>JARFJB010002443.1:0-381405 GCA_036346205.1 Vesta saturnalis | reverse complement strand
TTGTTCCAAAAAAAAGAGATAGATCAAGGTACCAATATTTGAAAAGAAACCTGCAGTTTATTCCAATCATTACTCCTTTTTAATACCCGCAACTCGATTTAGTACAAACGCCTAAATGTTGGAGTTTGGTTAGTTCGTAAATGTTTGCAAAATGTACTCATCACTGTATACTGGTTCTACCGCTCTTATTATAATTGTAATATACCATTATAGTTATGTATAATATTAAAAGGTAGAAAAACCGAAAACCCGTAAATGAAGTAAATAAAAGCTAGAGATTATAATTAAAAACCGGTCAACTACCGCTATGGATATTTCTTCTTCTTTCCTATGTGCAAACGTAAATAAAATAATACGGTTTAGAGAATAGTTGCTCAAAATAGGAACCAGAAGCAAATAGATTTATTTGATGACCTAACGTCACAACCGGAATCGGAAGTAGGACCTTTGACCAAGGTTAACCAATCAGGTTTGGTAAACGAAAGAACGCCTAAAGGGCCCTACACATTACACCGGCCTGCACAATTAGCGCCTGTACAGGCTAACCTGTGAGTGTGTAAGCGATTCAGGCCGACTGCGCAGGCAAAATATTTGGCCGGACGGGTTTCTGTCTTTGCTTGAAATTTGCCTTCACAGACTTGCACAAACTCATCGTGTGGATGCAAAACAGGCCAATTACTTGAGTTTAAGCTTGAATTTCGTTAATAGTAGAAACATGTCTGCGGAAAACAAAAACGAATAATGGACAAGCAAGAAAAAGCAGCTTCGTATGAAATTTTAATTAAAAAAATGCGCGAAATTGATACTAAATACACTATCGTGAAGAAAATTAATAATTTACGTAGTGCGTTTAGAAAATAATTAAAAAGAGTGAATAGTTCTAAGCATTCGGGTATAGGTGTGGAAGAAATATATGTTCCTCATGTGTAGTACTACGGCTTACTCACGTTTTTAACGGATCAGGAAACACCTAGACCTGCGGTGTTCAATATTGAAGAGGATAACAGTGAAGAGAATGACCAATCTCAAAATGCACAGTTAAAATAAACTACTTTCTACTAATAAATTTGTAGAATAAATACTACGTATATGTTTATTTATTTATTGATCATAATTTCCATTCAGTGACTACAGTAAACTAAAATGTTGTTACAAACATACTAATGTTGTGTAAATTCATTTTGCCACGAAACTGTTCCTTCGGCGTTGAAATATCTTGAGAATTTCTCCCCTACTGTTTTCGTATCATCTGAAGTATTCCTGTTATGTCTATGTTGCAAATTGACAAAAGAATAAGAGGATTCTTCTGCTGTATCTGACGAACAAATGTATGTATCGGAACATTTGCGCCTTAAAAAAATATGCAGAATACAGCAACACATAAAAACAGCATCGATATGGTGAAATTGTAGATTTATTGCGCTTCTAAATCTTGCAGCTAGTATTCCAAACGCATTTTATACAATACGTCGTGCGCGTGATAATCTTTAATTAAAAATTCTTCTTTCGTCATTTAAATCACGATGACAGAATGGTTTTAAAAAATTGGTTCTAAGTGCAAATGCTTGGTTCCTATAAATAAGGGCAACGCTTCTGCACTTGTACTAGTTTTCTCTTCTGTATGTAATTTCAGTGTATTGTTTATAAGTTTTTCGTGAAATTTTGTGGTTTCTATAACCCCTCTGTCCGAAATTCTTCCATTTACTCCAAAGTCACACATAATAAATTCATAGTTTCCATCAACTATAGCCATCCAAACCATGCTATGTGTTCCTTTAAAGTTGTAGAGGTACGAACCACTGCCAGAAGGAGGAATAATTTCAACGTGTTTTCCATTAACTGCCCCAACGCAGTGGGGAAATTTCCACCTTTGTTCGAAAACACTTGCCATACTTTTCCCTTCTTCCTCCGACGTTGGGGACTGCAAAATACAGTAGATCTTGAATTTAGTTGATACCAAAAACTCTCAAATTAAAAACTATAAAATTTTCCAATAAACCATATTAGTAGTAAACTTTTTTCAGTCTGGGAATTTTTATTTCAGGAAAATGATATTGACCCTTTGTCACCTTTATCTGTTGCTACGACAGATGAGACATCAACGCCATCTGTATCTTCAAGATCAGTTAAAAAAGGAAATTGAATAAGAATGTTGAACCTATTGAAGCTGTTCTTAAAGCTATTAGTAGAAGGATAACCACAACCCGACAAGAAGATGAGTATGATGCATTGGCAAGCTTGTTTCAGTCTGAGAATTTTTATTTCAGGAAAATGATATTGACCCTTTGTCACCTTTATCTGTTGCTACGACAGATGGGACATCAACGCCATCTATATCTTCAAGATCAGTTAAAAAAAGGAAATTGAATAAGAATGTTGAACCTACTGAAGCTGTTCTTGAAGCTAAATAACCACAACCCGACAAGAAGATAAGTATGATGCATTGGTAAAAACATAGTCAGTAAATTGCGTAGAATAATGCCGATCAAAAAATTTACGTAGAAAAATCATGAGCGACACTTTACATGAAGCACAATTAGGAACACTAACTAGGAATAGTTGACTTGTAGTATACAGTTAATACCAATTACAGAACTTCAGTGGCAACCCCACTGAATAGTTTTAATTATAATAATAGTACGGTAGCAACTGAAGCAATTCATAATCAAAATTTCGCCAACTGGTCTGCAGAAACTGCATCGGGATTTATTACGCAATTTGATCAAAATGTTTAATTATTTATTACTTGCCTTTATTTGCTTATATGTTAACCGAATTTCAATTTGTTTATATTTAGAACATTTTGTATTTGTTATTTCTGTAAATGAAAACATTAAAAAAGAATATTTTCTTATCTTAAAGTATTCCTTTTTGAGAACAGTATACATTTCTCTGCAGGTATCAGGTATAATGTAGCTCAGCGCTTGGGGAGGTATAATTACAGAATATTTTAAATTCGCGTATGAACGACCCGTAGCCAAAAATTTGAGAGTAGCTGTTAATCGTTCATGCAACTTATTGAATCTCTCATGTTAGTGTCGCGTTAATAACTAATGTTAATAACTGAAAGTATGTATCTTCATCCATGCGTAGGTAATTATGCCAGTCCTGTACTTCTACTTTCAATTCATTCAATAAGTTAACATGTGAATATTTTCTTCCTTGCAACAGCCAATCTTTGCACCACTTTTTTTTATACACACATTTCTTACGTTTTGATTTTATTGTGCAAGCCACTGCAGCCACGCTGATTAGCAAGAGTTCTTCAGAATCCATTTAAAAGGAGAACCGGCAGTGTCTTGGCACCTTGATGGACTGACAAAAATTACTATTTTCGTACGATAATGTGGAGGCTTCTCCGGCGGCCTGTGCAGTTGAGATCTGTGCAGACCACCGAAGAGGCAACGTGCGTGTGTGTAGCAGTCTTAAGGTGGACGTTTGACGGTTGAACAAAAATAACGGTTCAAATTTTGCAATGTGTGAATTTATTAAATACACTTGAAACCTTAAACCATTGATTATACAGTATGTATAATCAATGCTTAAATTATCTCGCACATTTCTCATTTTACTACATTATGTTAGCACATTTTAAACAAGATCAAATTCTATTCAAAAATGTTTATGTAAAAATGTTGAATCACCTTAATGATTTCCGTGCAAAAAAGAACGTTGACATTCTCTGATAAGCGTATTGGTTCATTTCGCCGAAACATGTATTGCTACACGCTCAGTAATAAAGATAGAGGGTTACTCTTATATGATTGGTCAAAATAGTAAATTGTCAAAAGCGTCATCTGTCTTTAATTCAAACAAGAATAAATGACTCTTTTGTTTTGTATAATAAGACGTAAATAATATTTTGCGCTTTCGCATTACACATAGTGAAAAAATGTGATTTAATTATTATATATGTGAAAACTATAAAATCAATTTATAAATTATGGACGGAACGACATTTTTCAGGAAACTAGAACTGGTAAATATGTTATTTCTGTTTATTTTACAATATTTGCGTTTGTTTATACCATAAGATCAATTATGCACAATTTTTAACCATTTTTTAACTCAAATTTGTTATAAAAATACGTTTTAATAATTTTAATATGAAATTTGTTTGATTTAATCATATTTAGTCCTATTACGAAGAGTATAAATGTGTTCGCTGATAATTATTCGCTAGAATGTTTGGCAAATTGTTGTTGTCTTTTAAGTATCCCTAACTGTTATTGCAATATTGATCAAAATCTGTGTTTAAAGGAAATATGTTTGAATTTAGCGGTAAAATTGTAGTCTTAAGGTTTATTGATACGTGGCGAATTTAAGCGACTATTTAGATCTGCTGAACGCACTCCAAAATTGAGTTTATATACTAAAAAAAGCCGATTTGTAAAACGTGAAATTGACAGCCAGAGTGTAGCTTTCTCATCAAAATTGAGCATGTATCGGCTTTTATAAATACTGTAAATTTTTCAGAAATGCTACTAAATTTATAATTTTTTAATATTTATTGTATATAACCTCGTCAATTTTGTATAAATATTATCAAGTTTTTTCTTAATTTAGTCTATAATTTTTATCATTCTGTTTTAAGCGCTTTAAAAATGGCTAGTGTATCCTACCAAATAGCAAACCTTTTAGAAAAAGTATATCATTTAATCACAACACTGTAAACAAATTCAGAATTGACATATTGTTATAGATGCAATCGTCCGATAAGGACTTTCGCTTCATGGCTACAAATGATTTAATGACCGAATTACAAAAAGATAGCATTAAATTAGATGATGATTCTGAACGAAAAGTTGTTAGAATGCTATTACGATTATTGGAAGATAAAAATGGTGAAGTTCAAAATTTGGCTGTGAAATGGTAAATTACTATACTTATGTTGAGTAAATTACATTCGTTTTTATTTACAAGTTTGGGCCCGCTAGTGAATAAAGTGAAAGAATTTCAAGTTGAGACAATTGTGGAATCTTTATGTACAAATATGATATCTGACAAAGAACAACTTCGTGATATTTCAAGTATCGGATTAAAAACTGTTATTTCTGAATTACCACAAGCCCCTGGTGGTTTATCTGGCAATATTTGTAAACGAATAACTGGACATTTAACTACAGCAATAGAAAGAGTGGGTTTTATTATGTGATTATTTCAAAATCAGTAATTTTTTCTAACACATTTGCTGTCATCAAAGATACTCGAAGGTCGGTGCTTAGTAAAAACAAGTAATTTGAGCAATGCCTAGTAATGAGCATGACAGCAAATATGTTAATATATTGTCTAAATATAGGTGTACTGAAATAACGTGTTTGTTTTAAAGGAAGATGTCTCAGTTCAGTTAGAAGCATTAGATATTGTTGCCGATTTATTAGCTCGATTTGGAAATGTTTTATCTTCATTTCACATATCGATTTTAACTGCACTTCTTCCACAGTTATATTCACTAAGACAGGCTGTACGAAAACGAACAATAGTAGCTTGCAGCAATTTGGTATTATCATGTAATAATGCATTATATACAAAACTGGTTGATCATTTATATGATGGGCTTGCTGTTAATTTTTGTAGTCCAAAAAGTCGTACTTGTATTCAATGTCTAGCAGCAGTTTGGTAAGTAACATCATTCAGTTACGATATTTTTATATTTTCGTTTTATGAAGTTTTACATCAAGAGTGCTATGAAAAAAAAAACATGATGGCTTAACATTAACTAAATTAATCAACTATTTAAGAGTAGGGATGGCAACAATGTATTGATATTTGCAATATATTAATACAATTAAGTAATGTATTGATATTTTTATCTCGATATAAATAAGGCATACGGTTGTACGATTATAAGCAGTATTACTGCCTTTTGTCTATGTACTTACTACTTTAATTTTGTACACTGTCGGTTGGTAATAATCCAGTGGTCGATGAAAGGAATAATGAAAACTGTATAGTAGTAGAATAATGTAGAAAGCACCTTACCAACTCAAGTCGTTTTGACAAAATAAAACTTAACTTAGCTTTCTGTAGTAGGTATGCCATGGGTACTGTGATATTAACGATATTAATTTTTTATGTTATTGGAAATATTTTAATACAATTTCCAAAAGATCATCTGATTGTAACATGTGTTCTAAAATTTTCAAAACTTCTAGAGAACTTATTTAAAACAAAAACGTAATATGTTATTCGTGCATTTGTATCCCACTGTTACTTCTCCTAGCAGCTCAGGTGTTAATGTTACTGAGGTTAGCAATATTGTTGACGAAGATAAAACTAATATGTAAACAGAAATAAACAAAGAGGAACCAGCAATTAAATTTTTGCCAATTGCTAGATGATAAAACCAAGTTAGTTACATTGTTTACTTTTTTATTTAAAATGTAACATGCAAAGCTTAATTAATACCTGTACATATTTATTTGCTGGACTAATGTGCAATTACAAATACGTACTAGGAGATGCAGAGGATGTAAATGTTGTGTCTGCCGCTAATTTCGATGTTATTCATCTATGTCCACACTAGATTTCTTTCAATCTGAATCGGATGTATTCAAATTGTACAATCGAACATTGTTGTGTCTGACATCACACAAACAACAATTTCAAATACTAATATTAATTAATATTTAATAATTTAATTTAACGAATATTATTATTAAGCGAATTGCTCCAATGATTAACGCTACTAATGGTTGTAACATTTTTAATTTGTTTTGTAATTCTATTACTAGTTTAATACATTTTTTTAAGAGTGGTTAATTTATGTCTGTTATAACTTCTTATAGATTATTAAGGAGTTACTGTGGTATAATTAACTTATGTACTAAAATAATCGGGTCATTTAGTTCACGCAGATTACGAGACAACCACTTGATGGATTTCGATGAATTTTTTTTGATATGAAGGTAATTTTGCGTAGAAGGACGTAACGGAGCCAGAATTTTAAATAAATGTAAAATTAAGCTTAAGCTGTATTATCGATATTTTTATAGAAGCGGGCGGCCTTGGAATTTTTTTTTACGTTAATATATATTTATGTCTATTGATCTCTATCTGACATGAAGTCTTAAACGTCACTCTGGTATAGATTATTGTTTTTGTTTGTACAATGTGTAACGAAACCATAATTTTCGTTACCAAAACAAATACCTTTTCTTACCGTTATCCGACCCTATTCTCAAAATTTCCCCCAAACTTACTAAATGGAGATTTATTTGCGGTATTTTTAATTTCAAAAATTAATGGATTGAATAAATTCTTACACAATAGCCTAGATACAGTTTATTAATATGTGAAATAGATGTTACAATTGTACTTTAAATGCTTGTAATTATAATTATATAAATTTAGATTTTGAAACATTAATATAATGATTTACCATTTAGTAACAAAATATTCCATGTTCAAAGACAAGTTTCATTATCAAACACGCCAAACGCGAAATCTTTTGTTAGTACTATTGCAGTTGAAAAAGCGATTAACATTGTGTGTGCATGAAGCAAGGTGTGTGTCGCGATCTACTACTGTTGATAAATCACAGTCCGCTGTTTTTACATAACAAGATACAAGTAGTAAATCCTATACTGGGTGAGGCATCTAAGCTCTGTCGGTTTGTATACGAAAAATGGTAAAATATTTTTGAAATCTTTTTTTTAATTATCGTGTAGGTTCATTAGGAGCACGTTTTAAAATTATTTTCGAATATACAGGGTGGTCCATAAAAATTGTACGCATCAAAGTTTAAATGGAACACCCTATATATGATGGCATATTTCGATTCTGTGGACTAAATAAAGGTCACTTGCTGTTATAGTCCCTATACCTAACTCCACCTGTTGCCGAGATATTTCATTATTTGTGAGAATGTAGATCGAAATTCAAAAGAACTTTCTGTTTTACGTACTGAGGATTTTTTTCAAATGTTTTCATTGTTTACGAAAGCATCAAACTTTAAAATCCACCGAAGTTATTATCACAAATATATACTGGGTGTATAAAAACTCAGTTACTATTTTGACCAACATTAAAGCCAATTAACTTCCTTATTTTGAATGGAACACCTCGTATTTATCACCATATTTTTATTCTAATTTTAATTCCCCACAAAACTGTATTAGGGTTCCCTATACCTATCTCTTACAGATTTTTTGTAATTTAGGATTTTCTAATTTAATCATTAATTTTATGTCATTTTTTACCGATTTTTTATGAGCAGGTTTTGATGAAAAGCTTTTATTGCTCGAGATTATCCAACTGTTTGACTAGGCTTTCCTTAACAATGACTGAAAGACGTTAATAACTGGGTAAATAGCAAAAACATTGTTTTATTGAACAAACACAGCTTAACAATGACTGAAAGACGTTAATAACTGGGTAAATAACAAAAACATTGTTTTATTGAACAAACACAGCTTAACAATGACTGAAATACGTTAATAACTGAGTAAATAACAACAACATTGTTTTATTGAACAAACACAGCCTATCAGGATACATTTGTGCGTAAACCATAGATGCTAGCAAGCAATTATCATTGCATTTCCCAATTACTAAGATCATGTCGCACTTTTCAATTCGAGAATAGCAAGCCATTTTAAATAGTGCGTACCCACCAAATAAAACTTATTCTCAAAGTTGATTGGCTAAAATGATTTAACTTTAACACGAACTATGACTTTTCAATAAATTCGTTTATTATTGGAATAGAAAATCCTAAATTACAAAAAATCTGTAAGAGATAGGTATAGGGAACCCTAATACAGTTTTGTAGGGAATTAAAATTAGAATAAAAATATGGTGATAAATACGGGGTGTTCCATTTAAAATAAGGAAGTTAATTGGCTTTAATGTTTGTCAAAATAGTAACTGAGTTTTTATACACCCAGTATAAATTTATGATAATAACTTCGGTCGATTTTAAAGTTTGATGCTTTCAGCAAACAATGAAAAACATTTGAACGTACGTAAAACAGAAAGTTCTTTTGAATTTCGATCTACATTCTCACAAATAATGAAATATCTCGGCAACAGGTGGAGTTAGGTATAGGGACTATAACAGTAAGTGACCTTTATTTAGTCCACAGAATCGAAATATGCCATCATATATAGGGTGTTCCATTTAAATTTTCATAACTTTGATGCGTAAAATTTTTATGGACCACCCTGCATATTCGAAAATAATTTTAAAACGTGCTCCTAATGAACCTACACAATAATAAAAAAAAAGATTTCAAAAATATTGTACCATTTTTCGTATACAAACCGACAGAGCTTAGATGCCTCACCCTGTATTTATAGATATTTCATGTATGGAATATTTATTTAACTAACACTGTATTTGCGCGTGTGTAATTATGCGATAAGCGTGTTATCAACGAATTTCTTCGCAGTTTAGCAACACTACTCTTACCGTCTCAGTTAAGTCAGTAGTTCTACTAATATGAAGCTGGCTATCCGTACGTTAATTATATTTATCCGTGGGTAACCGTTTACAAATCAAGTTGTTTTCAAACCACGAATCAACTGCACATTAAGTTTGACCTGAACATTTACAGACCTACCATTAATTGTTTAGTTACATATTATAATTAGAAATTCTTTTATATGAGGTAACTGCTCATAGATTAATTATTTTAAGTTCAAGTACGAACGTTTGCAGAAATATGTTTTATCGTATTCGATTTCATCTGATAATTAGGATTTTTTTGCATTTTTACACGTTTTGAGCCATTTCTGACCATTTGAGATGATTTTTGGGAAAAAAAACTTTTTTGGCCCTTTGGTCAAAATTTTTCGAAAAATTGATAGAACCGTGATTTCTTTTCTGCAGCTCAAGTGACTAAATTTCGTAATTAGAATTTTTCTTTTATGTTAGTTTTAAAAGAATAAATTGCTCAATAATTTTTAGTTTTATGTAGTCGCATTTATTAGTGTCTAACAAACACATTGTGTTTCTATTTTTTTTCAGGAATTTAGTTTTAGTTTTCCGCCACAAGTGATACCCGTGTATATACCGGGTGATCCAAATATTGCACCCACTGCAATAATTAACTCTATTTCGGCTAAAAGATTTTTTCTTAACAGCGAGTAGCCGACTATTAATTACCATTATTTTGTTTTATAATTTTTGGATCTTGTACGCTTTGTTATTTAAGTTGTCAGATTATTACATTTATTTAAGTTATACCGTTAGACCGTTTCAAACGGATTAAAAGAATTACTTGCTTTATTTTAGGGGTATACCCGTTGTATTAACTGATGGCCTGTTTAGGCGAATACGATTTTGGTTATACAATTTTTTTTTATTACAGCAAGTTGAGTTTTGCGACTGTAGTGAATATTTTTGTTTAGTTTCTTTGTATACTTAGTTGACACCTAAGCATTTAAATACATTTTTGGTTTTTTTTTATCAACTTATTGACGCAAAATTGTAGGTTTTGTCGCACCGTAACCACCCACTTTTTGAGTATTATGTTTTTGTCTGAGAAATATTAATTTAAGTTGTTTCATTTAAAAATTTATTTTTCTCAAACTGAGACCAAGAGTTTGATTTATATTTTGCCGTCTGACTTATTATTATATTCCCTAATTTACAACGTATACTATTTTTTATTATTTTGTCCGACCTCTGTACCAGGAATTATATTTTTTTGTGACTGAATTTTTTTTTTGAATTCATACTACCAGCCCCGCGCATTTCCGACTCAACAATGACACAAGTCTTCAATACCGGCACCGATTTAAATCTTCAGAAACCCCGGTAGACCGACGTCTTCACTGACTCTACTTGGACCGCTTTTACCCCTTTTAATTTCCCGCGAAGAGGAATCTAGCCCTCTACACCATTCCCCTAGATTGGCACTCGAGTAACCCGATTATACCGTGATAGTCCAACCGCAGTTCACCACCCCGCCCCTCTTCTTCTAACGATTGACCGACCACCGAAGCTAAACGCGTTATAAATGTTGTAAATTTAATTTTAACCGCAAACTTTTGCGGGAGAAAAGCTCGTCCTTGTAATGTGAGTGACTCAATTGTAAAAGCTAGTAACTCGAGTTACAGTAGGTCCGGATAATTGTGACACTTATTTACAAAGTTGACTTTGGTTGGTTATAATTTAAGCCAATCATTTTTTTAAACTATTCCAATTTTTTTTTTGTGAGTAAAGAAGGTTTTTTTAACAAGTATCACCCAAAAGAATTCAACTAAAACATTTGGATACAAAATTACATAAACGTTTGTGACAAAATGTAAGTGGGTCAAACTGTGACACACTTTTTTGTTGCTAATATTGACAGGGGTCGTAAAACGTCGTAGCAATGGCTTGAAGTCAAAAGTGTAGTAATGACATAAATAAACTGCAGGGCACAAGTATTTTTGGGCGTGCTCTTAAAATTGACTAGAAGGTAAAAGTGACACCTTTCATTTAAAGGGTAGGAAAAAGAAGTGTGAACCAGTGACACCTTTGATTTTTAAACGTTTTAATGCTTAAAGAAGTATAAAACTCAAATAAACATAATGTTTATGAGCAAATAAGTTTTACATGATTAACAAATAACTAATCCATCAAAATTAACATTTTTGGAAACAAGTTTTCCCCTGCGTTCCAAAAGTGGTTCCGGAATGACACGAACAATGTCACTGAGAGGTATTGTATCTACATCTTCTTTCTCTGGCCATGTAAAGTATTCGTCGCTACTTTTTCTTATAAATTTAACAATCACTTCGTCCTGCAACTTTGCGATGATTTGTCCTACAAAATTTACGTATGTCTTCTTAGCAGCGTAGGACGCAATAACCCAACGCCCTACTCCAGGTAACTTTTCAGAATCATTGCTAGTCGTTTCATTTCGCTTTTTGTAGACAATTAGAGGCCCATTAGAAGAAATTGAACTGTCACTTCTTCTTCGCTAAATTCGATCGGTGAATCCGAATCTTCCATATATTTCACTTCATCGTCCGTGTCGCTGCTCTCAATTATGACTTTTTTTTTGGGCTTCATTCTCTTTACTGGACCTGTCTTTTTCATTTGTTTTCTTTTTCATAAGTTTGCAGTCATCAAATGACTTGTTTTGTTTTGACTTAGCGTCACTAGTACCCGGTTTCGGATCGTCAGGGTCATCTGTTTCGTCAAGGTCATATGGTTGTCCTTCTATAGTGATATCCGTAACGTTTTGTTGAGTTTCTGTAGTAGCCACTAGGTCTTTTGTATTCTATTCACACTTGTTCTTTTTATATTCACGTAGATCTGCTGAAAATTCAAATTTTCTGATGGCATCTCTGTTGACAGAATTGTCAGCTCGTTTTTTGTCATAACGCCCAGTTAATTGGAAACCTCTTTCAATGACAGTAACGGGAAGGTTGCTCCATGCGCGGCCTAGTAATGTCGAAAAAGAGTTCTTCCCCAATGTTTGGCCTATCTAAAGGTTGCAGCAAATGCGTAGTATGAGGTGGAAGTTTGTAAAGCGTTACGTTTTCTTCAATAGCAAGTTTTATCAGCTGCGGTGAAATATGGGAGGTGTGTCCGTCAAAAATAACAAGAAATGGTCTTTCTTTTGTACAGTGCTTTAAAAAGTGACATTTAAACCAGGAATAAAAAGCATCCACCGTCATCCAATCGTTTTTTGTTACTGCGTAGTCTGTATTAGGATATACTTCATGAGACATCCACGATGACCACATAGTTTTTCCCTTAAAAATAATGTAGGGAGGACTTGTTGCCAGGTGCAGAAACACAACTAAGAACTGACGTGTTAGTTCTGCCTCTGCCACTTGTACGACGAAACACGTGATTACCTCTGGCTGCTACAACTTTAGTGTTACGTGGATCATGGCAAAATGACGTTTCGTTAGTTAAAGTTCTACTCTAGCCATTTCACGTTTCACTGGTTTTTTACAAGATAATTGCCACCTTTTTTGAAAAGATAGAAACCAGTCGTTACCAGGCCTTTGATTTTTAAATCTGTTTCAAGTTCATTGGTTTTCACGTAGGAGGAAACTACATTCAACACCTCTTTTTTTTTAAGACCATATCCCCATCTATTCGTTATATTTATATTCGTAACAAGATCTTTCTCTACATCTCGATTTAGTTCTGTAGGACGGCCTACTTTTGTCGAATCCGATTTTTTACTACCTTTCCAACCTTTTAGCTTTAAAATCAAAGTAGATCGAGGTATATTAAAGCGCTTTGCGGCAGTTGCCTGATTCATTATGCCAGTTTGACATGCTTCTATGGCATTAACTAAATCAGTGTCGGAATATTTTTTCGTCGGTTTTGGATTTTTTTTCCTTTTTCGAGGTATTGTGTTAGCTGAAAGGAAAAATATTGTCAGGAAAAGAGATTTGACATACACAAAAATACTTGTTTTTGGTCAATATAAAAAATATTACTGATTTACTAGTGTCACTTTTAGACTACTGTTAGTGTCACTATTAGCCACGGAAACATTTTTCTGTAAGGTAATAGTGATACTAGTCGAAACAACATCTAGCGACCGCCTACATGAGTCACACATGGAATACTATCTAAATACGGTGTAAGCAATATTTTAGAGGACATACACACTTTATCGCAGAAAATTTACGTACGGCATACTACTTTTACACACACTTGACATAATTATGCACATTACGGAATAAAATTACTTACCTTTGTGTTTATACACCGGTACACGACAACGCTTACAATTTTAGGTTATGTCAAGCTTCACTTAGGCCACTTAATTACCTCCCGGAGCGACTTTTACGCGCCGAATTTAAATGTTATAAGCAAGTGTCTCTATTAACCCGCTGTCACTATTAGGCGGAGCTACTGTACTAAGTTTTACATTGATTTTTATTTTTGTAATCTCTTATTCAAGCTCTGCATACTACTATTTATAACTTTTAATTAGACTTAATCAACCCTGAAATATTACTTGAATAATTTTGTTTATTACTCCACCCTAACATATTAAATTTCCATTATAAAACTTAATAACTTGACTTGCGAATACTGAATTTTCTTGTTAAAATCATAAAACCTAGTACCTCTACTAGGTTAAATAAAAAGAATTTTAATAGCGATATTAGTCAAAAGCAGGTCGAGTTGTCATAATGCTAACGTTCCATATTTCTATTTTATAGTGCAGTTAGTGGATGTGCATACGTCAAGAACTAGGGGGTGTGCCATCATAATACGGCGTGGTCTAGTATTTTTAGATGTGTTACGCTCCAGACTTTGCCGAGAGCACACTACATTTAGATGTCCTTTAATATTTGCTTAAAAGTGGTGTTTTATTAAGATTTTCTTAAAAATGAACCATAATACTAGAACTAAATAATTAATAATTAATCAGATTAATTATAATACTTAGTTTGTGGGTTTTTAACTGGTGTATTTTGATATTTATATTTTACATAAATCTATATGTTTTGATAACAGTTACAGTTGTCGTTCTCGGTAGTGGTAACATCTTTAAGAATTGTTTAAGATATTACCACTACTGAAGACGATAACTGTAATTGTTATTGAAACGTATAGATTTATATAAAATATAAATATAAAAATGCACCATTAAAACGCAAAAGTATTTTAATTATGAGGTCCCGAGTCTTGTAGCGAAAAATTGTTCCATAGTTTTTTATTGATACGGACCACAAACCATTGAGACCCTCGCAAAAAAATAAGGTTAGTTGATTACAAAGATTGGGAAACAGAAAACCTGAGTATGTAGAGCTTTTAAAAATTGGCAAGATTCTGTATTCGAAAAGAAAAAAACTTTATTTGGAGAAAACATTTCATCAAGCTGGGACATCATCTGATTTTTCAAATAAATTCATGAATTGTAATACCACAAATTTAATAAAACCAAAAAACCCTGTAAGAACACATACCGAAAGAAGTGTTTTCAAAAAATTAACGAAAAACAAAAAGAAGTTATTTTTAATTAGTATAACAAATTAATGATCTAATATTAATGATCAACGAGGTAAAAAACATGCTAAAAAAATGAAGGAGATAGGTGACAGAAATTATGAAAATATAAAAAAGCACACATTGATATAATCAAGTGCACGCCCCTTGCTGAAGGTATTCAGGATCTGATGTTACAATCCATGATATGCATAAGGATTACAATACCAAAAATAAATTCTGTATGCTATGAAACATATGGAAAAGTTATAAATCAAGAAAATATTTGATTTTCTACTACCCCAACACAAGACGGCTGGACAGTGTTGGATTTTTTTAAACAACATTCCCATTTAGAGGAAGAAAGTCAAGTTGAAATTGATTCAGAAGAAAAGAAACAAGTAAGCCCCAACTTTTAACAATTCTGAAAATATTTGTTCTACTTGCGAAAACTATAAAATACACAAGTAATGTTGCACCATTGCTAGAAAAATGTATAATGAAGACATAATTGTATACGGTGAATGTGCAAAAGGTGTTAATTTTACCTAAGATGAGATGAGATACAACAAATTCGGTGAAAATGGAATAAAGACAAAGAGATATTGGATTTTGAGGCTCTAGAAAACATAGCAAAACAATCACATTAAAAAAAAATTAACAATTAGTAGTAGTTCTTAGTTTTCCCACAAAAATAAGTCCAGTCAGGATGTTAAAGTGAAAATGGCAGTCTCAATCAACAGAGACTTAGAACTTATCCTTGAATGGGGAAGGAATAACTCACTGACGTTCAACGCCGATAAAACCCAGTGTTACCTTGTGTCTGCCAAGAAAGACCGATCATTTCCTGCTGTAAATATGGATGGCTTAAATTTCAAGTTTTCAAACTATTTTTATGTTAGGGATGTCCGTATCATCGAACCTTTCATGGGTTGACCATCTTTTGTCAGCCAGCAAAACAGCTGCCCGTAAATTGGGATTTCTATACAGATCTAAATAGTACTTCACATCGCAACAACTCCTTTAGTTTAGATTCACAGTGGGAGGCATAATCGTATGAACGGCCGCGTCACACAGTAGTATACAATAGCGAATTTTAAGTGTTAAAAAAGTTAAGTGAAAAATCTGAAGTGTACAATAGGAAAATTAAAACGGAGACAAAACGTATTAGAATAAAATCGAGTAAAAAACGATCAAAATAAAGGAGAAAAAGTGCACACTCCAGAGTGGAAGGTTGTACCATTTAGGTGAAAATCGCGGAAAGCCAGTGATAAGAATTATTGTCGAGTCGTAGATACGCAAGCGGAAAATATACGGGCGGGATTGGGGCATTTGAAAGTGCGAAAATACAGAGCAGTGGCGTGCAAGTATGAATACCGTGCAAGTGGGAAGGCGTATACACGTAAAACCGGGCAGCCGGAGGCGCGTACATAGCGAAAAGCAGAGAACGGAGAGCACAGTAAAAATAAAATAAAACGGCAGATGAGCAGAAAGGAAAGAATAGATAGAACAAGAGCAAAGAGCGTAACAAACATCAAAGATTTTATAAAGCGTAAAAGAGAAGATCCAGAGGATTTTGAGAAGTGTGAGCAGGAGCGAATAAAAGCCTTCTGTGAAAACGCTAAAGTAGGAAGAAGCCCACAGAAACAAATAAGCACTGCTGAAAAGAGAACAGTAAAACAAAAGGAAAAAGGAGACAGAAGGTATGGAAGCAATCTTGAAGAGACTAGACGAAGTAAAGGACGAGTTCAAAAATGAACTCAATAAAAAAGTAATAGATATAAAAGCAGAATTCGCAGAAGTGTAGAAAGAACTGAGAAGGGTAAAACAGGAATGGGAAGGAAAAGCAGAAGAATGGCAGAAGGAAAGAGAAAAACTGGAAAAGAGAATAAACAGCCTTGAGAATAAGCTAGAGAAACAAGAGTAAGAGAAACGAAGAAATGATGTAATAATAAAAGGAATGGATTTTGGCGAAAATCTAGAAGGGGACCAGAGCTTAAAGCCGAAAGTTAGGGAGTTTATCAAAAAAGAGATGGGGATATAAGCTAAAGTACCATAAACCTACAAAGTGGGTAAAAAGGCTACAGTTATGAAATGTGAAAATTTTGAACAAAAGGTAGAAATCCTTGAACAGAAGCAGAAACTGCCAAGGAATGTTTACATAGATAGTGACCTAACAACAGAAGAGCAAAGAGTACAACTTGCAATAAGAAAAGCAGCCCGCGAAGAAAAAAATGAATCAAAGAGAACAAGTTAGAAGTAGAAGGAATCAAATATGAGTGGTCGGATACAGAAGGAGGAAGGCTGATAAAGGTGGACATATCAAAAAACTAACAGAAATAACAAAGGACGGATATCGGATGACGGAAACAGGAGCAAAGTAACAAGCAAAAATAAAACAAGAAAAAAAAACTAATACAGAAAAAAAAATATGATAATCGGAACATGGAACATAAAGGGAGTTTACAGAACTGGAAAGTTAAAACAGTTAAGCAAAGAAACGGAAAGAAATAATGTTGACATATTGGCCAAGAACTAAACCTGAAAGGAGAACACTGCCAGAACTTCCACAAATACATCTTATTAGGGAAAGGGGGAAAGGAAAATAAACTAGGAACGGAGTTTTTAGTAACAGAAAAGTACAAAGACCAAATAATTATAGAACGACAGGTCTGGTATAATTGATGTATGTTTGGGATTACAAGGTAGATTTTTGAGTAAAATTTAATATTTTTTTTTTGTTTAATATGTTTCATTACAATTAGATTAGTTGTTAAATTTCACAATTTTCTTTAGATTATATTTAGTTTTGTTTGTAATATTGAAAGGGAGTTTTCTATAAACAACGATTATTATTATTTAAAAAACTGTCATCTTTTGGTAGTAAATATATGTGTAAGTTTTAAATTTGTTAAAATTATTCTGCAACTGACTTTGTGATCTAATGCATATACATACATATCCCACCAGGGTATGTATTGCAGTTAAAGTAAGTTTTCATACATGGTTCCGTGGATATGTGTTGCAGTCGTCAAGTTTTCTGCTGCAGTGATCACAGTTTCTTTCAAACAGCTGCACCACTATATAAACTTTCTTCAATAAACACAAAGATCAAAATCACAAAAAAATTGGTGTAATTTTCTATGCATTTAAGCAAATTTTAAAAAATAAAGTTTGAACATTAACACGTTGACTGCCATGGTAATTTACAAGATTTGGGTCCCCGAAGCCAAACTAATTTAACCATATCATTTTATTCAAAGGGTTATTTATAATAGATAGTAACTGTTAAAAAAACATACAAATTGGTTTTTTTGACAAAAAAAAATTGAATATGAATACATTTTCTGTTTAAGTACGGGGTGTCCCACATAAGATCCTCTATCCCCTTATCTCGAAATACAAAGTGTTATTGTTTTTAAGGGAACTTTTATATTATATTCCTTTCACGTATACAGGGTGCTCAGCAATGATATACAGGATGTTCCATTTAAAATTATCGACTTACAGGTGATTTTATATATCCCGATCGGATCATTTTCTGACATCACGTTGTATAATTTGTAGCCAAAGTAAACAAGTAAACAAACAGAACTATTGTGGCATTGTCTGTAACATAAAAATGGCAGATTCACCAAATATGATATATTTTTTCCTACTACCTTAAATAAATAGGTTTTTAGCAAAAAAATAAATAAAACGGTTATCAAATCCTAAACGACGAGAGATAGCTATATAGTATCTTATTGAAAGTCACGCTTATTTTTTATGAGGAATCCATATCCACAATAATATACAGGGTGTCCCATTTTATTTTGAAGAGTTGATTCCTGACCATGAAAAACTGAGCACCCTGTATACGTGAAAGGATATAATATAAAAGTTCCCTCAAAAACAATAACACTTTGTATTTAACTTTTTTTCCTAAACAGAATATCTTTCGAGATAAGGGAATAGAGGATCTTATGAAGGGGACACCCTGTACATTGTGTCCCAGTTTGGTTGAAATTGTTGCGGTTTTCGCGAACCTGTTCTACTTTTTCGTGAAACGAAAGATGCCACAAACAGAATTGTCATAGTCCTATTAGTATTTGAGATACAGGGCGAAATTCAAAATTTGCACATTTTAAGCACCCCTCATAACTGCTTTGCCTTGCAATTTATCGAAATGGTGAAAAATGGGTTTTACACAGAATTTTCCGTAGAATTTAGTGGCGTGCATAGTTTCCCCACAAAAAGTCAGTTTCTTCGCAATAATCCAAAGTTTTTTTTATGGAACACCCTGTATATTTTTTTATTATATAATAGAGCATACTCTCAGTTTTCAAAAAATATATATTGTATGGCACTTCTTTTGCATTATTAACCTCAAAAATGAATATTACGTTAATTTAACATTTTGATGATATAGTTGGCCATGAAAAAACAAGGTTAAGGGTTAGGAAGTTTTATGTAGAAAGACAAACTTAAAAACTAGACATAATACCTACAACTTTACCAGCCTAATATAAATTACTAACAGAGATGTTCGAACTGATGACAATTCTATCTTGTACAGGTTGTCCCATTTTGGTTGTCCTCGCAGGGTATCTCAGTTATTAGCAAAGATACAGAGATGCGGTTTTCGCGAACGTTGGCTACTTTTTTGTGAAACGAAAGATGACACAAACATAATTACTCTAGCTCTTCTCATTTTTGAGATACAGGGCGTTTTTGAAAAAGTTGCATTTTGAGACAGCCCCCGTATCTCAGCTATACGATAACTTATAGAAAAAGTGAAAAGTGTTCTTTATATAATTTTTTCCGTAGAATGCAGTGCTGTTTTCAGAATGAGTATACGGGGTCAGGTCAAAAAGTTATCGGGATCAACTTCATTTTTTTTAAATGGGACACCCTGTCTATTTTCTCATAATTAAATTTCTCTTGTTCTAAGCACTTCAAATATAGATAACAATTATCACTTATTTTGATAAATAGCGTGGTATTTTGTATTATTAACTGAATTTCTTAGTAGGCTTTGAATTCGTAATCTTCTATTGTTTTTTTTTGTGCCTAATATAGAAAACCATCATTATGTAATTATATGTCATTGAAGAAGATACAAATTTCGGCAAAATAATTTATTTTATTTCCAGAATTGTTGATTTGAAACTCATATAAATATTGGATGTATTTATTTATAAATTTAGAGACAAACGAAAATAAGAAGAATTAAAATTTTATAAATATTGCTCAATTTGCTGACCATTATGGTCAAGACAAATCCTACATCTCGAAGAATTTCTTGAATGGATCTTAATAAAATAGGGTCTTAAACGTAGTTCTTCAAAGGCTTCTCTTGTAGCATTCATCAAAGCTTCTTGAGTTTCATACCGTCTTTGATGAATTTTATTTTAAGGTAGCCCCACAAAAAAATCTAAAATGGATAGGTCTGGGGACCTTGCTGGCCAATTAACTGGTCCATTGTTACCAATCCAATGGTTTTGAAACATTGTATTGAGGCAAGGTGCCCCGTCTTGCTGAAAATAAACCTCTCTTAGCTGGGCTAACGGAATATCATCAATCAATTCTGGAAGGCAAATGTCCAAAATTTCCAAATATCGTTGATGGTTCAAATTGCCTTCAAACATGTAAAATGTTAATCTGCCTCCTAAAATGAAACAGGACACATTGAACCCAAACCTGCCTTGCTGCTGACGGATCACGGTAACATGCCGATTTTCGTTAGACCAGAAACGATTCGTTGCACGATTGTAAATTCCGGCGGAGCTTATATGGCTTTCATCCGACCATATAACTAAACGACCAAAATTACCATTTTCTTCACTTTTCTGAATATACCATCTACAGAAATCGATACGCAATTGAGCATCACCCGGATGCAAGTGGTGGATGACTTGAGGTATATATGGTTTATAATGGTATTTTTAAATATTTTTGATACTTTCGTTTTGAAATGCCCACCGATTCTTCTATTTTTCTGCAAGACGTATAATTTTCGTTAACAGTGACCTCTGCAAGGACATTTATTTCATTATTTTCTTCGTTTTCTTTTCTATATGTTTTGGCGCGTGGCCTTTCAAACGATCCGTGATTTTCCAAATTTTGTTTTAACCTAATGAATGTTTTTTACACGGTTGCCTTCTTTCCGGAAATCTATAATATTCACATTTTATTTAACTCAAATGATGACTAACATTCCAGTAAATATAAATACCTTTCAAAATATATTTCCTTCGCTTGCTCTGCATTAAAATTTGTTTGGTAATAAACCCCAATCATATCTAATTTCTCATAGTTCTCGTACCCTAAATTATTCGCCATGGTTTGAAACTTTGTAAAAATTCAAAATAACGAAAAGAATATTGAAAACTTTACTAACAATAAGGATCTCAACAATCAACAAATTTGCAAATATTGACAAATGTCAAAAAATGAAGTTGCCTATGGTAAAACAATTGCAGTACCAAAGGCCACTAACAAATCCAGTTAATAATTTGAAATACTGCGCTATTTGTATAAAAAATGATGAATGCTATACATATTTGAAATGCTTAGAACAAGGAAAATTTAATTATGAGAAAATAGACAGGGTGTCCCATTTAAAAAAATGAAGTTGATCCCGATAACTTTTGACCTGACCCCGTATACTCATTCTGAAAACAGCACTGCATTCTACGGAAAAATTATATATAGAACACTTTTCACTTTTCTATAAGTTATCGTATAGCTGAGATACGGGGCTGTCTCAAATGCAACTTTTTCAAAAACGCCCTGTATCTCAAAAATGAGAAGAGCTAGAGTAATTATGTTTGTGTCATCTTTCGTTTCACAAAAAAGTAGCCAACGTTCGCGAAAACCGCATCTCTGTATCTTTGCTAATAACTGAGATACCCTGCGAGGACAACCAAAATGGGACAACCTGTACATGCTTCACACCTAGTGTTACACGATTTTTGGTTTTTTTTATTTTTATTAAATAAAACCTCTATATTGGTTTTTTTACAGGTATTTCGTTGGTTTTTTTATTTTTTTAACTGTATGTCATTTTGTACCTTTTATTTTCAAAAAATATTGATTCAAGGAATGGTATAAAAACTGGTATAGTTTAGTTATTATTTAAAAATCCCCTGTCTAAGCTTGTCCTATACACGACTACGAATATTCCTGTTGTTGAGTTGCTGTTAGTGCCGTGTCTGTTTCGCAACTACAAAGGGCAGTTTTTGCAGGAAAATTCCTGTTCTGTTCTGTCATCTGTGTTCAGTGACGTCATGATGCGTTTGTTTCCTAAACTATAAAAGGCCGTTTCCTGATTTTTCTTGTTTAGGGTAATCTGAACAGAGTGGAGTGAGGAGTGAGTTATAACTTATTAAGTTAAATTATGGCTGGAAGAAAGGAAAATAGTATATGGCAATTTTACATCAAAAAGGCTGAATCAAATAAAACTGGTTGCAGGGCAGTTTGTAAAATTTGTGATAAGGAGTTTCGGGGACTAGTTCAAAGACTTGAAACACATCATGAAGTTTGCAAAAATAAACCAAAACCAAAGGAAAGTGAAAATGCCAGTGGCTGTATTAATTCGACAGCAACAGGTAAGTAGAGTTCATTCAATCACTAAAGAACACTGATATGCGTGTCGGATAAATGCGGAATTTGATGATCATGCGAAATAAATGCTATGTAAAAATATCAACTGTAAACAATATGTGAACTTAATGTAAGCGTTTATCTTTAATTTAACTAAAAAATGAATGCATTACAAAACGATGAATACATTTTTATTGCTGAAATGCTTTTTACTTAGTATCAGAATTAATTCTACAGTTGTGTATCAAGCATAAAATATAAAACAAAAAGATGAAAACGAGTTTGTAACAACTTGTGGAATAAATGCTGTATGAAAAGTGCAAACGTTTTTTAGTTAGATAGTGTATTGACACTCTGAACAAAATTGGTTTCTGCGCAATTGTTCTTTAGTCTTCAAACGAACTCTAATTAAGTTTTTTATTTATTTTTTATACAAGGTGTAACAGAAAGATGTACAGTAACAGTAAATTTAACCTTAGTTTATTTATATGGCATAAATATAATATGCATATGAAAATAAGTCGATTTAACCTTGCATTACACGCTCGGTGAGGGATTCCCTCACTCTTGCTGTAAAATTCGTGTCACCGCGCACATAATGTGCGCAGTTGATTCTCCCTCCAGGTATCCCTAGCATGGGACCTTTTCTTTCTGTATCATTTTGTCACTTAAGTTTGAATATCGATACAAGTGAGTTCTGAGTGTTTATTTCCACGCCTGCCGTCAAGTGAGATTTTACCTCACCTTGCGTGTAGTAACTTAAGTTTTTTCTTGGACATATTTTAACAGTTACTAATCAATAAATCTGTTATTTAATGTTGTTTTAAGTGTGTAACATAAAAATTTTAATTGATACTTATTAATTTTATCAATTTTATGTGTATTGTGGGGTTTGTAAAATTTGTTTTACATAGATTCCAACGAATTTTTATGAACCATTATTTTCTAATTTTTAGCGTTTCTATTAAATAATAACAGCGTTTTGTTTTTAGAAACGTTTACATCAGTTATTTCGATTTGCTCGTTTACAGAACATTGCGGAGAGTCAATCTGTAAAAATGGAGACGAGGAATGAAGAAAAAATGTTACAGTGGTTACAGGAAGTGGAGGAAGAACTAGAAAACGAAATAAAAGATAACGGATAGGAGTTAGGAAGCGACATCAATGATAATGCGAGTGAAAATGAAGAAGATCAGGTGTGTGTCAGTGATCATAATACTGACAGTGAAATTTCAGGCGATGAAGATGAGATCACAATAATGAATGATCAGTTAGAGGTAATAGAAGACCAAATACCAGTATACATAGGAAAACATAAAAGTACTAAATGTAACGTTCATTGTCTCACAAAAAAATACATAAAACTAGAGACAAAAATTTGATCCGTCGTTTACCAGGAGTAAAAGGAGTAGCTAAAAATGCTAAGACACCTTTACAAACTTGGCAATTATTTATAACGGACGAAACAATAGTAGAAATAGTTAAATTAACAAATATTAAAATTGCCTTACTCAGAGAGAATTAGGTCCGACCAAGGGATGCACTAGACACTAACTTTGACGAAATTCGAGCATTACTTGGCCGTCTGTACATGGCTGGTTTTGAAGTCATCCCACATAAATGCTGCAGATCTTTGGGCTAACGATTGCTCTGCACCTGATTTGTTCCGTCTGGTTATGTCTATTAACCGATTTCGTTTCCTTCTGCGTGCAATTCGTTTCGATGATATCAATACTCGTGAAGCCAGAAAAAGGATAGACAAACTAGCACCCATTAGACAAATATTTGATCGATTTGTATCAAATTGTGAAGACAATTATAATACACATGAGTATTTAACTGTAGATGAAATGCTCGAATCCTTCAGAGGAAGGTGTAGCTTCCGCCAGTTTATGTCTCAGAAGCCAGCATTTTATACAGTATTTTATACTGTAAAAATGGGAGTGTATGTGGGAAAGCAACCTGACTGACCTTATAAATCAGAAAATCGTGAAAAGGTTAATCCATCCTATAAAAAATACAGGGAGAAATATCACAACCGATAATTACTTCACATCAATGCAACTTGCTGAAGACTTGTTAAAGAATTTCGGAACAACTATTGTTGGAACACTACGGAAAAACAAACCACCAGTATTTCACGATGCAAAGATTAGACCAGTGCACACAACAATATTTGGGTATCAAAAAGATATGACAATTCTATCATATATTCCCAAGAAAAATAAAACTGTATTGCTACTGTCTTCTATGCATCAAGGTGAAGAAATTGATGAACAAACTGGGGATTTCAATAAACCTAATATAGTAACATTTTATAACATGACTAAAAGTGGGGTCGATGCAGTTGACAATATGAAGAGCTTGTACTCACTCTCTCAGAAAACTGCTAGATGGCCACTGAGGGTATTTTACACGCTATTAGACATTGCAGGAATCAACAGTTTTATCATAAACCGTTTCAATTCGAGCACTGTTACCCCAAAGAGAATTTATCTAAAAAATCTGGCAATTGAACTTTGCATGCCACACCTGATAAAAAGAGCACAAATACCAAGCTTTCCTACACTTCTCCGACTTCAGTTACAAAAAATGACTGGTGTAACTCAAGACGTTCCTGGAAAAAGTGGGACTTCTGGTGACGGCGGAAAAGCAAAGTGCAGTTTTTGCCCAAGATTTTCACAGACTCAATGTTCCGATTGTTCAGCTGCAATTTGTAAAGAGCACACTGCGGCGGTACTTTACGTCCATTGTTGATCAAATGAAGTAGCTGAAGACAGTGACTTTGAGTAATTAGTATATTGAAAAAATTGCTAAATAGTTAGTTATAATTACATATACATATACATTTTTAATAGAATAATTAGTTATGTAAGTTACATTTCTCTTATTTTTTTAAAGTTATATAAGAACAAAATAGAAGTACAGTTTGCAATAGGTATAAATTTTATAAATACTAGCATTATAAAAATTCCTTATTGTTTTATTGCTTAAGATTTTATATATTTACTTTATTATTTACCTAACTATTGTGCCACAAAATAAAAGTTCGAAATTACAAAATTTGCAACAAAAAATAAATATATAAACACAGAATAACTACAAAAATGCCGATTTGACATTAAAAAAAAAATAAGAAACAAAAAAAGAACAAGACAAAGAGCCCATTTAGTTAGGGTGAGGAAAAATCTCACCATGCGTGTACTCACGTTACACTGAATCGCGCGTGTGTTGCAGGGTATATAAAAAATG
This sequence comes from Vesta saturnalis, assembly GCA_036346205.1. NCBI lineage: Eukaryota > Metazoa > Arthropoda > Insecta > Coleoptera > Lampyridae > Vesta > Vesta saturnalis. The sequence goes on along the minus strand of JARFJB010002443.1, from coordinate 355,667 downwards.
GATAGTAAAAAAAGTTACAGGGCATTAAAGTTAAAGTAAACATTTTAAAACTAACTTTTTACTGGTTGCTCTAAAATGGGTCAAATAAAAATTAAGTTTTTTTTTTTTTTAGAAAAACAAGCTAACCAGTATAGTTTTGCGAGTATTTCGTCTGCCGCAAGTTCATTATCAAGTTGCACAGCATCTACAATAACTTCTTCACCTTCGCTAACTACAAAGAAGAGGAAAGCAGAAAATGTGCCGACTATGAGCAGTTTTTTTAGTACAAACATCCGCAAGTGATAAAAAAAACATTGACAAGCAAAATAGCAGGGCGATTTTGCCACTAATCCTAGCTTTAAATGCGTGGAGAATTTGCAAGTGAAAAAAGCTATTCAATTACTAAGACCTGGTTATAATCCTCCGTCTCGAAATGTTATTGGAACAACCCTTTTAGATGAAATTTATAGTGATGAACAGGCAAAATGTTTTTCTTCCCTTTTGGGACAATGTGTAAATATGTCAATTGACGGGTGGTCAAATACATCAGAATATTTGGCAGAAATGTGCTGTGGTCTAATTTCTTCATGTCAAATGAATTATAAGTGCACTGTAGGATCTTTCGTTACAGATAATGCAGCAAATATGACCGGCATGAGAAGAACATTGAAAGAAAAATTCGGCTTAGCAGAAGTGTCAGAATCAGAATACCCACAAGTAATAATCACATATGAGTGTTCTGCAGATCTTCTAAACTTACTGGCCTATTGAGAAAAATGTTGTTCAAGTGGCAAAATATTTTTGTAATAATCATCTGGCTAAAGCTAAATACAGTCAAGCGGGTGGGAAGGCGTTAGTACTTCCAAGTGATGTACGTTGGAATACACTGGCCGATTGCTTAGAGGTGTATGTTACTCAGTGGGATGTAATATTAAAAATATGTGAGGAAAACAAAAAGCAGATTGACGATATTGTTTATCAAAAGGTATCTAATATAGGAATTTTGAAACCCATATCGGTTGCTCTTGATATTTTACAAAGAAAAAATGCGTCTTTATCCGACGCTGTTGAGGAATGGAAAAACCTCCAGCATATCTTTGAAAACGATCTTGAGCTTTCATTTAAACAAAAGCAACTGTTTGAAAGTAGATACAAGCAGTCATTAACACCATTCCATTTTATTGCATACATGATAGACCCGTCCAAGAAAAAAATTGCATTAACTGCTGATGAAAAAAACCTGGCTTTGGAAACTATTGACGACATGTATAAAAATACTGGATTACTTCCGCTACTAATTAAATTAAATAGTCGAAGTAAACCATTTCAAACTGTAATGTTTTCTGAAGAGATAAATGTAAATGTAAATGGATTTCAGTGGTGGTTATCTCAAAAAGATGTGCCGGAAATCCAGAAGCAGCTACCAGTAGTGAAACAATTTCTTTGTGCGGTTGCTTCATCAGCATCCGTTGAAAGAGTGTTTAGCACTTTCGGACTCGTACACGACTAGGCGTCGAAAAAGCAGGAAAACTGGTATTCTTGTACAAATATTTTAATGAAAATATTAATTAATAATCCACACTAAGACTTACTTTTTGTTACGTTTAAATAAATTTTGATACAATGTTTTTTGCTTTAATATAAACAGCAATTTACAAAATATTATTTTTTGATTTAAAACATGATTTTTATTAAACAAATCAGCTGATTGAAATCACTTGATTTAAATCAGTGCAACATTGTTAAATCACACCCTCTTCCAATTCGTTCTATAGCATTAAGCACAATAATAGAGTGATCTTGTAAATGTCTGAAAACCCCTTTAACTGCAGTTGTCAAACGTTCAACGTTATCATATTGAGTTTGGTATATTTTATTTTGCAATTGTGAGATGGGACTCCATCCTGTTGGAAATGAATTTGGTTCAAGCGAGCTAAAGGAATGTGATCTAGTAATTCAGGTACAACCATTTCTGAAATGTCCAAATATCTAGGAGCAGACAAGTTCCTTTCGAAAATGTAAAATTTTATTTTTGATCCTAATATAAAGCAAGAAACGTTTAGCCCAAATCGTCCTTGTTGTCTTTGGGTGAATATTTGGTGTTGATTTTCTTGAGACCAGAATCTGCTATTGTGCCTGTTTAAAACACCTGAATTGCTAAAATATCCCTCGTCTGACCATATGACATTTCTTCCCAAGTTGGGTACTATATTTAACATGTTTAAGTACCAATTGCAAAATATTAACCTACGTTCAGCATCGCCGGGATGTATATGTTGAACAAGCCTAAATTTATATGGTTTATATTTATGGTGGCGAACTCCAATACTACTTTCTATAGTTCTGCAAGAACTTATTGGATTATCCTCCACACTGGTTAAAACGACAACCTCATCATTCTCTCGATTTTATTTATTATATTTTTTTCACCATAATTAATTAAATTTCTTTTTAATCTATAAAACGTGATTTTACTAGGTTGTTTCCATTTTGGAAACTTACATAGATGTAAAGTTACTTAATTATCAAAATTAATACCAAGGAAACTACATTTACCTGTTAAAATACAAATTTATTGCTGCGTCGACGTTTGAATTACTCTGACCAAAGCAAATCAGCATATATTTTAGTTTTCAAAATTTTGATTTTTTGCCATATTTTGCACAATGAACAAACAATACGATTGTTGTACAAAAATAATTTTAATCAGATTTGACAGGTCAATTAAGTTTAGGATCAGACTGGGCCCAGCCTACTTACAAATTTAGATATAAAGTATTCTTTATAAGTTTTATTGTCATTAATATTTTTTTCTGAAGCTGTAAGATGCATTTTACCCAATTAAAAAACATTTGCCAGTTTGAGTATCTATCAAAAACTATTGTACCTAATTTGCATAATTTTTTGTTATTATTTTTGCATTTCTGCGTAAAAGTCCTTAGATTTATTATAACCGCCTATTTACATATTTATAATTATAATAAAGCAGTAGGAATCTAGTATCCCTTTTTTAATACTCAAATATATCTTGGCCGTTCAAGACAATACGCGTTTATACTGAGTTTATAGGTTTCATGGCAAACTATATCATCAAAATTTTAAATTCATTTTTGAGGTTAATATGGAAAGAAATGTCACACAATATATATTTTTTGAAAGCTGAGAGTAAGCTCTATTATATAATAAAAAAATATACAGGGTGTTTTAAAAAAACAAACGTTTGGTTTATTGGGAAGAAACTAACTTTTTGTGGGGAAAACTATGCACGCCACTAAATTCTACGGAAAATTCTGTATGAAACCCACTTTTCATCATTTCGATAAATTACAAGGCAAAGCAGTTACAAGGGGTGCTTAAAATGTGCACATTTTGAATTTCGCCCTGTATCTCAAATATCAATAGGACTATGACAATTCTGTTTGTGGCATCTTTCGTTTCACAAAAAAGTAGAACAGGGTCGCGAAAACCGCATCATTTTATTTTTGCTCACAAATGAGATACCCTACAATTTCAACCAAAATGGGACACAGTGTACACTAACACTGTATTTTGCTATATTAAAAAAAAATTAAAAATGTATGCCTACAATAGTTTTTAGGTCTCTTCCGAGAAGCCTAACGCCCATTATTTATGCTTATATGCTATGAGTAGACTTGTACGGTCAACAAATCAAGTACGAGATAACTCGATAACAAATTATCTCTTAGTTGGCAGTCAACGTGTTAACATAAGATGTATGAACTGACTTATGGAATAAGAGCTTATTTGCATCACCATCCATTTCGTGAAAGACTTGAAATTAATTTCAGCTACTATTGGTGTTGCAGAACTATCAGAATTGCACACATCAGCTTAAATATTATTTTAATCTTTACCAATGTTTTAAGCAACTGGGGAATTGACTCACAAAATGTTGTATGTGTATACTAACACACACCGCAGCAAATATTTGAAAAACAATTAGCGATGAATTTGGTAAAAGTAAATGTGTTCTATTCTTAATTTGGTTTGTGAAAATGCAATCAAAAATACGCTGGACTTAAATTTACTATTTGATAAAATGGGGTCAATAGTAGTTTGGTTTAAAGGAAGTGTTCAAGCTAGTGATAAACTTCAACTTGATAGAGGGCGTATGTAAGTCACGGTGCATAATACAATAGGTGAACGCACGACCAGCCAGTCGCATGCATGCATTCGGTTCTCAAACGCTCACATCGTCTCAATGAGAGAGATGCAACGTCGCGGCCTATATGATACAGTAACTCGAGAGTTGGCCCACTTTTCTTCTTAGATATTCCGAGACTTCGCAAACAACATAATTTGTCCTTTTTATATGATAATCGTACTCGTATCTTGCACATACCCAACCCTAGGGTTCAAATTAGACAAAATATCGGTGTCATTTTTTTGCATAGAATTTGTGCATATACTTTTGAGTAGACTACGTCTACACTACTACACATCGGTACATTTGACAAAACTTAATAATGTATGATACTTTGTGACAAGAAAATGAGAGATATATTATACATACAAGTACATTACATTTGAATGTCGCTTCCTGTTGAAATTGTTTTTTAAAGCTTATGCCGTAATAAATACAAGTTTTTTGTACCGTGATATCAAAAATTATCGTAGTCAAAGGTAGCCATGGAATGGAAAACGTTTTATAAAATTTCACGGTGCATAATAAAATTATGCACCATGTAAAATTGTGATTCCAAAACTATTTAGGATTACAATAGCAGGAAAGCTTCAGTAGAACTGCTTGATAAATTCTGACGATCAAAAAATAATTGACATAAATGCACTTTGGAAGCTACGGTAATTGTTTTAAAAATCCACGATTTGACCAAAATAATTTTGAATGACACAGTATAATTTAGTAGGCTTTTATTTGTATATAGCTATACACATTTTTTAAAGTCGCTTTTTGCTTGAATTGTTCTAAAAATGTTATGTCAAGAAATATGTGTTTTGTTTTATTTAGGAGGCTTTCGTATGTGTATGTTTAAATATATTTAGATCATCACTGTCATTGGTAAAACTTTTGTTGCAGAAAATTTTTGGCATGATACATCGAACCGGCTGTGCAGATACACATCCGACATTTCTTACATTTTTACAACTTTACCGTATGCTTTCAGTGTATAAACTTTTAAAACCTTCTACTTTTGGAAACTGCACCATTTTACAACCGTCAGAAGCAGAAGGCAATGCATTATCTTTGGATGATTTTAAAGTAATTTTTGAACAACAAAAAGAATGCCAACAATTCTATATTGGGGAAATAAAATCAAAAATAACTGAAACTGGGGTACTTTCAAAAAATGTTTTAAATCCAGAGGAAGAAATATTTGAAAATATTACATATAAAATTGTTGTTAATATTATTTATTATCTTTGTGGATTTATAGCAAAATAAAATGTTAACCTTTCAAAATGTGTTGCTTGCAAAGAACAATTTTATAAAAGAGATCCTAGTTTTACTTATTCGTCTGAATTTGCTGTTTTAAAATCTAGAGGTTGGTTGAATCATCCAGAGGCATATTTGTTTAATACTTTAAAGAAAGTTGAAATTCTTTTGAGATTACATTCCCTTTTGAATGCACTTCTCATAGGTTTTAAATTCTTTCAAAAGCAATTTTCATTTATATTTCTATTGGAATTAAACAATATTACAAACAAGAAGAAGAAAAACAGAACAAATTATGCAGACAACAAAGAAAAGAATCCTGTTTCTTAATAGAAATATTAAAAATGTTTTGTATAATAATTGTACAAGAATTCTGTTTTTTTCTAGCATAACAATGTGTCTTATAGTAGTACACACATAAAACTCCCAATATTTCTAATTGATAATAGTTTTGGTAGTACTCAGTTTTAACATTCACTGTTAACAACAATTTTATTAAAAATAAAACATTTATTTCATAGTTAATTTGTCACTTTGGCGTTTAAATAGAAAATTGTGTCATGGGTGTTTTGTGAATATACCTACTATATTCCATGGTTTATTTTCTGGTTTAACAAATAACAGTAACAAAAATAAATAAGCAATAACGTTAAAACATGAAACAACATAATGCATTTTTTCACTGAACTTGACGTTTAACTTTTTTTTAAGAATCCCGTCTCTAAATTCGTATAAATAAGCCGAGCGGTTTGTCGGCCGCGATGCTCTGTCTCTCTCGCACTCCGGGTTTGAGTAAATTGGAACCTCTCTTGGCAGTGCGTATGCTCACCTATTATATTATGCACCACGATGTAAGCCAACAAAAAGTGATATTAGATGTCAGAACACAATGTAATTTGACATTCTGTGTGGTAGAACTGTTTATACAACATTTTTTTCTAATGTAAATGCAATAAATACAAATTAGTTGGAACAATTTGTTTCTCTTGGAGCAATTAACCAAGAATATTAGTGGTGAAAGTTATGTTACACTAAGTAAAATAATACTAATGGTTGATTCTTTATTGCAGCAATACAAAGACCCAACGTTTAAAATTGGTAAGCAACTATAGTGTGCTAAAAAAATGTGAAAAGCACATTGATTCTGCAGAAAATTTTTTTTTGCTTACAGAATGAACAATTTTGGATTCACGCTTGAAAGGTATCTATTTTAAGGATCGAATGGCAACTGCCAATATAGTGTGCTGTTTAAGAAATAATGTGACTGCTACCGACGATTCATCTAAAATATCTGATGCCTCAGATTCTGGATTAGGAATAGCTTCTAAGGCAAAAGGTCAAATTTTTGACATATGGGATAAAATGCGGCTGAACTATACAAAATGCTTAAAAATTCTCAAGTACTGTAGCGTCATCAGTGCCCATTGAAAGCAGGGTTTCTATCTTGATTAAATTACATTTATAATATTAATGAAAATAGGGTAATACTGTTGTGATTTATAGCGATACTCAACATGTCCAATAAAAATGTTTATAAATAACACACTTTATGCTATCAAACTATAAAAAATAATTTTATTATGTTGAGAAATATCAATTGGTACAATGTATTTTATTTGATATATCAGTTGTATCAATATACAGTCTTTCATTTATGATGTCATCAATATATTGATATAATTTTTTTTCTGCCATCCCTATGTTTGTGATATCAAGCTACAATATTTTAAAGCAATTCTGATGTAAAATTCAAGAAACAGTGCTTTGATTAATACTCTGGAATGCTTCTCATATTCTACTCTTCATACCATTCATCAAAGAATGTGGTTGTTACACGATGGAGCTCCGGTACATCACACTAGATTAATTCATAATCATCTTAATACCCATTTTCCTGGAAGATGGGTGGGAGGAGGAGGACCCATTGCATGGCCAGCTCGTTCACCAGAGTTAAGTAAAATTGACTTCTTCAAGTGGGGTTATGTGAAAAACCGTGTGTATCAAATACCTCCAACCACACAAGATATGAAGAATAGAGTACGAGAAGTATTACAGAGTATTAATGTAGAAATGTCAGTCGAGAATTTGAAGATCGACTGCAATGCTGTATTGATGTTTTCGGTGGACATTTTGAACATTTATTATGAACTTAATTAATTTTATAAGAATTTTGTCTTAATAACCAATGTTTTTCGCATTTTTTATAATAATTTGTCACACATTTATTTGTTCACGGCTAACTTGTTATAATAGAAATTTTTTAAAAAATCTCTTTATGTTATTAAATTGAAAATATCTCAGAAATTAACGATTTTAGCTATAGGGAGTGCTTAATAAAAATGAAAGAACATAAAGCGTATTTTCACTTTTTAAAATAAAATACAGGGTGATTTCATTTGAAAAAATTGACAAAACCATGTGTCCGAGTTTTGGCGCGCTCTATAATTAATTGGTGCAATTATAAAGAAATAGCACTTTATCGTAACACTGTACCAATATCAAATAAAAATTATTGTTAGGTTGTTCGGTCTAGGGTATACAGGACATTGAAATGAGAATTATTTTCGTGTACAATTGACCATAACTTTTGAAATACCCTGTATAACGTAATAAAACCCTATATATTGGAAGTATGGGGGAGATCAGCTTATTCTAAATTTGAAATAATATGTAGGGTGTCCCATTTAAAAAAAAGTTGTTTGGCTTACACTGGTAATATGTAACAAAAATAATTTTATAATGTGAAGTTTGAAGTTGTCTATAATTTTTGTAAATAACTTTTTTGATATCTCCTTTAATAACGGAAATATCGTACTTCGACGCACTAATGCCGCACCCTGTATGTCCCTTGGTTTAAAAATAAACAATTTAAAAATTTATAGCAAATAATTATTTTTAACAACTTTGCTAAATTAAAGTTGAAAAAACTTCAAATTTTCGGTTACAAAGAAGTCGACGTGAAAGGGTTAATTAAGGTAGCTTAAGTTTACAACAGGTAAACAATGTTGACTTCCGAGACTTAAAAACACACTTGTAAGGTGAGGTATTCCGTTTGGTCAGGTGATAGATTGCCATTCTAATGGAAATTTGTTATTAGTATCATTTTTTGCAAAAAACTAATTCTTGGTTACAGCGTCACAATCAGTCTGATAAATAAATTAATTTAATATTTGGTTAAAGGGATATAATGTTTACATGAAGTTTGATAATGAATTCACCGCTAAACTTTTAAGTAAATGTATTGTAAGCAATTTTACACCAAATTGAAGCTTGTGTTTTGTAACTGATGTATCTTAATTCTGAAGTACAATCTTATCAAATTAATTCTAATAATCTTTTAGTCGTCAATCAGGTCATAGATTTGGAGAACATATAGAAAGATTTGTTCCAATTATACTACAGTATAGTTACGAAGATGATGATGAAACCCGAGAATTTTGTTTACAAGCTTTTGAAGCATTTGTTCAACGATGCCCAAAAGAAATAACACCACATATTCCTGCGGTAGATATTTGTAATGTACAAAATCAAACATTTATTTTAATTTTGCTTAGATTATAAAACTATGTCTTAAGTATATGACATATGATCCAAATTATAATTATGATGAGGACGATGAACTTCAAGAAAATAAAAACGTTGATATGGCCGATGATGATGAAGATGAAGAAAATGATGAATATAGTGATGATGATGATATGAGTTGGAAAGTGCGAAGATCTGCTGCAAAATGTTTAGAATCAGTTATAACTAGTAGGCACGAACTATTACCAGAGTTTTATCGGTCACTTTCAGCTGCTTTAATTACACGCTTTAAAGGTAATTATTTTTATTGGTGAATGCAATTAAAAACCATTGTGTTTTAGAACGAGAAGAGAATGTAAAGTCTGATATATTTCACGCTTATATCGCACTTTTAAAACAAACGAAACGTTCTATTACCGTAAACATTGATCCTGATTCTATGGAACAGGAAGAGACCCCTGTATTTTTACTTCAACAGCAAGTTCCTCTTATAGTAAAAGGAGTTCACGGTCAAATGAAAGAAAAAAGCATTAAAACTCGTCAAGATTGTTTTCAATTACTTAAAGAACTGTGTAGTGTTCTCCCAGGAGCTTTAACCCACCACATAGGCGATCTTATACCTGGAATTCAATATTCTTTAAGTGAAAAATATTCAAGTAGTAATATGAAGATTGATGCTCTTTCTTTCATTTATTGCCTCTTAACATCACACCCACCCGAAGTGTTCCACCCTTACATGTGTGTATTGCTATTACCAGTAGTACACGCTGTAGGTGATAGTTTTTATAAAATCACGGCGGAAGCTTTACTGGTTCTTCAGGAATTAGTAAAAGTTATGCGTCCGTTGAATTCTCCTGTAACCTTCGATTATACACCTTACACCAAGAACATATACCGATGTACTTTAGTTAGATTGAGAGCCTCAGACATTGATCAAGAAGTAAAAGAGCGAGCCATTTCAACTATGGGACAAATAATTTGTAATTTAGGTGATGGATTAGTGGAAGAGCTTCCGGTTTGCTTACCGATATTTTTGGATCGTCTTAAAAATGAAATTACTCGACTGACAACTGTAAAAGCCTTAACAAAAATAGCCGCATCTCCTTTATGCGTCGATTTACCGATCATTGTATGTAATTCACGTTTAATAATATTAATTTTATATTTCATGTTTTATAGAACGAAGCAGTACCTGTTTTGGGATCATTTCTACGAAAAAATCAACGGGCTTTAAAATTGAGCACTTTACTACTACTAGACTGTCTTATAAAAAATTATTCACATACTGTTTATGTAGATCTGCTTCGTCACGTTACGGCTGAATTACCACCTTTACTTGATGAAGCTGATTTACAAATAGCACAGTGGACTCTAGTCCTTCTTAAATCTATTGCTCACTACCATCCTACTGCTTTACAGGACATTTCAACTAATATTTTACCGGAGGTTATGAATTTAGTTAAGTCACCATTATTACAAGGTAATGTATGTATCTTTTTTATTACATTTATGTTTATATTTTAAAACACGGAGTGGGGTTACTTCTTATAAATAAATAGAATATTACAAAGATAAACAAGTTGAGAATGCTCTTCTAGCATTGCCAGACCAAACAAAATTGCAGTGCAAATACAAACTAATAATTTTAAACTTTATTATATTTTGATCCCCGATTTGACCATGTTTCTGATGAGATACAAAGTTCGCTGACCCCTATTATTGTTTGATCCTCTTTCAGAATCTAAAGTCAGATTTTCAATATTCGTTAACACAAAAAAGCTACACATGTACAGACACACAGATTTAAAAATTCATATACCGAACTTTTGTTCGGTGATAAACTTATGCAAAATTGTAGTAAAATATTAAGCAAAATCAAAATATAAAGGGTCTTACACTTGAGCCCTAGGTGGTGTTAATGTGTTGAAAATAATTTAAATTTAAAATTCCAATTACAATGAACATCACCTGGACTGAACCCCTAAAGATTCAAATTTTAAAAGCGTTACTTGTCCCAGCAAATCACAGTGGACATGTTAGTGATCAGATTCATTGTGTGATGGTCGGGCATGTTACGCAAAGGGTCACCTACGACTCGATGCGGTATGGAATTGTCAATTTCTTAATTAATCAAAATGGATAAATTAAATGTATGAATGAGCAATTCTAAGATATTTTAATTAGCCTGACGGTAATAGCAATAAAGAAAGTATTTAACTTTTCATTCATATTGTAGCGTCCCCCAGGCACCTGTCTTGAAAAGTGTAATTTGAACTTATTTGCAAGAATGAAATAAAACCCACTTTATTCATAAATAAGTAATTGCACAAGTACACTAATAAATCAAATAACCCAAAAAAAAACGGGTTAAATATATAACAAAACACCATTAAATCAGGTTAAAGTGCGTATAAAATTATAACATTAAGAGAAAAATAAATAAAAATCAGTTTAGTTACACATAAACACAATAAAAAAAAAACATGTAGTCACACCCACACTCGTGTCAGAAATAAATAATCAGAATAAAAATCGTAATACCAAACATATGGCCCTTTAAAATCAATCTTGCCGGTCTTTAAGTAAATAAGCACATAAAACAATAAAACAAATTACGGTACATATAAAATACAACAATAGTAAAATTGCACAGGTGATATAAGGTAAAGGCCAGGACAAAAGAAAATAGACAAGGAATTTACACGTACACAATTGTTTAGTGACTACTAAAGCACAAAATACATAAGTCAAATTACAATAGCTTACATATAAAGAGAAATTAGTTCGCAGGCAAACAATTCTACGTAACAAACTGACACAAAAAAAAAACTCATTAAACAAAGCCTTACAAGGGTAAGTTGTATATAGTTCATCGTGATCGATATATACGTTTGAGTGTGTTAGCAAAATAAGCGCCTTTTCTCATGTTACACATTCATCTATACAACAATAAAAATAAAATTTGAGGTGTTTAATAGTTATCTGGACCTGAGAGTGCGTACCCACTGGGCAATTGCCTTTTACAATTAATAACCCAGCGGTATCATGTACCCGTTTACCAGTCCACCTCTGCACAAATATAAATATAAACAACAATGCTAATTCACACAAATACAAGAGTGAGGGAGTCGTGTGTTTTATTTTAGCAGATTTCAGCTTAATGAGCCCGCGTCCGAATAAGATATATTCGCAAGGCAATGCTCGATTCTTAATAGATTACATAGGCTTGTAGCATTATGTGCTGCCAGCCTTAATTTATATAAAAATACCTACTTACACTTGAATTGATCACAGACACAAATCGTTAACATACCCGGTTTAACTTCAAAAAGGGTGACTGTTATTTATTTGTAGATTAATATTTAAAGAACTGACCATATCTACTCGCGAAAACCAACCCCCGTCTTTGAAAAGTGATAAAAGACAAGAAATATAAATTTACGTTGGAACAGTTTCATATTAATTATTGCACGACATCTTAATTTAAAAAATACGCATTCGTCCGTAACAAACCCTACATTTAGGTCACGAGTTTCCAAGTACCAAACAAAGATGTCTTCGGTTGCAGTGTGTACCGTTAGTAATTAATTACTAACTAGTGACATTTTTACATCAAAAGCTCGCGTATAGAAATTTTCAACAATTCGCCACGCCAGTTTCGGCAGAACACCTGTTTCTCTACCCTAATATATGTTTCCTTCTTTCTGTTCAACTTTTACTCAAATATCAATTACATACATTCCTACATTTCTTACATAACCCATAAAACGAAATATTCCGAAAATATTAGCAAATTACGACGTATTACAAAGATATTAAAAATCCACTAATTATCTTTTCTATCGCGGTAACAATGGCGATTTGATAAACGTTTAATACAATAATAAAATTTTCGCGGTCCGCTACCTACAATATGTAGTTCAAAAAGGAATTTTTAAAACTAAGTAGTCATACGCTAAGCAAGATAGGTGAAAAGTCAAATCCAGCAGTCAAAAGTCAGAAAGGAAATGTTTAAATTAAGAAATAATTGTATGGTAATAAACAAATTAAACATTAAAGAAATTTTTTAAGTAATAAAAATAGTGAGTGGTAATAGATAAGTAAATTTAAACAAAAATGTTTAATTAATTTCTTTTTTTTTTAACTAATAATATTCTTCAACAGGCTAAGATTTGCTTAACGTGTTAATCCACTCCGGAACACCGGGAGGGGGTTAGGGATATTGTTAGGCTGCGGAGAAATGTTTATGCATGGCTATCTTAAATTTGCTTAAATCAAAGTTAGGAGGAAAACACGAACTGGGTAGTCTATTTCGCAATTTGGTGGCCGTGTAGAAAAATGTAGATTGCGCCCGTTTAGTATGACAAGATGGAATTTTGAGTACGTAATTATGGTGTGACTGGGCAAACCGAGTGTTCCTAGCGAAGATGGCCTTATTAAGGAGTGTATTTCGGAGGGACACTTGCCATTGTAATAGCGTTAGAACCGAAATCGAAACTATTCTTCTATTCTCAAGGGAATGTTGGTCAGAAGTTAGAGACGGATCATTTATAAGTCTTAGAGCTCTTTTTTGAATGCGGGTTACCATATCCAAGGCGTATTGGGGAGCACTGACCCAGAGGTGGGAATTGTATTCCAGATGAGGTCTAATTTGAGCCTTATACAGTAAAAGGAGTTGTTGTGGTGTGAAGTACTGTTTAGATCTGTATAAAGCCCAGTTTACGGGGAGCTGTTTTTCTGGCTAAGAAAAGGTGGTCAACCCATGAAACGTTCGATGATACAGACATCCCTAACATAGAAATACAGTTTGAAAACTTGAGATCTAAACCATTCATATTTACAGCAGGAAATGATCGGTCTTTCTTGGCAGACACAAGACAACACTGGGTATCGTCGGCGTTGAACGTGAGTAGATTATTCCTATCCCATTTAAGAATACGTTCTAAGTCTGTTGATTGAGGCTGCCATTTTCACTTTAAGGTCCTGACTAGACTTATTGTTGTGGGAAAATTGAGAAGAACTACAAGGTAACATATGGTCGAGTATCAACCTGAAAAATCTAATAAGAAATCAAATGTATCTGTTTGAATTGAACCAGGAACATTTTCAAAGAAAAAAAACTATGACATTCTGAATATCAGACAAAGGGCACTCCATAGTGCAGTTAGAGAAGCAAAATTCGTGATAAAACCGCATCACGCAAGCGATGCGATATAGAAGTAATGTAAGCAAGAGATATGCGTCGTGTTGAGTCACCGCGGTAAGCTGCCGAAAATCGATACAAAAAACGATAAGACTTGTCCTTTTTTCTAACCAGTACGATAGGACTGGACCATGGATTGTTAGAAGCCTCAACTACGTCTCAATCCGACATTTCATCGAGTTCCTTATGTACTACGGCTTGGAGTGCAAGAGAAAGAGGACAATATCGCTTCTTTATCGGTTCTACAGAAGTTGGTATTTTCTATTCAATTAACGAAAACACCCAATCCCGTAGAAAGTTGCAAGAAATGCAGTTTGGAAAAAGATTTATGTTCAGAGGTAACGTTTGTGGTTACGGTTGGAGGTGTGCTTCTTCAGGTATCACTAGTACTTCCACTACAGCCGTTTTATCTTCTAGAGTCAAAGGAAGTAAATATGAGTAAGCATAGGACATTTACTACTATTTGCCTAAACACAAAACCAAGAAAGGTAAGGAATCAAAGACAGATGTAACCTTTGTATGATTTGTCAACCCGGAGCACTCACTGTAGTACATGATTATCCCTTAAAGGTATACCAATAAACGGATATTCAGGTAAGGTCGCCCGTTATTGCGAACACTCGCGAAAAAAAAAGATAGCGATGTTTATTGCCTAAAAAACGAGAATCCAAGATTGGAGAAAGGGCGGAGTCTTCCACTCGACTAGAGGACTTCGAACTTAATTTATCTGATTTTTAGTTCAGACAGGGCAGTTCATTTCCCTGAATCCCGATTTGCCGCAACCGTATCAATGTGTATTTTGTGGTTCCGGACACCTAGGTGAAGTGTAACTCCATTTACGACAGTTCTAGCAACGTACAGAAGGAGAAAAGGAAGAGGTAGATCCCACTACGGGCTGACATACTTTGGAAGAACATGAGTCACTATTAAAGTCCACATAAGAGAGACTGGGTTTGAGGACGTCTAAAATGTGGAAATTTGAAATTATGAATTGCCTAGTTGTTATGCTTAAGTTTGTTTCCCTAGCTTATTAACAAATTGGGTTAGGGGGTGGTTTGTATTAAACCAACAACGTTTGGTAAATAAGAAAGATTGCATCTATTATCTGTAGTTGTCTGCCATAAGGCAGTGGAACTAACAGTTTTAGTACAAAGAAATAACAGATGTATTCGGTAGCCTGTTGTATCTTTTCTGTACTTTACAGGAATTAGATAATCTTCGATTGAAAATATATCCACATATTTGTTGTAAAAATCTATTTTGCTACACTTTAAGAGATTAGGAGAGAGCTTGCTTATAATCATGTTGTAAATACAAGCGTATTACTAAAAGAAATAGATTCGTACAAAATTACATTAAAATATCAAAATCGAAATTAGTAGAAAGATCTTATGCTTGAGCGCTTGGTGAATTAATCTGTTGAGAATCAGTGAGCTTTAAAATTTTAATTGCGATAAGCATTACCTGAAATGAATTCTTTAATATACAAGTTCTAAACGCATCAATTGGTCTAACTAATTATAGTCGAGGCGTTAGTGACCAATTCAGTTAGGTGATAAATAAGATGCGCTAGTCTCCCATTGATGTGAACAAATGACAAGCAAAGGTACCGACCGACGGAAGAATTCAAATTGAATAAATTGTATCTATGAGTACTCAATTCATAAAATAAAAACATTAGCCTGGCGGTAGCAAGACTAATGAAAATTCAAGTCTTCTAACTAAATATCCAAAAGAAAATGTTTAAATTAAAAATAAGCTGCATGATACTAAAAATGTTAACCAGATACGAACATATTTACAAAAGAAAGTTTTTAATAAAAATTGTATTGTATTTTCGAAGTTCCTACAACTTTTATTTTATGTGAATAATTAAACATTTGGTTGTGTTGATACAGGTGCTGCGTTAAACTCTATGTTAGAGTTTTTCCAAAGTCTGGTTAGATGTCGCTTACCAGGAGTAGGATATAATGATCTTCTTCAGATGCTGCTGTACCCAATTTCACACATGCCAACCAATCAAAATAGTAGTAGTAGTCTTCACAAACAAGCATATTATTCTTTAGCGAAATGTGTAGCTGCGATTACAGTAATAAGCAAAAACCAAGCATTACCTGTTGTTAATCAATTTATTAACAATATACAAATAGCAAGATGTGATTCACAACACATCTTTTCACTGCTTGTTGTTGGAGAGATTGGTAGAGAAATGTAAGTATTTGTTTTCGATTAGGTATTTAATTTTATTCTCATAAGTAATTACACTAGAAATAGTTTACAAATATACTTAAGCTAACATATAGAAATAAGTATTTGTTAAAATGTATTTTTCCTTCTATTTGATAATAATTTGTGTGTCTAAAGATACCTTTCATCGTCTTTATCAATCAAAATAAATGTCTTTTAATACTTTTTTAAGTTGAACGCCACCTAAATTTTTTAGAACACTTAATTTGCAGTTGATTGATTACACGTTTAGCTTAAAATTTTACATCGCTTTAGATTAGTTTGTTAGCTTAATAAATTCACTTTTAAATACTGTAAATAAACAATATTTTACTCAAATGTCCAACAAATCAAGGGAAAAATTACCAAATAATTACATTTTTGCAGTGTCAAAAATATTTTGACGGAATTTTCTGAAAATAAATTGTTCATCTATATGTTGCATGTATTTGTTTAAATGTTCTAGTTTCCTTTACGAATGGTCAATTCATAATTGCTTTGTTAACGATGTTTCGGTAAAGTACATTGTCTGTATTTTCAAGCAGTAGTAAACAGGTTTATGGGTTTCTCTGGTACAGTAAAGATTAGATCTTCAATTGAAGTATGTTGTGTGATTTCCATGAGTTTCCTTTGTCATTTAGAATTTCGTCAAAGTCATCTAGACATCAATGTTTCTTGCATTCGCGACAAAGGATGAACGTTGTGGATCATCATTCTTGGATGGTACGCTGCCTATAGCGATGTTGTAGGCGTCAGTTGTTATATGAAAATGTTTTTAAAAATCTGGATACGCTAGTGTTGGATCATTGGATATAAGTTGCTTACCTTCATTAAAAGCTTCGTTATAATCCTTGCTTTTACTTCCTTTTCTCAAACAGTAACGGGTGTAAAATCTTTGGAAAGTTCTGGATGAATCTTCTATAATATCCTACCATGCCTAGGAAGGATTTAATTCTTTTGTAGCAGTCTTTAGTATAGTATAGTCTTTTATTATTGAAGAGAGGCTTAACTCTTTTAGAGATGACGACATGTCCTAAAAATGCTGCTTCTTTTTGGAGGAATTCTGATTTATCCAGCTGTGCCTTTAATTTATAATGCTTAAATTTTTCGAAAATTAGTTTTAAGTGGTTTAGATGTTCTTGTAGGGATCTTGAAAAAATGACAGTATTAGAAAATTTTCACAATTTTCGTTCTGATTTTTATCCCCAAAGTTTTCTGTCGGGTCATTGTCCTGAGTGTGAATGTGTTGGTTATAAGGTAGTTGTTCATAATAATGGACCTTTAAATAATAATTTTTATTAATCGTTCTTTTATCTTAGAGGAATCAAGAAAAGCGCGAACAAAGTTATTGCGGCACTTGCATAATATATGGAAATACACCTTCTTTCCTATTGTGAGAAATGGTTAAAATTGTGGTCGTTATGATTTAATCAAATGAAATTAAAAACATCTGAAACTTAAATTGAGCGCCACCTAAATTTTAATAAAACTTGGGAAAGCTTAAATTGTTGTTAAATTTTAAATCACTTAACGTTTTACTTTCTATAAGCAATTTTTATTTTATATATACTGAAATTATAAACAGACCAAGAGAAAACGCTAATCACTGATTTAATTAATTACAACTCACGTTACCTAAAAAAGTCAAATTCACTTTCTATTCCTGTGTTAAATTTCCTTTCAAAACCTAATTTGCGTACCAGCCTAAAAGCAATGAATAAATAATAAATAACATTTATCATTTCTAATAATGGGTGTCGCAGCAAGAAATTAAATTTCGAATCGACCGCCATTTTCGACAATCAATTGTTGAGTCAGCCATATTTGGTAATTGTTTAATTAAAATATTGACATTTACAAAAATGATGTGTTACAGTTTGGAAGAACGTTTGTTTATAGTGAAAACCCATTACGAAAACGGAGACAATTTTGCTGTGACGATTCGCAAGTTACACGATCATTTTGACGTGCATAATCGACCGACGAAGCCTGCTATTAAAAATTCGATCGAGAAATTTGAGAGGACGTTTTCATTGAAAGACAGAAGAAACCTTATCCGCCGTCGACGCAAAAAAATCGGCAGAAAATATCGCAGCTGTGAGTGTCAGTGTAGCAAAACGACCAAACACCTCCATTCGACATCGTTGCCAGGAATTAAACCTCAATCGCAGCACTCAAAACGAATTTTGAGAAAAGATATATTACCTTCACACTTACAAGATCCAGCTGACTCAACAGCTGCAGCCTAACGACCATAGACGGCGCAGAACCTTCACCAACTGTATCTTGGAACAACCGCAAACTGATGAGGAATCCCACAACAAAATCATCATTAGTGACGAGGCTCATTCCATCTCAACGCCTTCGTTAAGGAACCGAATTCTCGAATCTGGGGAGATGAAAATCCACTGCCTTTCAAGAACTTCCGTTACACCACAAAAAGAGAGTTTGGTGTGCTACCGTTACTGTAGACGGCAATCGTTACCCGGCCATGTTGACAGACTTTTTCATGTAGTACGGAATTTATTTAAATGAGACTTGGTTTCAATAGGATGGCGCCACCTGTCACATCGTACGCGAAACAATGACGTTACAAAGTTTCCATGTCCTCTCGTTTCTAGTTTTGGAGACCACAACTGGCCGATTTAATTCGTGTCGGTTGTTTTCTCTGGTTTTTTTAAAACAGTAAGGTCTGTGCGAACCACCCTGAGACAACTGGGGAACTCAAAGAAGAAATTGCACGCCATTCCTGCTGATATTTTGCTTCATGTCATTAACAGTACATATCAAGAACAAAATGTGAATAAAACATTAATTTAATATATATATATATATATATATATATATATATATATATATATTATTAAATTCAAGTTCTTGCTGAGACACCCTGCTGAAATCTGGCGTAAATATTGTAAATGAAATATCGGTGTTAATTATACCCACTGTTTTGGGTTTCTAACTGAATAAACAAAAGCACGAACAAAATTATTTGCGACACTTGCATAGTACGAGGACGGTTCGGAAATTAACCGTCGTTTGGCTATAAATTAATATCCCGCATAAAAATACAAATTTTATTACTTACATCTTAAAAGCTACAACTTTCCACTATTTTCTTCAATTTAGATTCAACCACTAATACCGTTGAACGAATTTTGAAGTCCTTTCTATGTAAAACTCGCCCGCTTGGTAATTGAGCTAAATTATCAGAATTTTGGATATCGTCATGGAAGTGCTGGCCCCGATCCACTTCTTCATATGAGGGAATAGATGAAAATCCCATGGAACTAAGTCCGTACTGTACGGGGGATGTTAAAAAATGCCCTATTTGTGTTCCACGAGTACCATGAGGGCGAGCGTTATCATGCAAAAACAACACCAGATGTCAGCAGACCGCGACGTTTGTTCTGGATGGCTCTTGTCAGTTTTTACAAAGTCTCGCAATAAGTCCCAGAAGTGATCGTCGTGCCGCGTTTCATGAATTTGACAAGCCAGATTCTCGTAGCATCCCAGAACACGGTGGCCATAACCGCCCTCGTTGACGTTTGACGGGCTTTCTTTGACCACTTTGGAGAACCGAGGTGGACCACAGACATTTGTTTTGACTCGGCGTGCTTATACGCCACCCAGGTCTCGTTGCCATTTACTATTCTACTCAAAAAATTTTCTTCTTCAGTGGCGTACCGTGAAAGAAAGTCTAATGTAGAGCCCATTCGTTTGGTTTTGTCGATATTCGTGAACAATTTCGATAGTACAGTACTTGCGATAGCCTAATTTTTCCGTGAAAAGTGCAAATCAGTCCAAGAAATTTGCAGAAACTTCCGAGATTGTAAGACAATGGTTCTCGCGAACTTTTTCATTAATTTTTCCGACGAGCACATCATTAACGACAGGTCTACCACTCCTCAGTCATCATGAATATTCGTTTTGTAAGAATGGTCACACCGCTTTTACTAACTGTACGCAACAACGGCGGTTAATCTCAGAATGACCCTTGTATATAAAAAACACCTTTATAGATGAAGGTGTAAAATATACAGTTTGTTTAATATAAGGAGATTAAGGGATCATGATTTGCATGTCATCATGACTAATTTGTAACTAAATAAACAAAAGCGCGAAAAAATATTACTACACTTACAAGGTACATAAAAAAAAGAAATAATTCCTCTATAAAATAAACTTGTAAACCTGTCTCATTGCTAATACTGGGTGTTCATCTTATCTTTTCTTCAGACTTGCTGTTCTATCAAATCACTGAACTGTGAGATATTTTGTGTGCTCAGATACTATATACGTGTACGGTGTAACGTTACAATTTTAGCATATGATAAATAAATGAACTGAGAAAATATTTTTTCCTTGGTTTAACTCTTAAATCATTAATGTTTCAGGGATTTAACGTCTGTGAATACTTTAAAAGAAGTTATTTTACATTCATTTTCTGCAATATCAGAGGAAGTAAAATCAGCTGCAAGTTATGCATTAGGCAGTGTGTCTATTGGCAACTTGCAACAATATTTACCCTTTATTTTGCAAGAAATTGAAGAACAGCCAAAAAGACAATACTTATTACTTCATTCCCTGAAGGAGGTATTGTTTTACATTGTGTTAAACATTTTAATCAATTTAAAAATGTAGGTTATCACCTGCTTGTCTTCATCACCAGATGGAATTAAGCAATTACTACCATTTGTACCCGCAATTTGGCAGCAATTATTCCTTCATTGTGAATGCATCGAAGAAGGAACAAGAAATGTTGTTGCTGAATGTTTAGGAAAACTTACACTTATTGATCCGGCGAATTTGTTGCCTCAATTACAGGAATATTTGAATTCACATTCACCTTTAATGAGAACAACTGTTGTGACTGCAGTTAAATTCACAATTTCAGATCAACCTCAAGCAATTGATTCTTTATTGCGCCAAAGTATTGGTCAATTTCTTAATACTATACAAGATCCAGATCTAAATGTTCGACGTGTTGCTCTGGTTGCATTTAATTCAGCTGCACATAACAAACCCTCTTTAATTAGAGATTTACTTGATACAATTTTACCTCATTTATACAGTGAAACTAAAGTGAAAGTATGTTGCGAATTAAGTAGGTTGTATTTGTAATATTTTTAAATTAATAGAAAGAACTGATTCGTGAAGTAGAAATGGGTCCATTCAAGCATACTGTTGATGATGGTCTTGATATACGTAAAGCCGCTTTCGAGTGCATGTATACATTACTGGATTCATGTTTAGATCGTATTGATGTCTTTGAATTCCTTAACCATGTGGAAGGAGGTTTAAAAGATCATTACGATATAAAAATGTTGACGTACTTGATGGCCGCTCGTCTAGCACAAATTTGCCCCGGAGCTGTATTACAAAGTATGTCATTTTTATTGTAAACAATTATTAATTTTGTTTTAATTTAGGATTGGATAGATTAGTGGATCCATTACGTGTAACTTGTACAATGAAAGTAAAAGCGAATTCTGTAAAACAAGAATATGAAAAACAGGATGAACTAAAAAGATCTGCAATGAGAGCTATCAATGCTTTATTAATGATTCCCGATGCTGGTAAGATTTAAATATTTAATATTTTTGTATTCCTAACCATCTTGTTTCAGACAAAAATCCTCATCTTAATGAATTCGTTACCCAAATAAAAAATACTCCTGATCTGCTGCCTATTTTTGAATCAATTCAAAAGGATACAGCTACTATACATAATGACTATTTTTTAATGGATCAAAGCTAATTTAATTTTGAAAAGTCGTTTTTTCTGTGTTAAACATTGACAGCTTTAAATTACATTACAGTTTAATTTATTTCTGTTGATTATTTAAATTATGTTCGAATTTATTTTCTGAATGTAAACCATTATGTCGCATTCTAGATGGTAATTTTTGTAAATTAGTCTTTATCTGTTATGAAGTGAAATCTAATTTATGGTTTACTCTTGATTTGTATTCAAATTTATAAAAATAAAATGAATTTTTGTCAGTTTGATAAGCTTTTTTAACATTTCCTTGTTAGGTTAGTAAACTTTTTTAATAATGTGGAATCATTGAGTAATATTACACAATGATGGAATCATAATTGGATCTGATACTATCACTAGCAAATTCGTTGTTTTTTTACAGGTATATTAAAGGGAGTGTATAGTTTGTCAACTGGTCGATAGTGTAGTTAATCCGGGATTCTGCCAAATGTGCAGTTGGTGGGAGATAGCGGATTGGCTACATTACCAACCGCGTTGTTTAGAGGTTATATTTAGTGATGGGCACAATAGAATGATTTCAACGATCCAAACTTCAAATTTACAATCGAATGATTTCATTTCGAAAAATGACGTCAGGCTAATCTCCGTTTTTCAGAATACGAGTTCTCAAGTCTCGGATTGCTAAGTCGGCTCGATATAATCGGCAATCTCCACAGATTTTTAATGTTCATAGTGTCGAACGATTGAGTAAAATTTAAGTCAAAAATCGAAATTCGTAATTTAATATTTCCAAACTAAACACATAACCACTCGAAATATCTCCACATATTAGTACAATCGAATGATCGATTATTCTTCATTCGAGAGGTCCCATCACTAGTGATTTAGTGTGATGTAAAATGTGTGAATTTCGTGTTGGTATTGAATTTGCGTCCTTTCAAGAATTGAATGAAAAATTGAAAACATTCCAAACTAACAATTATGTGCAGAATATTTGAGATACAGTAAGACTTTAGAAGCTGCTCAAACCTCAACGAATCAGAACTTCCAATGAGTGCTTAAGAAATTATTTTGCAAAGACTTGATAGATAAAAGATTCCTGAGATCTTATTATATTCATAGCACACACAGATAAACCTACGTGACAAAACTAGCAACTCAGAAGATCACCTGTTCCAATTTTCAATAATTGAAAGGTATGTCAAAGTTTCTACTCAACAGCAAAAATACAAAGCAGCTATGAACACCTGTCACAAGCTAGCTACCGTTGTTTCTGAATGTGGTTCAGAAAAGTTTCACTATTATATGACAGCCATAAATGATATTATTGAAATGATTAATCAATAAAAAGAAACATCAAACGTTTTAGATACAGAGGTTGATGAAGACATATTAGTGAATGAAGCTACTTGGAATTCTGAAAAATTTGGCGAAACTAGTGAAGAACCTACGCAACAAGAAACTGATTTAGAAGAAGGTGGAATTGAAATTGTTGCCGGGAAATATTCGAATGAGTGTATAGTTGTGAATCCGTTGAGTGCAATCACAAAGAAAGTAGAGCTGTCAAATGTGAAATTGCCTCTAAAAATGAAAAGGTGAGGCCGTCTGAAAGGAATAACTACAAGGGTAGTAGGACAAATGAAGAAAAAGTCCAAGAGATCGTCCTAAAAGAAAATTTAAAATCAATAACGATTAATTTTGTTTACCGAGTTTTGAAAATGTTAAATACATATTTTTCTTCATATATTGTTATCAATTTATGATCGTTGCAGTATGCTTCTCAACCTACTGCGAGAAGCTAAAGACAGCAAAGCTTCCAATATTGCGCATGATCAAGTAAACAAATGGGAATATAGTAGTGTGAAAAAGTCATGCATCACCCACGTCTACAATGGTTTTTGGAGTCTAACATAAATTTTTTGCACTTGTACTTCATATATCATTAAGCAATTAAGCATATTTTAGAGAATTCCAAAAATATTGTAATTATTAGGTGGTTAAAATCTATTTAAAGTTAATTTGAAGAAAAAATTTCAATTAAATGGTGAGTATATAAGGACTGCAAATACTTTAAGCCTTTAACCGAGCTGGTAGAGTTATGTTGACACAACCTGCTTAGCATTCGGGAGGTAATGGGTTCGATTCCCGTTACCGTCTATCTTGTATGAGGATTTTTAAGGGGTTTTCCTCATACATATGTAGCGGCATGGTACTGAGTATATGCACACCATGTGCGGCTACTTAGGCGAATGCTGGGGTAGTATTTTCCCCCTCAGAACCCTAACTCCGTTCTGTCCGACCCTATCCTGACCACACCCATCCTTAATCCCACCATGCATATATACGTAATGTATGCTGGGAATCCATGATTGTGGCTGAAGGAGTTTAGAAAGCTCAAAACAGCCCGCCCTCCCCCTTGGGGAAGGAATGAAGTACGTGACCTTTCCTTTTTTAAGCCATTATTCGCTTTTTGCATTTCGTGTAGAAAGTTAAAATGTGTTCTCAACCGAAGCAAACGAAATTATCAGACCTAACGCGGTTTGAAATTATTTTTCACCATAACCAAGGTGCTTCTAGTTGCGAAATCGCGTCATTAGTAAAATGTAACCAATCTACAGTAGTTCGCATCATTAAAAAGTATGCTGAGTTTGGAAAAATCGACGACAAACTGCATAGTAGGTGACCAAATAAAATCTCTGTTCAAGATGATCCTGTCTTAAGCCTTGCAAATAGAAGTCTCAATTCCACCCAGTTAACAAAAATGGAGTGAAGCTACAGGTATACGTGTGTGCACTTCCACTGTGTGGAGAAAACTGATTAGTTTTGGATTGAGAGGGTGTAAAGCATGTAAGAAGCCATTGCTTTCCGAGAAGCAAAGGCTGAACCGTTTGAAATGGGCAAAGAAACATGTAAAGTGGACAACAGATCAGTGGCAAAGAGCTTGTTAAATCATGGATCGAGATGAATGGAATTAACAGATTGGACTGGCCAGCGCAATCTCCAGACCTGAATCCCATCGAAAACTTGTGGAACAGAATATCAAACATCATATCGAGAAAAAAAAACAACGACGAAGGTCACCCTTCATCGAATCTCTAATTAGGCCTGGCATCACTGTATCACTAGGAACGAACTGGAAAAACTGATGAATTCCATGCCTAAAAGATGTCAACTAGCCATCAAAAACAAAGGTTGGCCGATTAATACTAAAATTAGTTTTAAATACGATCATATTTGGTATAATCCAGTATACGTTTTTTTTTTGTCAAATTTTTTATATTTTGAATAAAGCCTTTTTTTTACTAAGTTATTTCAGTGTTTTTTATTTTATCATTGTGATTAAGTCCTTAGTTAAGATCGAGCTGATATAGAGACTATGGTTGAAATGCATTTGAGTGAAGTGCTTTAAAGTTCATTTTTCTTGCATTTTATGAGGTGATGCAGGACTATTTCACACCACTGTAAATCTACGGTAACCTAGGTTACTGTAGATTTAATTTCCATTTTTTACTCTTGATCATGCGCAATATTGGAATACTTTGCTGTCTTTAGCTTCTCGTGATAAGACTATCACTGTGTTCGACAGAATAGCGTAGTGGCCATCCTATTCAGTAGAATAGCGAAGAGACTATACCACCGATCAGTTGACGGACTAAACACTCCCATTAATTATTGACATAACTAACGTAATAAATAGCTTAAAATCATCTTCATGTGAGTGAAACGAAATCTCCACCAATGTCCTTAAAGAAAAATAATATCGCGGCTCCTCTATGCTTTATAATTAATTTAATCTTTCAAATGGCATATATCCATGTTATGCTGATGATACCAATTTTCTTATTATCTGGCTCATAACATAAACTTATTATATCATAAAGTAAATTATACATTATCAACAATAAAATCTTGCTCTGAAAGTAACAGATTGTATTTAAATAATGGCAAATCCATATGCATGTGCTTTAATACACCACAACCGTACATCGAATTATCTAACTATAGTTTCAAATGTGACACACAGTCTAAAATTCTAGATGGTCTGCTTGATGCTAACTTAAAATGGGAAATTCATATTAGTTATGTATGCGACAAATTAAGAAAGTATGATAACAATATAAGGTATTTAGCCCAATCATGTAAGAATGATACGCTGCAAATTTTCATTCAGTAATGACGTATGGTATAATAAACTGGGGTTTTAGCAAAAAAGTTCAAAGAGTTTTTATATTACAAAAATTCACTATACGCACCATAGCAAAGCTAAAAAGTAGTGACTCATGTAAACCATATTTCAGTAAACTGAGGATTCTTACTGTTTATGACAGCTATATCTTGGAACTTTGTTCCTTCGTACATAAAAATGTATTCTTTTCAAAAAATCTTAGTAATCATATGCATGATACTCGACATAAAAATAATTTTATTCCTGATCAACATACAACCAAAATGTTTCAAAATAACTTTTTATCAAGGCTGTAGATTTTACAATAACATATCTAATAATCTGAAAACGCTTAATATACATAAGTTTAGGGCTGAGCTAAAAAAGTGGCTGTTGACTAAAAATTATTACTGCTTAGATGATTTCTTTCATATTTAAGTATTGTGTAACATGTGCACTGTATTTTTTAATTGTATACGTGACAATTTCCTTACAGTATTGCTAACATTGGTCGGCATTACTGATAAGAGGATAAATAAATAAATTCCTATGAACCTTAAATGTGATATAATTAAACCAACATATAAAAAGGATAATCCTAACGATATTAACAACTACAACCTGTAAGTCTTGTTTCTCGTTTTTCTAAAGTTATTGAATAATCTATTAACATACAATTAGTCAATTTTCTGCAGCAGTTTCATATTCTCAACAAATTACAGCATGGTTTTAGGAAAATAAAGTCTACAAATACTGCACTGTGTGAATTTGTAGCTGCTATTGTTACTTCCTTGGATAACAAACTTTGTGTAGCTGGTCTCTTTATCAATTTCATATCGACATTTGATTCACTAAACCTTAAGTCACTCTGAAATAAACTTTTCCAATATGGTATTCAAGGAAGGGCATTCAATCTCATGCAATCATTTTTATCCAACAGAACACAAACAATAATAATGCCATCTAGTGAACTAAGTACAAATGAAGAAATATCGGAATACCCAAAGGATCTGTTTTGGGCCCAACTCTGTTTTGATTATCCTTTTATGTATGCAAGAAAATATCCACAATGATACTTTTGTAACATGCTATGCTGATGATACTAATATTTCAGTTAAGTCTTCAACCATAGATGATTTACAATTGAAATTGCAAGGATCTGATAAAATCTCCTCTAGGTGCACTTATAATATGTAAAATAGTTTAATAAAACTAAAGCTGTTCATTTTAGGCATTCACAAAACAGTAACACAATAAGAACAACTGCAGGTCGAGCATGTATACCATCAAGAAAAACGGTACAGTAACTATCAACTTTGAGCCCAAAGGTTCATTGCATATTGATAATACTGCTATACATTATCTTCTGCAGCCAAACACTACATATGATTTATCATTTTAGCTTTCATTCTTATGCTTAATATAACATTTTCGAGGGAAAAAGTTGTAACATTGAACGCATTTTA
The DNA here is from genome assembly GCA_036346205.1 of Vesta saturnalis. Taxonomy (NCBI): domain Eukaryota; kingdom Metazoa; phylum Arthropoda; class Insecta; order Coleoptera; family Lampyridae; genus Vesta; species Vesta saturnalis. The sequence goes on along the minus strand of JARFJB010002443.1, from coordinate 327,963 downwards.
AAATTACAAAAAGGAGAAACTTGTTTTAGCACGCTGTCTGCGGTATTGATCGCCGGAGGCCGATGTCGAGCTTTCCTGTGGTGCGGAGGCATCGTTTAACGTAAGAAGTACACATATTTACATAGCCATAATTTCTTTTTCCCATTTCTGTGGGATATCGTTGCCCGATACCGACGTGGGTTTAACAGAATGTTAGTGCAACTACAATTATAGTAAATATTCACATCAATCGAAATTTATAAACAATAAATAGTATTAAAGTAATTTTGTGTATCTGTCTCCCGCAACTGATGTCGCATCGTAGAAAAAGCAGCTAGTGTGGCGCCGGTGACTTATAACGCAGTAGTAAATACAACATTTTGGATCGCCGCAGTCAACGTGTAAAGGAAACTGAATACCAGAGAACCTTGTAGAGAGCCATGATACAAAAAAGAAGATATGATCTTGCGTTGTGACGTCATGCAGTGAGAAATTTCTGTACGCCGTTCATAGACCCCTGTGGTTTGTTAATTTATTTTATCTGTTTGCTACTGATTTGGGATATATATATATATATATATATATATATATATATATATATATATATATATATATATATATGATTTACCTTTTTGTGATGATATTTGTGATTTAATATTCCCATTATCCCAAAGAGACTTGTTTAAAATTTGATTAAAAACGTTTTGGTTACAGTCTCAAAAATAGTCACGTTTATAATATGAGCGCCCCACGCTTTTATATTTAGTCGTAAAGATTTTTTTATCACAATTTGGTGAAAAGACAAACATTATTTTCTCCTTTTTAGTGCACTTTCTATGCCTAAATAAAAGCGTGCTTTTTAAAAAGTTCCTTTTTTCATAATATTATTTTTATATCTATTAAACGTTTTTTTTTTTATGAAATTACATTCTCACTCACATATGTAATGCAAAAGTCAATACATTTTACCATTTATTTAAGTATGGCAACTGTTATGATAGTTTTCTGGTCAATATACCTAATATTATACAGGGTGCACATTGATTATACCACGAAGAATTGAAATAAAAATCTTAAAATAGTGAATATTTCCAAAACCAGATAGACAAAATTTGCTTATTACAAAAAATGTAAATCTTTCACTTTTCTTTCGAATAATGTAATAATATACAGAGTGTTTTATTTAAGATAAGATAGCTATTTACATTTAAAACAAAAAAATTATAAATTCATATTTCTGGTACACCCTGTATAAAAATGAAATAAGTCATAATATTTCTTAAAAGATCAATGTCTGCACTAATTACATGCGGAGTTACAAATTCATAGATTTGGTAGTAACCTTAAAATAAATTTTTCAACTACGATGAAAAATGATAATTTTTTATCTAAAAGTACAAATATTTAAAAAATGGTTAGGTTTAGATATACAACATGTTTAATAGAAAGTGGTTGCTTTTCAGAGTGGAAACGAAATCCACAATAAAAACCATACCATTCCATCTAAAACAAGAAAGATAGGTTATGCGAAAATATTTTTAGGTTATAGCGTGCTTGAATTCAAGCAATTTTTATATATACCAATTTTCGCGAGTCAGAGCAGTTGCTTCATAACTAACTTTGTTTCATTACCACCTTTAGAACCCGCCCATTGTGCACGAGAGCATGTAGATAGATCTGATTTAGGTTGGCATTGGCAATTCTGTCCGGTATTGTCAAGCATTTCTGACATTAAACATTTTACACAACACATATTTTCTGATATTTTGTTTACTTAAATTTTATTGTTGTGATAAAATAAACATAACCCCTAAAGCTGAGATTTGACAATTGTCAAACTGTTATCTTTCACAACCTGATAACATCAACGTCCCCTGACAGTGTTAATATTAGTGACGCAACTGCACTGACTTGTGAAAATTACTATAAAACATTTTTTTTCTACTGTGCACAGTTTAGCCGCAAATTCGCTTTGTCGTACTAATGCCTCACCCTGTATATTAGAAGTGTCGTGTTACGTGTTTACACATAAATCGTTTAAAACTAATTTAGACGTGGCCAAAAATGAAACGTCATAGGACGTGCCATTTTCAAAAAAATTTTACTTTAATGCTTACAAAATTTTTAATTCTCTAACGGCTGAGAAAGGATCATCAACCTTGCAAACATTTAAAAATAAGTTAGAAAATGAGTATTTTGAATTCGTCAAGCATTTCTAGTATATTTCGTTTCTTAAGTGTACTTTAGTTTTTTTGACGATTTTATTTTAGGCATTATCTTGTCGTTGGTCTCGGGCACTAGAACAATAAAGCTTATTATTATCATTAGTACTCTAAACTAACAACTAACCCGATCCATTGCTTTGCAGACGACAGCGCTCTACATTGTAGTTCCTCTCAGTTTTCCCACAACAATAAGTCTGGTCAGCAAGGACGTTAAAGTGAAAATTCCAGCCTCAATCAACAGTGACTTAGAACGTGTCCTTGAATGGAGAAGGAATAACCGACTCACGTTCAACGCCGACAAAACCTAGTATTGCCTTGTGTCATTTCCAGCTGTAAATAGGAATGGCTTATATCTCATGCAATATAAAATCGTATTCTGTATAAAAGAATCCCTTTAAAAGTATTGATTTTTCTAGTTGACCTCCAAACACGTATAAAGAGCGTTACCCTTGTTATCATATCGACGCACACCTGCTATCCCCGTTATAACTGTAAATAACTCGCCCACAGACAGGTCCGGCTTTTAAAAATATTAATTTATTTTAACTAAAATTCAACAATATAATTAAAGATTAGTTCTTTTGAATCTATAAACACCTCGCTAACCATATTGCCACCGAAAACCAAAAGAGCAGAGCGACCTTAAGATCACCACCGCTCCAATCCCTGTACCAAAAAGGAGAAGCTACATTATTTATTTTTGTTTATTTAACATACCTTTCAGTTTTGTTTCGTTCGATTTTAGTTGTACGTTTAAGTGTAAATATTTAGAATTATAAACAAGAGGCATAATATACCTCTAAAACCCTTACAAGTATATTGCTCATTGTGGACGAACCTGGTAATAGTGATCAACCCCAGTAACAACGAACAACTCCCCTTTTCACATAATTAAAAACCGGTTGAGCTAGACTGAGGCAGTTAAAGTAAAATTTAATTACAGTAAGCGAAAGTAGCTTACAAGCTTGCGTTTATTAACGTGAAAATACAAGATTCAACGTCAATAGAGGTAAGTTAAGTTCCTCCGTCTTCTGTATTGATAAGGTTCTTAACCTGAATTATCTTGAGAACGTTTCGACAAAATCGTATTTGTCACCTTTAGGTGACCAATAACTTGGCTCTACTCCTTGTTATTCGGATTTAACTGCCGTCTGCTGTTATATCCTGGTTATGTATAGGAGCCGTTTTCTCCAGTTTCACTTTCTCTGCGTTCGTTATCTCCCTTTCTCTTTTTTGCTGTGACTGTTCCATCATTGTTTTTTTTACAATTTACCGCTGCTTGTTGTTCCTTCGGTTTAGTTATAGCTAATCTTCATGTGCTTGGTAGCCTTTGAGCGTTGTCCCGTGTATTAAGATTGTTCGTGTGTTTTTCTGTTTCTATTGCTTCCTGTATTATCCTTTTTATTAAGGGTTCTGCGCCTACTATTCGTTGTGTTCCTCTCAAATCTGTTTCATGTTTGGTGTTTTGTATATGTGATAATGAGGTATTATTTTTCTTCACTGCTAGTCGATATTCCTCTAATCTTCCACTGATCCGTCTGTTAGTTTGGCCTACGTAGACACGATCACAATCCTCACATGGAATTTTGTAAACACCTTGGTCTTCCAAATTAAATGTAGTTTTTATGTTAGGAAGAATTTTCTTGTCTGTTTTAAATACTGTTTGTATTTTATGTTTTCTTAGTATTCTGCTGATCTTGTTCGTTGTTCCTTTTACATAGGGTAGTAATATTCTGCTCGTCTGTTCTTCGTCTTCTTCCTTGTTCTTCTTCCTTGTCGGTTTCTTTGCTTTTCGTATATCTTGTTCTTGTATCCATTTTGTAACAATGCTGTTTTTTATTATGTTGGTTTCCTTCTTCTGGTTTTGCTGGTCCGTTAAATGTTTGGACCTTGTAAATAAAGTTTTTAATACATATTGCAGTTGTGTCGGATGATGGTGTGATTCTGCATTTAGGTATCTATTCGTGTGCGTTGCTTTCCTGAATACCGTATGTCCTAGGCTGCCTGTCTTTTTTTATACAAGCACATGTAGAAATGATAGTTTTCCGTGTTCTTCTATTTCCATTGTGAATTTAATTTTATTGTGCAAATTGAAGGAGCACTTGTGGGTACACCATCGTTGCCGGTTTTAGAAAATGTTTTTATGATGGATCTAGGAAAACTTCCGTTGGATACAGCCAACTACAAATCAAAGTTATTGTCAAGATACCTTGGCTGTTAGCCAAACTAACAGACGGATCAGTGCAAGATTAGAGGAAGGTCGACTAGCAGCGAAGAAAAATAATTCGGAAAGCAATGGAAATAGAAAAACACACGAACAATCTTAATACACGGGACGACACTCAAGAACAATCACAGCAGCTCTCCAGTTGTGCACACTGAAGAAATCCAGAGAAATCGTAATCCTGTATATGTCGGCATCACTGGTTTGGGTACTTACTGTTGAATTATCGAAATTAAACGCAGATGATTTAGTTAAAACAATATATTTTATTGGTATGTGTAATAATAATGCTTAAAAATTAAAATGTATTTATTACGTGTTTGCATTGCAAGCGTAAAACCGAAACTAAAATTAAATTGAATCTAAGGTCAGTGGATTACTCGAATGAAATGATAAAAAAGAGAGAGACTTCTGGACTAAATAGAGACATAAACAATCAATCAACAGCTGATATTAAAATTTATAAGGTACAGCGTGTCTCTAAAGTGGGACTGAGTCCTGCATGAATTCTAGCATTTATTGAAGACTGACCTTTGAATACAACAGTGCATGAAGGGGCAAGGAACACATCCGAGAATTATCTGATTCCTGCTTGTACCGTAGAATTCGTACAGATAGTGTATAGGTAGTGAATGGTCTATGGGCGACTTATAACTATTTAGGAGTCCCGCCACGCATGGTAAAGACTTACCTGCACCATCACCGGTGAGGGAAGAGTCAGTGGCGGAAGAAACATTAAATCATGCGGAACACAGTTAAGGTCAGCTGGCATCCATCTCCCAACGCAATGCGTGCGTATATGGACTATAATAGTTTACCAGTCGTACTCTAACTTCATACTTGCACACTTTTAAATTTATATTACTTCAAACGAACTTAACTGCAATGCAGGGTAAGTGCATTTGCTTACCCTATATATTTATTTCAATGCTTATTCTGAAATGATGTAATTGTAACTCTATAACACTGTTTTATAGGTCAAAATAAACTTCCGATGTGATTGAATGAAAGAATTCTCCAGAAAAGATAATCTAGTTCGTCATCAACGAATCATGTTTTGAATAAGGACATCTTCTGTTCCCGCACCTTCACAGAGGCAGGCAGCTGCGTCGACCGTACACCTGACCACTCCTCAAAACCACACATCAATGAGCGATGTGTTGCAACCAAGTACTTCTGGTATCAACAAGTCAGTGCACAGACAAGTTGCTGATTCCCTTGCGCTACCAGGCCCATCGGGTTTGAATAACTCAAGAAAGCGTAATGCGAAACGGTGCAACGAATCTGTGCAAAAGAAAAGTACCAGAAGTGTTGATGTTGTCCACTGCACGGATTGTTTAATTGATGTTCCTAGATATACTTCCCAAGGACATCTGAGAACCAATATGCACAAAGAAAATGCGTGACTACTCATTCATACTGGAGTTGAAGTAATTTGGAATGCGTTTAAGCAGTGCGTTGTTACGTACAGAGTATCTCCAAGCAATACTCATTCTGACGTGCAAACGTTTATAAGTGACGTTAAAGTTAATGTTTTGACACTAATACAAATTCAGTTGCAGAAACACCTTTCCCTGAAATGTAATGTTGAGTTGTTTGGTTTGTACTTACTAAACAGTAGAGAGTATTGAGTTAAAATCGTTTCAAACAAAGTATGACATTTTGAGTGTCGGGATGATGTTAGAAGAATATTTTCAAAGAATAATGGGCATTTTGTATATCAGAATTTCAACATAACGATTCTTGTATTTGCCATGAGTAATAATATAATGTAATAGTAAAGTATTTGTAGGCTGGTCGCATCTCAACTTTCGAGCCTAACAACAATATTACCATCAATGTTTATGGACTGGAAGATACGTATCGTGATGGTGAGCGTGTTACGTCAGTAGTGGCTCATCTGTACTACACGAGAGTTAAACAGTCTGTACATGTTAATTCATTATTACCAGCCAGTAACCAAACGGAAAACCATTACGTTTGGATAAAAAATTTTCTCGTTTACTTAACAACCAAATAACCTAACGTAATGGGGCAAAATGCATTTGTGATTCGCGTCTTTATTAATTTAGATCAAGGTTGCTTTCTATGAGTTCTATTAATGTCACTTATCAACGTTTACATTATAACTGTATACTTTTTAGGGATATAGGTTTACATACATGGTCCAGATGCCGGTAATAATAAACACGATATTTGTGGTTTTACCAGCAATCATTTTTAAAAACTTGGCCTAGGTAATTGCACTATAAGGCCACCAAATACGCGCACCTGGAAATAACAAATTTCATACAACTCATTAATTGCGGGATGCTTTAATCTCAGTACCATGACAAACGCTCGACAAACAAAGATGCAAGAAATTACTGAAGTCTAGCACTACGAAAATAAAGAAAAAAACATTTATCAACAACAGATTACCCTGGTACATTTATCAGTCGCATTATTTACAACCCAGAAATGTAAACCACATTTATACAATTAACCACATCAACGACCAGAACATTAGTATTATTATAGATCCTACACATCCTATTAAAAAAGTGATAAACTGAGAACTGATTTGTTATCTACAAGAAATTGAATAGTGACCGCATCTTTTTTATTTACAGCCAGACTGTAGTGTTCTATCCAGACTATAAGTTTTGCATGGGCGGCGATGTGTGGCGTCATAAATAAGCTACCATGGATGTGTTACGAAGATGTTCATAGGTAAAAAAAATCATTTAAATAGATAATACATAATAGAGAACTGAATATGAAAGCCAGAGAGATTTCTTGTTTTACCAATTATAAATCAACTGAACCGAAGGATTATGGGCAGATAGTACGTCAACGATTAATTTACAATATTTGTGCACTTTTACTATAGATAAACATGTATTATTTGTTGTTATAAAACTAAGCTGTGTTTTTTTTTAGAAAAGTCCAGAGTTGCTCACTAATCACCATTAGTGAGCAACTCTGGACTTTCCTCGACTCAAGCAGTTTAGAAAAGGAGAGAAGACTGATGGGAGGAAAGTTTAAAGAATCATTAGATTTACCCTTTTTGTTAATCATTCTTACGAGAACAATTTTGAATCTGCTGGGAAACACTCGTTTACTTAATTATATGTTGACCTGGAATGCTTGAGGCTTACATATAACAAATTTAACCTTCTTTAATAAGTTGCTGGATAATCCCTTACGAATACTAGAGTTTAGCTTTTGTACGTTATCGTCATTTACATTTCTATTTTATTGACCTGTATAAACCAAAATCATCTTGACGTTACTCGAAACTCATAAAAATCACTTGGTTAGCGTTATCATACTGCCTTACATTATCAACTGTTGTACGTTATTATAGAAACACGACGAAACCTTCGACTGCAACTAGCGCTCTTCCACAGAGTTATCTACAACTGAACATCGATAAAGCACAGCTACCTCCAACTATACCGTGCGCTTTCGAAGTATGTGATAGCATAAGCGACCCTCTTGGTATAGAAAAATACGAAGTAATGAAATCAAACCAAAACTAAGCATGAGCCAAAAATAAATTCATCTCCACAATCATTGCGTGACTTACAAAATTTGGCAGGATTAAATGTATTTGAAATGTGCTGATATTAATATAGAACAAAACCAACAATTTCAAAGAAGAAATCTCAAACTTAGCAAAGGAAATAACTGAATTAAAAACAAATTGCAAATGCGATAAATAGAAAACGATGTAATGGCAAGGGCACTTTTGATGCATGCTGGCAGCAGTATAAATTCGGAGTAAACCGAAACAGCGCAGATCACGATATAATCAAACGAACCAAGGGGCTCGAACGAACCAGTTGTTAAAGGCGGTAGACGATTTAAAAAATCATCCGTCCACTCTTTGTAACTGATCAAGTGACTAAATTGGAAACGAAAGAGGCTACGATCGATTCATAAGAAACCAGTAACTTAAACTTGGACTTGAAATCATGCAAGACATTCCATGCAAAATAATTGAGCAAATTTCCTAACACTCTATGAACCTAAAACCAAATTCAAACCTGACTGATCTAGGTAGACAAGCAAAGAACGGTCGAGTTTTAATTTATGATGTAATTAGGTATTACATAATCACTCTTAAATGCCTGGGCATAATCATTACATATGTAACAAAAACACTAAAAACATATGGAGCCTATCTAACGCTTAACGCAAATACAATTCCGGATCGCTCTCCAGTTGTGCACATTGAAGACTTCTTTTCAACCACATGTATACGTGACTATCTTATTATCGTCCAAAGACGGCACTAGCAACACAGCGCAATTCTTCAAACTGCTGGAAGATAATAAAATTGTCACAAACCCATCTAAATGTAACTTTGGTATACTTGAATAGCAATTTCAATGCTATCCAGACAAGTGTAGATTAAGGTCATACATCACATACTAAACCCATTGGCATGCGAAACTAGGAAAAAAAGAAAATGACACGTAAATGTATTTATTTATATGGTGTTAATGATAGATATGTCAACAGATATACTTATTATGCCTCTATCGATCACTCACAAAGATCGTATGTCGAAGAGCTGTATAACGAACCTGGATCAGTTTGTAAACCTCTGCAATCTCTTCGACAATTTGCAGTATCGTTTCTAAATGTACGATGGCATGATTATACCCACTGAATATTACTAGACTTATGACTCTTTTAGAGTCCCGTCCGTAATCATGACAGTAATTTATAACGAATGGTATTATGATGGTAAGCTGTAAAGTCATATGAAAAAAAATAAACACCGCGAATATGAGTTGGTCTCAACTTACAAGGCGATGAGCGTAAAAGCCATAAGCATACAGCAGCGATAAGGAAGGTGTAGTTGCTCTGGGCGGTCTTGTCTCCCGATGTCATTGCTCTCATCACGTTGGGGAGAGATGGTAACCTAATGCGTCCGATAGTCATTGGGACGTGAGTCATCCAAAACCAGTGGTCGTCGAATATCTGTGCTCATGTTTTCATCGTCGTTGTCGCTGTTGTGACCATAACGGTCGTTAAAAAGGTCTTGGAAGTTGCCGGTGTCGTCGCCATCGTTTACGTAGTAATGATCTCCTGATTTTTGTGGACATTGTTATCTTAGACCCTACATGTTGTATGGTGTACTGTATCCTGTAACTCAGAAGGTTTAGGAAGTCCTGATGTCGTAGTCTACGTTGTACTCAATATGTCATTGTTGTAATTGCAGAACCGTAGTTATAGACAGGATCTGTAACAGTGTAAGATATTGACATGCAGAATCAGAATAATACTTTATTTTATACCAATATAACAACATAATTCATTATTATTAATTGAGTGTCTCTACTACCTATGACGGAACGGTTTACACACTCTACGCTACTACAAACAGCGTCAGAGCCGTACCCATTAATGTTGAGGTAGATGTTGTCATCACTTGACGAAGATAATGCCTCAACACTCGATGAGATGTTAGAGAAGTCACCACTATTATCGCCGTGTGATTCAGTAATCGTATTATCATTGTCTTCCTTGTCACTAACAGTGATGACTTCAGTGTTGGTCAAGTCTAGAAACAGAGAAATCGTAATCATGTATATGTCGGCATCACTGGTTTGGGTACTGACTGTTGAGTTATCGAAATTAAACGCAGAGGATTTAGTTAAAACAGTATATTTTATTGATATGTGCGATTATAACTATTTAGGAGTCCCGCAGCGCATGGGAAAGACTTACCTGCACCATCACCGGTGAGGGAAGAGTCAGTGGCGGAAGAAACATTAAATCATGCGGGTGATGCAGAACCATTTGAGGCACTGGGAAGACCAGTCTTCAACAAGTTCTGCAAATCTCGAGATTGCAATGAATATAAATAGTCACTAATGTTTTTAAATATATAATTCTCAGCGCGTTTTCATTGAGTTTTTTTCTAAATCAAATCGCCGAGATAATTTTTATATCACATTAGTAGTATATGGGTATGTGTTTACGTTTACATTCCTAATGTGATCATATGCGAAATGGAGAAAGCTAAATAAACACAGTTAAGGTCAGCTGGCATCCATCTCCCAACGCAATGCGTGCTTATATGGACTATAATAGTTTACCAGTCATATAACACTGTTTTATAGGTCAAAATAAACTGTTCCGGTGCGATTGAATGAAAGAATTCTCCAGAAAAGATAATCTAGTTCGTCATCAACGAATCATGTTTTGAATAAGGACATCTTCTGTTACCGCACCTTCACAGAGGCAGGCAGCTGCGTCGACCGTACACCTGACCACTCCTCAAAACCACTCATCAATGAGCGATGTGTTGCAACCAAGTACTTCTGGTATCAACAAGTCAGTGCACAGACAAGTTGCTGATTCCCTTGCGCTACCAGGCCCATCGGGTTTGAATAACTCAAGAAAGCGTAATGCGAAACGGTGCAACGAATCTGTGCAAAAGAAAAGTACCAGAAGTGTTGATGTTGTCCACTGCACGGATTGTTTAATTGATGTTCCTAGATATACTTCCCAAGGACACCTGAGAAGCAATATGCACAAAGAAAATGCGTGACTACTCATTCATACTGGGGTTGAAGTAATTTGGAATGCGTTTAAGCAGTGCATTGTTACGTACAGAGTATCTCCAAGCAATACTTATCCTGAAGTGCAAACGTTTATAAGTGACGTTAAAGTTAATATTTTGACACTAATACAAATTTAGTTGCAGAAACACCTTTCCCTGAAATGTAATGTTGAGTTGTTTGGTTTGTACTTACTAAACAGTAGAGAGAGTATTGAGTTAAAATCGTTTCAAACAAAGTATGACATTTTGAGTGTCGGGATGGTGTTAGAAGAATAGTTTCAAAGAATAATGGACATTTTGGATGCCAAGCAATCAGAATTTCAACATAACGATTCTTGTGAGTATTTGCCATGAGTAATAATATAATGTAATAGTAAAGTATTTGTAGGCTGGTCGCTGGTGCAATTCTTATACTTAGAAATAAACATCTTGCAATTTTCCCCTACCACGGGATCTTTATACATGAGTGTACCAGCCGAAATTACACATAAACACGCCATAGTTCATGTGGTGAATAATGATAATTGTTGCTTTGCGTGGGCTATCGTGTCCGCATTAGTGACACCGAACGGTAAACCACAGCGGACGACTTCTTATCCTCATTTCACACTGCTATTCGATAGGGATGGTACAACAATATTACCATCAATGTTTATGGACTGGAAGATACTTATCGTGATGGTGAGCGTGTTACGGCAGTAGTGGCTCCTCTGTACTGTACGAGGGTTAAACAGTCTGTACATGTTAATTCATTATTACCACCCAGTAACCAAACGGAAAACCATTATGTTTGGATAAAAAATTTTCTCGTTTACTTAACAACCAAATAACCTAACGTAATGGGGCAAAATACTCTTGTGATTCGCGTCTTTATTAATTTAGAACTTAGGAACAATTAACTCGCCAGGTAACGCATGATTGTAACTTCGTGTACACTAAATTACCTGATTTGAAGCAAAAAAAAACAGAACGGGGAAATTCTATGCGTAAAATATACTTGCGTTTCGAACTATCAAAAGCAGATGTCCTTACCATTTGTGATATAGGCTGATTTTGAAGCTGAACCTGATCCTAAACAACTGTTCACCGTAAAAACATGTGAACACGAACCATATTCTTTCTGTTATTATACTAAGTCCGATGAAAACGATACTTGGCCCAAATTAGAATTCTTGTAGGGGAATAAATGCCGCGGAGGAATTTATTAGACGGACAGAAAGCGACGTGAATGTATAAAGAACATTTAAAAATTGTTCCAATGTTACCACTAACTAGTGAGCAAAAGGAAATATTTGAAAAAAGTCGAAATTGCTATAAAGTACAAATCACTGTCACGTGGCTGGTAAATTTCATGGTGCTGCACATTCGATTTGTAATTTAAACTATCAATTACCTACATTTATCATAGTTTTTTTCCACAATTTGAGTGGTTATGATTTCCACATGTTCATCAAACATATCGCGAGTGAAACGGAGAAAATTAACGTACTCCTATTACTAGTTAGAAATATATATATATATATATATATATATATATATATATATATATATATATATATATATATAGGTAAACATATTTTCATGGATGGATTTATAAACAGTCGCGATCATAGATCGCGTTGATAGTTGTAGGTTCATAGTGGCATCCTTAGGTAGTCATGACAACGATTTTAACTTAGCTAAAAGAAAGGTAATTTTCCATATGCGTACGTAGTTAGCTTTAGTAAACTAGATGAGTTACCGTACCCTCCTATGATAAATTCTACGATAAAATGCGTGATGAAAATATAGTCGATGAGAATACTGTCGCGTCCTTCAGATCTGGGATCACTTTAGGTAACACAGTCGGTGATTATGCGAATATATATATATATATATATATATATATATATATATATATATATATAAAATCAGATGTGATGGGGTTGGCTGACGTGTTCGAAAACTTTAGACTGTTATGTATGAGTGTGTATGGTTTAGAACCTGCACAGTATGTTACCATACCGGAATTGACGTGAGATGCTATGTCGAAATGTACGAAAGTGCAGTTAGAATTACTCACTAATATGGATATGTACCACTTTTTCAAGAAAGGTATCTGTGGTGGAGTGAGTACTTGCGTTAAGCGGGGAAGTACTGCTAACAACGAGTTTCCTCCAAGCTTTGACCCTAATCGCCCTAAAGTATTTTTGCAGTATTTGGATGCGACGAACTTATATGAATGGAGTATACACCAAGATCTACATCACGACGTATTTAGTGTATTGCAAATTAATGATGATGCTGATATTGGGTTATATGTAAGAGGACATACATTATCCTCATTACTTGCATGGTGAACACAATGATTATCCTTTTTGTCCCGAAAGGATATGCGCACCATATTCCAAAGAGGAAAAATTAATTCCCAACTTGTGTGATAATACCAACTATGCATCAGGCAGGTTATACATTACCGATATTTAAAACAATGTACAAAAAAAATTACAAGCAATCGGATTCATAGAGTTTTGCGCTTTCGCCAAAGTCCTTGGTTAGTACCATACATAGATCTAAACATTTCCGAAATCAAGCAAAGAACAAATTTTAAAAAGATTTCTTTAAATACATGAACAATGAAGTATTTGGTAGAACAATGGAGAACGTTGATAAAAGAAGAGTAAACAAGTTATTGACACATTGGGAAAAAACGGTCGTCGTTTAGGGCTAGCACGGTACGTGGCAAAACCACAATTTAAAAATTTTATCCTATTTACTGATAAATTATTCGCGTAGAATTGTCAAAACAGACTGGTACGACAAACCCGTGTATGTTGGATTTAGTATTTTGGATATTTCCGAAATTGTAATGTATCGATTTTTTTATATGTTACGCAGTCGTAACGATAATAACGTAGCGTCGCTCTATACGGATAAAGACTCACTAATAGTAAACATAACAAATGATGATATGTACGCGCACATGCGGAATAATTTACACGAATATGACACTTCTAATTATCAAAACAGAATGAAAATCGTATAATCTAATGCTTGCTGATGACCAACTGTTAATCAAAATTGCCTTTAGGTCCCAGGATGCAAACGGAAAACGTTATCGATACATGTTCAACGTTAGCGTGGAGGCATTGGAGAACTCCGGATTTGGAGAAAGTCGATCCTTTAGACGGTCTACTAGAGGTTGCTAGGGAAATAAATGTGTACGATCCAGAGGATAGAAATAGTTTGAGTACTGAGACTTGCTAATCTTGTGCTATATGTATATACCACCTTTGTAATGAAACTAAACAACATATATCTTCATTTAATACTATATGATAACGATACAGTGTAGATCACGCGGGTTTTAGATTTTAATAATTTAGGAAGTCAAGAGATCAGGAAGTTCTTAGTGGAATATACAAGGTGTTTTGGGAAGAATATACGTAATTTCAGAAAATGGCAGATCTAATTATTTTATCACAAAACTTTCATACAAATGTACGTCCAAAAGTGCTTCGTTTGCGAGATACAGGGTGTTAAAGTTACAAAAAAAGTTGGTTTTTTAAATATCTCAAAAACGAAAAAAGGTATTTTTCTCATTCTTGGTATAATAAATAGAGATAAGTACATTGATTTTATTATTGTAAGTTTTATTATGAACGAATAAGTTCAAAGGTAAATATGTAATTAAAAACTATTATTAATAATAATTTTTGATTACATTGGTTTTAACTTAATATGTTTAATATGTTTTTATTATGTGCAGTGGCGTAGAACGCAAGGGGTAGTGCAAACTTTTAGTCCTTAATTTCTACGCCAATCGAGTAAATTAGATTTTTTTATTAAAATACGAAACTGTGATGTTTTTTAGATAAAAAAAGGTATACTGTATCTAAATCGATAACTTTAACAGTTTCTAAGATATTTGTATTTTTATGTATTTATTATCAACTGCGTAGGCAGGTTATTATATCTGTAACATTTGGGAAACATCAAAACGTGAAAATCAGTGTTCCGGGAAGAGTACACGTAACTTCAGGAAATGATAGAATTTTAACACAAAACTTTTATATAAACGTAAGTCTAATAGTGCTTCGTCTTCGAGATACAGGGTGTCAAAGTTAATAACCTACCTAAACAGTTGGAAATAAATACCTAACAATGCATATATCTTAGAAACTGTTAGTTATCGATTTAGACAAAGTATACATTTTTTTATCTAAACAACATCAAGATTTCGTATTTTAATAAAAAAAATCCAATGTACTGCATTGACGTATAAATTGGAGATTAAAAGGTTGCACTACCCCTTGCGTTCCGCGCCACTGTATATCAAATGTATTAATAAGCTAAAAACAATGTATTTATTATAATTTACATCAGTTCTACATACATAAAGACAAAATTTGCATCGATTGAGGCTTGAATCTCGATAGCGCAGTTGGTTAGCGCGGTACTCTGGCAAAGTACAGGTTGTAGGTTCAAATCCTACTCGAGGTAAACTTTTTATTTATATATTTAATAAAATTAATAATAATTTTAAAAACCAATGCACTTTATATATCTATTTATTATACGAAGAATGAGAAAATACCTTTTTTCGTTTTGGAGATATTTCAAAAATCAACTTTTTTTTTGTAACTTGGACACCCGGTATATCGAAAACCAAGCACTATTAGACCTACGTTTATATGAAAGATTTGTGTTAAAATGATTAGATCTTTCATTTACTGAAGTTACGTGTAATTCTTCCCGAAGCATCCTGTACATGTTGTGGGAACTAACTATATAGACACTATGTACGTAGTGTACATTTCCTTCGCTAATACTGGAATTAAAACCAATTCTTGTCTGATGTTCAAAATCACTTTGTTGTCATCTTCGGCAAAGCCGAGTAGCATACGCAGAGGTACTCAAACATTAGAATAATCTAGAGCATTTGTTAGTGTGTTGTTTGATGTAGGAAACCAACCCGCATTTTTATGACGAGCGAGATCATTCGGTGTTAATGATACCAATCCTTTCATTGTTGACATTCGTCCAACCTTGGTTACAGAATGTACCACGATCCACTCATTTCGTATCTCATTTCACTGAATAAAAATGCGATTCCATCATTAACGAACCGAGCGGTGTTAGAGACAGTAGCATCCTGCCTCAACAATCTTCCCTCTACGTAGACATAACTTTCTGGTAGGTAAAGTGCACAATGTCTTCCTGAATGGGTGTCCTGATTTCGTCGTAGTTTCCAAATCTCGTAGTACACGGTTGATGGGTGTGCAGTTCGGAATTTACTACAGCGTTGTCAACGACATTGTCGCTTAATATACTCACTGTATTACTGTAAAACCAACACTTTGCAAGTATGTTTTATTCTGCGCTGTCAATGCTTTGATCTACGAAAATGTACTGACTCTTGCGTTACCACCCTTCAAGCTTTTATACTTTGACTTGTCCTGTTTACACGTACATGAAGTATATCGCGCCACTATACTTTCTTTAAATGTAGTCCTATTGTTATGACTTCCCCGTTAAAATTGATGAGATCTCCGTGTTGGTGCTATGTTAAGTGTTATGGTTGAAATGGTAGATGTGTTCATAGGTAAATACATAACATGTTTCGGGGATTCAATTATTTTATATCCCGCTGGTGCACTGGGAAAGAATTGATGAATAATGTGTGATGACTCTCCTTTTTTTTAAACTACCACTTGTTATATAGTACTCGATAATTAATGAGTTAATTGTGATGAAGTTAAAATTTTTCGATGTATGCACTTTTCGACCCTTGTAAACTGTTTTATTAAATCCAAGCATAGGTCCTATAGAATTTGCTACGTTGAAGTTAATGTCATGTGTTGCTTTCATAGTTGCTTTCACAGTATTATTCGCTCGTAAATCGATCAACCCTCCAGAATCATTCACTCTCTCATACAGCTTTTACCGGTCAATATAAATGTGTACGACATTACGACCGCGCAACAACTACTGACAATCAAAACGCATTTTCATATAAGAATCGTAAGACTAAATGAGCACAATTGTATGTATTGAAGTGTTGAACCTTGGTAAAGTTATAATCAATTGTGTTTCTGCTACCATCACTTTGAAAATAGTGGATTAATTCTAAGGGCGGTTTAATATTCCCTATGCTATCAAAACATGTAATATGTCTATTAAGCTTGATGTAGGCCGTCCAGTCTGTTTCCTTGTTATTTGGATCATCCATATTCACGATACCACATTCATTCGTGTAGGTAAATTATGTCGCATATAGTATATATATATATATATATATATATATATATATATATATATATATATATATATATATATATATATATATATATATATATATATATATATATATATATCCCTCTAGAATAGAGGATTTTAAATTTCTTAACAAATTGAGCTCGACGTTGCTTAAAGCGGGACGTGTTAGCTTCAATGGGAGTTTTATGAATACGGTTGAAATATAAGCCTAAACATCGCTTATGCGGTTTTATATATAAGCCTTTTTCTGAGGCTGCTTCTTTTGCTTGAGTGTGACGTTTGGTTTCTTCTAACGTTTTTGACGCAGCTTTTGCATCAGTAACCGCTTTTGCAACTGCAGCTGCACCACCACCCATAGAACCTAAAGCTCCTAATACTGCAAATAGAGGAATGACAGGTGTGAATCCCCCACGTTTTAGTGTTGGTAATATTCCGTTTTCAGGTGTCAAGGCTTTTTTATGTTTTAACACGTTTAGGGCTTGTTGTATAGTAGATTTTAGGGTTTATCGAAGTTTACCACCAACGCAACGTCGTGCTAGAAGGACTGCTTTGTTAAACAAAACTGGTCTATTTCTCTGAGAATACTTCCTTCATCGCCATTTGCTCCCCATTTCCATTGTCCTTTTCCCTTTCATTACACCGGTCATGGTTAATGTAGCTACTCTTTCTCCAAAGGTAGCGTTTGAGGAACAAAATCTATTCCAAGCTTTTTCTTGCAGTCTTATCTGCTATGTGACGATGTCTCAGATCGTTTGACTGGGAGTACGCTACATCGTGTTCTTTACACGCTTCGTCGAATTCGGTAATACCGGTCACCGCGAGCTAGCCGTTCTCGTAATCGGGTACCCGGTCCACAATATCTGTACCCAGGTATATGTAACTCCACGGGTAATTTATTCATTAAGGTGTTAATTAATCCACTACCTTTTATCTTCTTATTAAACCGAGTGCAACACTTCATAACACACTGACTAACAGTTCACTACTAAACTGTGTAACACGTATAACATACATATATATGAATGTTCAGCACGATAATGGGTAGGCAATAGAACACGAGCGTGGGAACTTTCTTTTTGACAATTGCCCGGGTCAATCCTTTGATGTTTGACGACACATCATCTCGGAATGTACGCGTGGAAAAATTTTCCAACCAGACCAGACGAGACTAGCAGACCAGACCAGACCAGATCAGATCTGATCTGATTATATATATATATATATATATATATAATTGTGTGTGTGTGTGTGTGTGTGTGTGTGTGTGTGTGTGTGTGTGTGTGTGTGTGTGTGTGTGTGTGTGTGTGTGTGTGTCGGTGTCTGTGTCTCGGTATCTCTGAAGTCTCTGTGTCTCTGTGACAGTAGGTAAGATTGGAGATTTTTGGAACACACCATAATTCCAAGGTCCCACATTTCCAAGGTTACCACAATTCCAAGGTCCCACCAGTTCAAGGTTACGAAAGAAATAGGTCATGTTTGCACTCAACTTTCCCAAGGTCGCACATTTCTAAGATTGCCACACTGTAAGGTGTAAAAAAATACGAAGATCACTAACACTCAACACATTATCAAGGCTAGTTGCGTATCCTACCCACTCAGATAGATCTCACTTTTTCAAGGCTTGCGCATGTAATTTTTTACGCTTCTCTGATACCACACTTAGAACCAAATTGAAAAAAGATAATGATATGCTAATGTATTTATTTGTTGTATGTACAAATGTAGTCAGTGTATTATTCAGATATATGATTTTCTCTAGGAATAAAAATTTTGATTTAGTACAAGTGCAAAAGGTCCTTTCCACTTCTGTATCATTACACCTGCGAGGACGTGGTACAAGTAATTGAGCGTACGTGCAGTGTGGTGCCCATCGGACATGCTCCTGTAGCGGAGAGTCAGATGACCGCCATTGGTTGATTCGAACTCCACACATGAAGCATTCAACCGTATCGTCTGAAGATGCTCCTCTAGAGGACTAGCAGAGGTTCATCACCGGTACATGGTGGTATACCATCACAGTATGATTGATATATTTGAGCATATACACCGTGTGGTGTGTATCTGTCTGTCTGCCCGTCTCTCTGTCTGCATGTCTACCTGTCTGTCTGTATAGTAGTCGCCGGGCTCAGTCAGTTAGTGTCGGTCTGTATGCTCTGGGGCCGCACTATTGGGGTCGACGTTTTTCTGGAAATAAATCATAAGTAGAAGGAGAGCTCTATCAGTTATACTTACTATGCCTGTCTCGATCACTTGCAAAGACCACTTATCGCAGAGCTGCATTACGAACTCGGATGAGTTCGTAAAGTTCACCAATCTCTTGGACAGTTTCCAGTATCATCTCCAGATGTACAATGGCGCGATCATACCCACTTAGTATAGCTAGGCTTATAACACTATGCCAGTCAAGGTATAATGTTACAAGCCTAGTGTGGATCCGGTCGAGCTGCTCTTCTAGAGAGCTCTCCGCAATAACGACATCATAATTCCGGACGAATGGCACTATTGTTGTCAGCTGTAATGAAAGAAAGAATTATAAATAAAGTAGTATCTAGACAATACATACCGTGAACGTGAGACGGTCCCATGTGATGATGCGATGTGCGTAGAATAGCCAATACCACCCGGCAATAATTAGAAACGCAGAATTTCGTTGAGTGGCACTGTCTCCCGACGCCATCGCACACATAACGTTGTAGACGGGTGAAAGCATATTGCGACCAATGGTCATAGGGATATATGTAGCCCAAAACCAGTCATCGTCAAGTTCTTGGTCGTCATTGTCTTGCACGTCGTCAGCGTTTTCGTGATTTCCGTGACCCTCGACCTGCGGAGCGACGTCTGGAGCACTGCCATTGTCATTGTTCTCGTCCTGTACGCTGTTATGTGACTGTTCCTGTACACTTAGTTGTTGTACTACGTCTGACAGTTCGTGAGCGCTACGTTCCAATTGTTGCATGCTGTTAGTGAGAGTGTTCATACAGTTCTCCTCATCGCTACCCCTCTTCAACGATGATTTCGTTACCTAGCAGTCGCTGTTGTCGTAATGCGTCATTGTCATAGTCGTCGGAATCATAGTTGTAGGCAGGGTCCATGTCTACGTCGGAGTCGTAGTCACCAATGTTGAGGTAATCGTTCTCAGCACAGGAAGAACATACTCCCTCAACACTGGATGATATGCTGACGAAGTCATTACTATCATCGTTATGTTCGTCTATGTCAATAAGTAGTGGTGTGTCCCCGTCACTGATAGTAATGATTTCGGCATTGGTCATGTCAAGTAGTACTGTATCCGCATCAGGATTGTAATCTTGTGGGGAATCCAGGACTACGGTCGTCCGTTCGTAAATTTCGTCGTGGCTGGATTGGGCGTCCATGATAATAGGAGAGGATGCAGAGGGCGGGATATAAAGAACCACAGGGGAAGAGGGGGAGGAATCCTAAGGTGTGGGCGAGGTCAACGTCAATTGGATAGGAAACCTGAGGAGTAGGAGTTGACGGGACATCGGGGAGAGGAGTTGAGGACGCTAGCGGGATAAAGTTGAAGGGATACAGGAGTTCATCAGGCGATGGAGACCGGGGGGTAACAGAAACCTGTAAAAAAGAAATAAAGCATTAGAAAACTACCAACCATGAAAAAAAAATTTAAAACATTAAAAATTTGGTAGGTTTTACCTGGGGAGATGATGGGGAACTTACTCTTCAAGTCATTGTATGCTCAGTAGTGTCAACTATAGAATCAGTTGTACGAGTAATTTGTACTGTTTTCGTTTCGCTAAATATAGGTGTTTCCCAAACCAAAAACAACGTTTATGCATTTTAGAGGACATTTTCAAGGTTTGTTCATCTTTCGTATATATATATATATATATATATATATATATATTCAGATGACCTGACACTTTACTTTTATTCCACTTTCCTACTACTAAAATGTTGTATATAAGAGTAGGTTGTTCCACTAAGTCATTCAATCGTTATACAAGTGAAAAGTTCAAGTGTTATAAAGTGGTGTTACATCACGTCTTCTTGTAATGGTAAGTGCTTATTTTATTATTGAATTATTTTCGTGGATAATTTTCAATAAAATCTTATTTTCAAAAGTTATTTTGTGAACTTTGATAATTTACAATAAAATCTTTAAGGGACTTGTAAAATGTGCAAACGTTATTTTTGTTGGCTTTCATCTTTTTTATATTAATAATAGTAATCACTTTTAGATGCTGTAAACCCAAGTGCAGCTGTCACCGTAGTGGAGAATACTACGTCAACTGTAAACAGAGTTAAGAAAGCGCTTTCATGTATTACTGCCACAGATGAGTAATTTAAATTCTTTGCTTTTAGGTAGGTCACGAGCATGCGTGGCTTATGATTGTCCCGTAGTGGTGGGTGGACGAGTTAACATTATAAGCCACAATGTGATACTACCGCGGGATGACACTCCCATCCTGAGGAGGTTGCTGGGAGAACGGCCTCATACGAATCACGCACAGGATGTGATGGAGCTGCTCCAGGAAGGAGGTGCTACCGGTGACCGGGTGGAGAGCGAACAGTATTTCGACCAGGATGACTGTGAAATATCGTTGCGGTTTTTGGATACACCACCTCCAGCGGACGATTTGGATGTGGTATTATCACGCACGTACGAGCAGACAGACGTGGACGAAATACTGCTCACCCTACAACCTGTACGTGAGCCGTATGAGAGGATGCAGTCACCCGTGAGTGAAGATCAGGTAGTATTGCATCATGTCTTAAGTCCTGACTGCATTGCAGAGTTTGGGGATGAATGGTCTCCACTTGCGGAATAGCGTTCATCGCCAGCTCTGTGGCAGCAGTGCTGAAACAGGAATCTCCGATTACTCTGACTGCATGCGTTGTAGATGAGCAATCGTCCACATCTGCAACATATGCAGAGGTCGAATAGTAGGGAATCCATTTGAAGGTTTGCTGAGCCCTGCTTCAACGTAGAATTTATTGAGGTGGTCGTATAGTAGTTCTACGGTAGGAGGAGAGCAGACCCATTTCTGATAGTATCCTGAGCCCTACTTGTATTGAAGAGTTCGATGAAGAGTGGAGTCCTATGAACTCTTCGATACAAGTGGAGCGAATGAATGATTCATCAGAGAGTATCCTCAGTCCTGTGTGTGCTGCTGATTTTATAGATAATGAATGGTCGCTAAATGACTTATCAGTATCTAGGAGTCCTGCAACACTCATACAATACTTACTTGCGCAATCACCGGTGAGGGGTATAGTGTAAAATACAGTATCTTCTGCCCAGAGTGTATTGAGCCCTACATGTGCTGCAGAGTTTCTGGAAAACAGGTGGGAGTAATACCTTACTTCCATCCCAAAGCACATGGCAGGGTGAGATACAATGCTGGGTGGAATATGTGCGCTCAGCAACACTCTATTCCGACTATCATTGTTATTGTTTCCTTAACTGTACACTACTCTACCCCTCAACCTGATATATCCATCATACATATCCTATTCCTGGCGATATGTTACGTTGCGTCCTCGTTCGCATCGCTGGATATGATTCCTTTTTTTAACAGTTGTAATACATGATATTAATAAATGCTACAAACCAATAAAGGGTTAAAAAAAGGAATTATAACAAAACACGTAACTCTACCGTTCATTTATACATTGTTTATACATTCTCTCAGTTACAGATCGCAATAAAACGTTTCAATGTGAATGTCTGAAGAAATTTTCAAGAAAAGACTACTGCGACATCAAAAAACTGTGTGTTGGATAAGTATTCCAACTACCCCACCTTCAGAGATGTCGCAGGCTGTACAGCAAAATCGTACCACACTCAGGAATGTGGCGCAACCAAGTACTTACGATGCGAACAGAACGGAACATATTCATATTGCTGAGCGTCTTGCACAACCTGGACCATCAGGGTTAAACAGCTTAAAGAATAATGTGCAACACAGGCATGCTGATGATTCCTTTGCAGAATCTGGAGCATCGGGTTTGAACAACTCACGAAAGCGTAAGTCAGACAAAAGCAGCGAACCAGTACAAAATAAAAGTAGCAAAAGTGTTGAAATTGTGCACTGCACTGATTGTTCGATTGATATTCCTCGATATGCTTATCAAGGACACCTTAGAAGCAATAGGCACAAATCAAATGTGTGGCTACTCGTTGATACTGGGGTTGAAGTGATTTGCAATACTTTTAAACCACGCATTGTTTCGTATAGACTATCGCCATGCAGTACCCATACGGATGTGAAGACGTTTATGGGTGACGTTAAAGTGAATGTTTTGAAATTAACACAAATTCAGTTGCAGGAACACTTCTCGTTGAAATGTAATGTTGAGTTGTTTGGGTTGTACTTTCTGAACAGTAGAGAAAGTACCGAATTGTTGGAAGAGTATTTTCAAAGAGTAGTGGAAATCTTGAATGCCAAGCAATCAGAATTTCAGCATAAAGATTCTGGTAAGTGCGAGTTATGAGTAGTAGGGTAGTACATTATTAATATATGTTGTTTTGTAGGGTGATCGCTGCTGAATTTCGTATATTTAGAGGTAAATATGTTGAAATTTTCTCCCACTACGGGTTCATCCTATATGCATGTCCCGCCTGAAATTTCGCATAAACATGCCATAGTGAATGTGAAGAATATTGATAATTGCTGCTTTGCGTGGGATATTGTATCAGCATTAGTGACACCGACGGGGTTACCACAACGGACGACTTCTTACCCTGATTTCAGGACGTTATTCAACTGAAACGGTGTAGAATTTCTTGTTAAGCTGACTAACATCTCAACGTTTGAGTCCAATAATATCTCCATCAATGTTTATGGACTGGAGGATACGTATCGTAATTGTCATCGTATTTCTGAGGTAGTGGGTCCTCTACTATACAAGAGCTAAACAACCTATTCATGTTAATTTGTTGCTATTAGTCAGTAACCAAACGATAATTAGCATTATGTATGGATAAAAATTTTCTCGTTTACTTAGCAACCAAATAAGTCGACGTATGGGGCAAAATATTTTTGTGGTTCATGTATTCATTACTTTAGAAGCAGGAGCAATTAACTCGACACGTGTCTCATGACTGTAATTTCGTATACACTAAATTACCTGGCGTAATGCAAAGAAAATATACTTGCGTTTCGAAACTATCAAAAACAGATGTTTCTACCGTTCGTAATATATGCAGATTTTGAAGCGCTATTAGTACCGGTAAATACGGCTGAACCCGATCCCGAACAACCGTTCACGATAAAAACGTGTAAACATGAACCATACTCATTCAGTTATTATATTAAGTGCGGTGTAAACGATGCTTGGTCTAAATTAGAACTTTATAGGGGGTTAATGCCGCGGAGGTATTTATTACACGACTCGAGAGTGATGTAAAACGGATATATAATGAGCATTTGAAAACTGTTGTTCCAATGTTACCACTAACTGATGAACAACTGGTGATACATGAACAAAGTCGTAATTGTTATATATGCGACAAGCTTTTTACGGATGATCTTACAAATTCCAAAGTACGAGGTCACTGCCATGTCACTGGTAAATATCGTGGTGCGGCACATTCAAATTGCAATTTAAACTATCAATTACCTACATTTATCCCAGTTTTTTTCCATAATCTCAGTGGTTATGATGTCTACCTGTTC
The DNA here is from genome assembly GCA_036346205.1 of Vesta saturnalis. Taxonomy (NCBI): domain Eukaryota; kingdom Metazoa; phylum Arthropoda; class Insecta; order Coleoptera; family Lampyridae; genus Vesta; species Vesta saturnalis. The sequence goes on along the minus strand of JARFJB010002443.1, from coordinate 303,057 downwards.
ATCAAACAGTTAGCGAGTGAAACTGAAGAAATTACCGTACTCCCTGTTAATAGTAAAAATATATAACGTTCGGTAAGCATATTTATGTGACGAATTTATTAATGGTCGCGGCTATAGGAAAAAAGTACATAAATTTGCGATTCGTCGATAGTTGTAGGTTCATGGCGGCATCCTTAGATACTCTATCTCAAATTTATCAGATGATCAATGTAGAGGTAAGGAAATATTTTGTTGACCATAATGACTTTAACTATAAATTCTACGATAAAATGCGTGATGAAAATATATCCGATGAAGAATACTGTCGCGTCCTACTGGTGTGGGATCACTTTAAGTGTAATACACTGGGATTATGCTGACATATATTTAAAATCAGACGTGTTGCTGTTGGCTGACGTGTTCGAAAACTTTAGGCGGCTATGTATGACATGTATGGATTAGAACAGCGCAGTATGTTACAATACCTGGATTGGCGTGGGATGCCATGTTGAAATGTACTAAAGTAGAATTATTGACTGATATGGATATGTACCACTTTTTAAGAAAGGTGGTGGAGTGATACTTGTGTTAAGCAAGTATTGCTAACAACGAGTTTGTTCCCAAATTATGATCCTAATCGTCAAAAGTCTTTTTACAGTATTTAGATGCCACGAATTTATACGGATGGAGTATGCGGCAACACCTACCTCATAATGGGTTTATGTGGTTAACTGAAGAGGAAATTCAAAACTTTGATGTACTGAAGATTAATGATGATGCTGATATTGGGTATGTGCTAGAGGTAGATATACACTATCCGCACCACCTGCATGATGAACACAATGATTATCCTTTTTGTCCCGAAATGATCTGCGCACCACATTCCAAGGAGGAAAAATTAATTCCTAACTTATGTGATAAGACCAACTATGTTATACATTACCGATATTTAAAACAATGTATACAGCATGGATTAATTGTTACTCATGTTCACAGAGTTTTACGGTTTCATCAAAGTCCCAAAGTCAAAGTACCATACATAGTCCTTAATACAACTCTTCGAAATCAAGCAAGAACAAATTGGAAAAGGATGTCTTTAATGCATGAACAATGGTGTATCTTGTAAAACAATGTCGACAAAAGAAGAGTAACAAAGTTATTAACACATTGGGAAAATAACGGACGTCGCTTGGGTCTAGCACAGTACGTGGCAAAACCACAATTTAAGAATTTTATTCCATTTACTGATAAATTATTTGCAGTGGAATTGTCCAAACAGGTCGTTACTTATGACAAACCCGTATATGTTGGATTTAGTATTTTAGATCTTTCCAAAATTATAATGTATCGATTTTTTTACGATATCTTGCGCAGTCATTACGGTAATAATGTAACGTTGCTCTATACAGACAGATTATTTAATTGTCGAGATAACAACTGATGATGTGTATGCCCATATGCGAAATAATGTTGATGAATATGACACATCCAACTATCAAAACGGTCTGCATGGGATTACAACGAATACATCCGTCGTCGGAAGAATGAAAGATGAGTATCCAGGGAAAGCTATTCAATATTTTTATGGAGCAGGATCAAAATCGTATTGCGTAAAGCTTGCTGATGACCAAGTGGTTAAGAAAGCGAAAGGTGTTAAGAAAATCGTTATTCAAAAAGTGCTGACGGAGGTAGACTACAAATCTGTTGCGGAGGCGTCTGATAAAACAGTAATGTGTAAAATGTTCGTGTTTAGATCAACTTTGCATGATATACACTGAGATGTTAAACAAAATCGCCTTTCGGATGACAAGCGGTGTCGATTGCGTGGCACGTGTACAACATTGGCGTGGGGGCATTGGCGAATTCCGGAATTGGAGAACGTCGATCCTTTGAGTGGTCTACTAGAGGTTGCTAGGCAAATGAATTTGTATAATCCAGTTAGTAGCTAATAGTGATGCTTGTTAGTTTAGTGTATATATATATATATATATATATATATATATCTCCATAATGAAGCTATGAACATGTATAACCATACATGTTAATATATAATATCGATACACCATTAGGTCGGCTACTTAATGTAGTAACTTTTAGTGGAATACACATATTATTATGCCATAATTCATTATCGAGGAAATATATATACAGAATGTACTCATATTGTGTGATATATAAAAGAAATAAACAAAATATATATTTACAATTTTTATTTAAAAAGTGTACAAGCTTTAATGCATTACATAAGTATCGTACAGATGGTATACATTAGACAGAGCGCAGTGACATAATGATTTACAATGATAACAAACTGGTTGCAAAGCAGGAAGAGTAGGATGTTTCTCAAGTTCTATAACGGGTTGTGTAACAAATTTTCTGATGTAATCCGCTTCTCTCTACCCTTGACGTACAGTATCTGTTGGTTGAATCAAAGCGACTGAGAATTTTGCGAAATTGTTGTGGCGGTGTATGACCCTCTTCCCATTTTATACAGTGTTGATTATGAATTAACCAAGTAGCTTGACGGCGACTCTCCGCATCTAACGTATGCCATGGATACGGTGATTTAAACATGTAGTGGGCTACTTGTGTTCCATTAAAAATTGCGAGTTCTTTCGGTATAAAACTTTTGAAAGTTTAAAGCCTTGTACGTCGAATATGACATTTATCGAATCTGCTCACATCTTGAGAAACATTATTTTCTCTCCCCGTTTGAAATCCGATAATAATGTATCTAGGTGTTTCTATACTAGTCGATGTTTTGATTGCCCATGTATGTTTATCTGTTGTGGGAACTGCTGGATATATGTGTGTATCCCAACTTCTAAATGCTACTGGAGTATTCGCATTTTATCAATGTATCTTCGTTAACGCAAATTCCTCCGCTAATGCTGGAATGATGTGCGGAACTTTCAATATATTTTACTATGTTAACTTTAGTGCTTCATCTGCAACAGTTGAAATTACCGCATCGGTATCAATGTTACTGTGAATTAAAACAATTCTTGCTGATGTTCAAAATCACTTTATTGTAGTCTTCCGCAAACCCAAGTAGCATTCGCAAAGGTACAAACATTAAAATACCCTAACGCATTTGTTAGTATGCTATTTGGTAGGAAACCAACCTGCGTTTTCATGACGAGTGAGTCGTTGGGTGTCAATGTCAATGATACCAATCCTTTCATTGTAGACGTTAATCCAACCTTCGTCACGGAATCTCTACTATTCCATTCATTTCGTATCTAATTTCACTCAATAAAAATGCAATGCCATAATTAACAAACCGCGTGGTGTTAGAGAGGGCACCATCCTCCCTCAGCAATCTTCCCTCTACGTAGACATAACTTTCTGATGGTAAAGTGCACATGTCTTCCTGAATGGGTATTCTGATTTCATCATTGTTTCCAAATCTCGTAGTATATTGTTGATGGGTGTGGAGTTCGGAATTTACTATGCATTATCAACAACAACTTTTTCGTTTACGTTTAATATACTCATTGTATTACTATGAAACCAAGACTGCAAGTATGCTCTATTCTGCGCTGTCAATGCTTTGAGGGTTGACTGCTTACTGACTCGCATTTCCACACTTGGTCTTTTATAGTTCACCTTGTTGTGGTTACACGCACATGTGTTATACCGCGTCACCATCTTTTCTTCAAATGTAATCCTATCGTTATGACTTCACCGTTAAAATTGACGAGATCTCCGTCTTGGTCTACTATTTTAAGTGTTATGGTTGAAATGGATGGATGTATTTATAGGTAAATAGATGACATGTGAGGGATTCAATTATTTTGTATCCCGCTGGTACACTGGGAAAAAATTGATGAATAATATGTGACGCCTCACCATTTTAAAACTTCCACTTTATATTGCATTCGATAATTAACGAATTAATTTTGATAATGTTAATAGGATTTTCAGAGGTATGTAATTCATGACCTTTGTAAACTTTTTTGTTAAATCCAGCATAGGTCCTATAAATTTTCTACATTAAAGTTAATATCATGTGTTGCTTTTATAATTGCTTTCATAGTATTATTGTTCGCCCATAAATTAAAAATTTATTCGAACCCTTTACTGTATCATTATATGTTTATTCACATCCGCGATTTCGTATGATCCTGGCGGTATTGTAATTCTAGTTCCTTCAAATACCAGTTGGTTATTCTTGAAGTAACGTTTTGTATAGTATTGAAAGATTCAAAACTAGTTAACCCCATTACATATTCCGACTCATTATCAAGATAAATCGGTGGGTTAAAGTTGGCTTGCAAAATACTGCTTGCATCGGTAAATGTAAATGTGTAGACATTACGATCAAGCAACGACTGCTGAGAATCAAAACGAACCGTCATATGAAAATCGTAAGACTAAATGACCGCAATTGTATGTATTGAAGTTTTGAACCTTGGTATAGTTATAGTCAATCGTGTTTCTGCTGCCATCCCTTTTAAAATAGTGAACTAATTCTAATGGTGGTTCAATATGTCCTATGCTATCAAAATATATTCATTACGATTGATGTAAGCCGTCCATTGTGTTCCCCTGTTATTTTGATCATCCAGATTCACGATACCACATTCATTTGTATGGATTCGTGTAGGTAATTTATCTCTAAAATAGGCGATTTTTAATTTCTCAACAAATTTTGATAGCTCAGCGTTGCTTAAGACGTGACGTGGTAGCGTCAGTAGGATTTTTTCAATACGGTTGTAGATATAAGACTAAACCTTGTTTATATTGTTTTATATGTAAACCTTATCCTAAGGTAGCTGTTTCTCTTGCTTGATTGTGCCGTTTGGTTTCTTCTAACGTTTTTGACGCCATTTTTGCATCAATAACCGCTTTTGCAACTGAGGCTGCACCTTCAACCAAAGAACCTAATGCACCTAATGCTGCAAATAGGGGAATAAGAGGCATGAATCCCCCAGTTTTGGTATTGGTAATATTCTTCTCTTGGGTGTCAAGATTTTTTTATGTTTAAAACGTTTAAGGCTTGTTGTGTTGTAGATTTTAACGATGACCGAAGTTTACCACCAACACGACGTCGCGCTAGAAGCACTGCTTTGTTGAATGAAATTGGTCTGTTTCTGATTTGCTTCCTATTCCCATTGTTCTTTTTCCTTTCATTCATTATACCGGCTATGGTTCATGCAGGTGCTCTTTCTCCAAAGGTAGCGTTTGAGGAACGAAATCTATCCCAAGCTTTTTGTTGCAAAGCCTTATCAGCTATGTGGCGATGCCTTAGATCGTTTGACTGCGAGTATGCAATATCGTGTTCTTTATACTCTTCGTCCAGTTCGTTAATATCTCTGTCACCACGAGCTAATTGTTCTCGTAAACGGGTACCCGGATCGCAATATCTGTACCCAGGTATATGCAACTCCACGGGTAATTTATTTATTAAACTGACTAATTAATACCTAAACTATTTCATGCGTATACACAGACACACACACACACACACACACACACACACACACACACTATATATATATATATATATATATATATATATATATATATATATATATATATATATACAACCATACAAGTTATGGTTCAGTACTACAATGGGTGACATCCGTTTCATTCCACAAGATACTGAATTACCTATAAAAAATTATGACATCACTTTTAACAATAATCACTACTCAAAACATAGTGGTCTACTAAAAGGAGGTTGTAAACGAGGTATAATCGTCGGTCCATCAGGTTGTGGAAAAACAAATGTTATGATTACCTTATTAGAACATCCAAATGGTTTACGTTTTGAAAATGTTTATGTATACTGCAAATCTTTATATCAAGCCAAATACCAGTACCTACGAAATGTACTTACACCTTTAAACAATATCGGGTATTTCGAATACAGTGATAACAGTGACGTTATATCCCCTAGTAATTCACGTAACCAAAACAATGATTGTTTCTATCTGTGCCAAACGTATTCTTCTATTCCAAAATAGCTTATACGTGATAATGCGAATCTACTAGTTCTGTTTCAACATGATAACACCAATCTTAAGCATGTGTATGATGATCACGTTAGTGTAGATATGACATTTGATAGATTTAAGGACTTGTGTTTCTGTTGCTGGCGTGACAAATTTGGATTTCTTGTGATTGATAAAGAGAATGATATTAATGCAGGTCGTCTCCGTAAGGGATTTGACTGTTACATTGCATTATAAATACTGCACTTGTTATGTAAACATGCAGTAGTAATGGAGGAGCGCTTAGTACAAGACATTTTGCGCGCTCGCAAGAGTGTGCAACAAAAATATGCTAGTTTAAAGGAAGATACTGCACTTACAGAGCGTGCAATAGAGGCGCATTTTAAACCTACAACACAGCCATTGAAACAATTGATTACTAAACAAGATGGATCTCTCGTCAAAGCTGAACCATTTACATCAGAATTCGTAAAAACTGAGCCTGTTGCACATGAAAAGGAAGTTTTTTCACATCATACGCCTAAAACATCTGGAACTCGGAAGGTACCACGTATTCTTGTTCCTGACGCCATTCCACAAGTTTTAGAGGAAACTGTGATTGTTGATACCACACATGATGACGAGAGGGAGACTCCTACTTTATAACAATTGAAATCAGAACTGTTAGCTGTTGGATCTCAACCGGCCTTTGAAGAGTACCTTAGTCAGTATGACGGATTAGCGAAATATTATGTGGAAGGTATATTTAGAGATCCCGATGACGAGTATGACTTAACATACGGTTTACACTTTCTTCCTGAAAAAGAGAAACGTTTTATTGGTGATGTTGAACTAGACTTTGTTGGAGAGAATCTTCGTATCGCTCTTCCTGATGGATCATCATTAGACTATGATGGAACTCCGGGATTATATGAGCTATTATTTAAAAAAGCTCCTACGGGATACAAAAAGAGTGATCTGCAGCAATACAATAACATTTTGCGCCGCATAAATGCTGCTCGACATAATTATAACCCAGATGACCAAATGCAAGGAACTAATAGTAGAAAATACATTGAGATCATTAAACCATTACTTCACCTTAAAAAACGACCCGCTGCATCAGCTATTGCACCTCCTGCCACAAGATCTCACACAACTTCTATCTCCAAAAGAGGGGGTGGAATGCAACTATTACGATATAATCACAAAGCGATTGAGTTTGTCTGGTTATAAACCTATTACTATATTCATTTCATTTCATTGTTACAACGACCATCACTATAGATACTATTACATATCTAGCACTGATGTCAATAGATAAATTTGGTGGACACCTTCTTCAATAGATAAATTTGGTAAATATATTGTTCAGCATTCTAGTGATCTTCATTATGAAAATTTCATTTCTTTCTCTGGAATAGCCATTAAAAAGAGAATTAGTATTCCTACTGGTATAGTTGACACCTATACCTTTCCCTGTAACGAGGGCACCGTAGTGTATTGCAAGTGGAGTCATCCAGGTCTCCAGCTTAACATCAACGACAAAAAGTTTACGCTTTCTAGCGATGTAATTGGTCACCACATAACTAGGAACGCCGCAATTAAAATGACTATACCAAGGTTTATACAGTTTGCAACTGCGATGATATTAAATGTAGAGCTCGTAGTACAATCCAAACTGATAAAATGAGTAAAGCTGATGTTGTTGAAGAACTGCACAAGCCAGCACGAAGAAATTTTCCGCGGCATTTGTGGTACTTAACGGTTTAAATGATCTGTTTCAAGCTGATTTAGTAGAAATGATACCTTATGGTCGGGTAAATAAAGGATTTCGATACATTTTAGTAGTAATAAATGCATTTTCTAAATATGTCTGCAAACTAGCCGCAGATGTAATGAATAAACTTTTGTCTGGTTTGCAAAAGACGCCTACACATTTACAAACTGACATGCGAACGGAGTTTTATAATGCTGAATTTAAGCAAGTAATGAAAAAATTTTGTATTAATCATTACAGCCGTTATTCAAACTTGAAGAGTAGCATAGTTTAACGTGTAAATCGCACTCTTAAAGCAATAATGTGGAAAACATTCAGTATGCAAGGTTCCTACAATGGCTGTTGTGGATTATAATTCAAGAAAGCATAAAACCACCGGATATAAACCTATAGATATAACTGAAAAAATGCTACCTCCATTTTGAAACATTTAAACTGCCATAAAGTCCTTGACCATAAGACGCCTAAATTTAAAGTGGGGGATTATATACGTATTAGCATATACAGAAGCATATTCTCTACGGGATACACGCCTAATTGGAGTTATGAAGTCTTTCGAATAACAACAGTACAATTACCTACACATTACGTGATAGTCGAGATGAAGAGATACAAGGACGTTTCTATGAGCAGGAACTTCAAAGTGTTCAACATTCCGACATTCACCTAGAACGTGTAATACGACGCCGAGGAAATATGTCTCTCGTTAAATAGTTAGGGTTTAATAATTCTCACAATTCATGGATTTCTAACAAAGACATTATATAATACGCTCTGTACGATTCCTTTTATGTATCATAATATTATGATGTAATAAATAACTCTTTTATTAATTTTTTTATTTATTATTAGACCATACAATACTATACACTACTAAAGCGTCTCATAAATACGTAATCACGGTGTTGCTCTTCCAGGACAGCTGAAAGTATTTGACTACACTCTTCTATTCTTTTCCTAAAGCGTGCAGAGTCTCTCGCTAACTGTTCCCATTCTCTTTTTCGCTCCGATTCAACTACATCGTGAACTACGTTTTGGAGCTGATTAATGCAGACCCGCTTCACTTGTGTTATCATCTGTTGAAATACAATTCGGTAAATGACATTCTATTTTATGTACAGATTGTTCCAGAGATATTTCCCTAAGGTCTTCTATTAACCGCTTAATACAACAACTGCACTTTACACCATCGTCATGCGATTGAAAATATTTTCACAGACGTATTCCACTACCATACTTATAACTAGATTATCTAAATAGTCATCACTAAACGTACCCTCCATACACTTTTTCATGTTCAGCATCAAATTCTAATTATTCAAATTGACATATTAGTCTTTGCACTGCACTAACACAATCCACAGCCTTAGGCCGCGACTCTGCACTATAACACATCCACATATTGACTAAACTTTATTATTATCCCTATTCTCGCTTTGGTCGTTACCCCCACTTATTACTTAACGACTTTCGCAACTTCTACGTCAATATCAATTTTCTCCTTGGCAAATTCTGCAATTTCCATAACACATGCTACATTGAGATCAAATATATCTTATAATGGAACTATTAACCTGTGTATGTCAACATCAGGCATTTCCGCTGCCGCATGTATTATTTTATTATAAAATGCAAGAAATTCCATACTAGGTACTAAATCCAATCGTTAACTGACTATCTTAAGAAGCCTCCATAACTTCTCTATAGACTCCCATTCTAAATAGATTTCTGATTCTTCACAATCAGAGATGCGTATAATTTTCTTCTTGTTAATATTTTCATACGATATAGTTTTTAAACCCATCTTAGTAGGTAGCCATGTCCCTTCAGGTGTGTAGAAATAATTTGTAATTATCCCTTGATTGTCCATAAGTATGTGCCATTCATGCTTATCAAACACCACACCATTACTCTTAGATCCACCAAGTTTCACGACTGGTTCAAAATTGAATTGGGCTGACAGACCGACACTAACATACTTCGATTTAATTTTATTTAAAAAATACTGCACATTGTTAATTAAAATATCACGACATCCACTTGAATTCATCACACTCACAATCTTCTCCTTTTCTACCGCTTGACGTAATATGTTCTCCATTACATACAATACTGGTTTCACATGCATTTATATCCTAATTTCCTCACATTTCTACAGTCAGGGTTACCTGCTTCACCTTGACCGCCACACTGCACGTGACTTCAACAATCCTACCGTTTCAAGGCCTTCATTCACTGTGTTTCTGCAAGGCTGGCGGGATCTCACCAATCACTTCAAGGATGTCTCCTTCACCTTTCCGGCCCCCACATTTTCAAGGTTTCCCATTACCAAAGTTCACTAATTTTCAATGTCCTCCATTCTCACGTTTACCACTACTCCAAGGTTATCATTTTCAAGGTTTACACGCCCTCAAGGTTGTCACAACCTCAAGGCTCCCACACTTACAATGTTCTCCACCTCTCACGTTTACCACTTCTCCAAGGTTACACAATGCCGATATCAATCATGTCATTCTTTAAGGTTAACTATATATATATATATATATATATATATATATATATATATATATATATATATATATATATGTTGTCAAGGTCTTCCTTTCTTTAAAAGTAGGGATAACTACACTATAGTATCGTGTTATTTCCACCAGTGCCAGTATGTCTGCTAGCCCAGTACAGAACAATTGGAATGATAGGGAGTGCTACTAACCATTATCACTTTTTAATCTAAGTGTGCTGCGAGAATGTGAACTAAATCCCAACTGGGTGCAATTTGGGGGCTACTGCCTTCTACGACATTAGAAGCATTAAAGAATGCATATGAAGATGTGCATTGGAATACTGTATGGTTTGCCAACCTAGATAAAAGAATTCGCTACTTCCATCATCATGCCTTCATCGGTAATTTAGGATATCACACACATTTGCTCTTAATACTTGTTATCATCTTGCTAGCCATATACGTTTATGCAATGACTGTTACAAAGCATTGCAACCAAGTGAATACCGAGTTATTGACCAACATACACATATGGATAGATGGGTCGCAATTTACCACATATCACACCAAGAATACTGGTGCTCATCGTGTAGAGCGCCCGTAACAATGCCGCACGAGGTATATGAAGATGATTCATGCATACTCTGCGGAGAAGTGTATTATTTGTACAATTAGATTTTTTTTATAATGTACATATTGTATATAATAAATTATTTCCTGTTAGTATCTTACTGGGTTCTACGGTGAGTAGAAGTGCGCCGTGACACCAACCTTTCATTATCCTCAGTATCACAATTGTTTCGATAAACGTTTGCCTACGTATCGAACATGGTCTGGAGTCGACTCACCTACATCGCTTGCAGCAGCAGGGTTCATTTCCATATCTTCAGACGATACGGTTGAATGCTTCATGTGGGAGTTCGAATAAACCAATGGCGGTCATCTGACACTCCTACAGGAGCATCTCCGATGGGCACCACACTGCACGTACGCTCAATTACTGCACCACGTCTTCGCAGGTGTAATGATACAGAAGTGGGAAGGACCTTTTGAACTTATACTAAATCAAAACGTTTTATTCCTAGAGAAAACCATATATCTGAATAATACACTGTTTACATTTGTACATACAACAAATAAATATATTAGCATATCATTATCTTTTTTTAGTTTGGTTCTAAGTGTGGTATCAGAGAAGTGTAAAAAATTACATGAGCAAGCCTTGAAAAAGTGAGATGTCTATCTGAGTGGGTAGGATGCGTAACTAGCTTTGATAATGCGTTGGGTATTAGTGACCTCCGTATTTTTTACACCTTACAGTGTAGTAATCTCAGTAATGTGCGACCTTGGGAAACTTGAGTGCAAACATGACATACTTATTTCGTAACCTTGAACTGGTGGGACCTTGGAATTATTGTAACCTTGGAAACGTGGGACCTTGGAATTATGGTGTGTTTCAAAAGTCTCCAATCTTACCTACTTGTGTCTGAGTCTCTGTGTCTCTGTGATTCTGTGTATGTCTGTCAGTGTGACTGTGTCACTGTGCCTGTGTGTCTGCGTGTCTGTGTGCCTGTGTGTCTGTGTGCCTGTGTGCCTGTGTGCCTGTGTGTGAGTCTGTGTGCTTGTGTGTCTGTGTGTCCGTGTCTCCGTGTGTCCGTGTATCCCTGTGTGTCCCTGTTTGTGCGTGTGTGTGTGGGTGCGTGCGTGTGTGTGTGCCTGTGTGCTTGTGTGTGCGTGTGTGTGTGTCTGTCTGTGTGTAGGTGTGTCTGAGTGTGTGTTTGTGTTTGTGTTTGTGTTTGTGGTTGTGTTTGTGTTTGTGTTTGTGTTTTGTGTTTTGTTTGTGTTTGTTTTGTTTTTGTTTGTGTTTTATTTGTGTTTGTTTTGTGTTTATGTTTGTGTTTTGTTTGTGTTTTGTTTTGTTTTGTTTGTTTTTTTTATTTTATATTTTATTTATGTTTCTTCTATGTTTTTTTTTTTTTTTTTATTTATTGTTTTTGTTTGTTTTTATTGTTTTTTTTTGTTTATATTTTGTGTTTATTTTGTGTTTGTGTTTGTTTTGTGTTTGTGTTTGTTTTGTGTTTTGTGTTTTGTTTGTTTTGTGTTTTGTTTGTGTTTTGTTTTGTTTTGTTTGATGTTTGTTTTTTTTATGTTTTGTTTGTTTTCTTTGTTTGTGTTTGTTTTATTTTTTTTGTTTTAGTTTTGAGTTTAGGTTTGTTCGTGTTGTGTTCGTTAGTGTCTAGTCTGATCTGTGTCTTTGTCTTTGTCTTTGTCTTTGTCTTTGTCTTCTCTTCTTCGTCTTCGTCTTCGTCTTCATCTTCGTCTTCGTCTTCGTCTTCGTCTTCGTCTTCGTCTTCGTCTTCGTCTTCGTCTTCGTCTTCGTCTTCGTCTTCGTCTTCGTCTTCGTCTTCGTCTTCGTCTTCGTCTTCGTCTTCGACCTCGTCTTCGTCTTCGTCTTCGTCTTCGTCTTCGTCTTCGTCTTCGTCTTCGTCTTCGTCCTGTCCTCGTCCTCGTCCTCTGTCCTCGTTCTCAGTCCTCGTTGTATGTTGTCCTCGTTTCCTCGTCCTCGTCCTCGTCCTCGTCCTCGTTTGTTTTGTGTGTTGTTGTATTTGTGTTATTTGTGTGTGTGTTGATTGTCGTCCTAATCCTCGTCCTCGTCCTCGTCCTCGTCTCGTCTTCGTCTTCGTCTTGTCTTCGTCTTTCTTCGTCTTCGTCTTCGTCTTCGTCTTCGTCTTCGTCTTGTCTTCGTCTTCGTCTTCGTCTTTTTCGTCTTCGTCTTCGTCTTGTCTTCGTCTTCGTCTTGTCTTGTCTTGTCTTGTCTTCGTCTTCGTCTTCGTCTTCGTCTTCGTCTTCGTCTTCGTTTTCGTCTTTCGTTTGTCTTCTCTTGTCTTCGTCTTCGTCTTGTCTTCTCTTGTCTTCGTCTTCGTTGTGTCTTGTCTTCGTCTTCGTCTTGTCTTCGTCTTGTCCGTCTTCTGTTTCTGTCTTGTCTTTGTGCTGTTGTGCTTGTGCTTTGTGCTGTTGTCTGTCTGTCTGTATTTGTGTTTGTGTTTGTGTTTGTGTTTGTTGTTTGTTGTTTGTGTTTGTGTTTGTGTTTGTTTTTGTGTTTGTGTTTATGTTTTTTTATTTGTATTTTTGTTTGAGTTTTGTTTTGTTTGTTTTATGTTTATGTTTTGTTTGTATGTTATATTTGTGTTTTGTTTGTGTTTATGTTATGTTTGTTTTGTTTTATTGTTTTGTTATGTGTTTTGTGTTTGTGTTTGTGTTTAGTATTTGTGTTTATTGTTTATTTTGTTATTTGTGTTTGTGTTTGTGTTTATTTTTTTTGTGTTTGTGTTTGTTTTGTTTTGTTTGTGTTTGTGTTTTGTTTTTTATGTTTGTTTTTATTTGTTTTGTTTATATGTTAGTTTGTTATTTATGTTTATTTGTGTTTATGTTTGTTTGTTTATGTTGTTTGTGTTGTAGTTTTTGTGTTTTGTTTTTTTTTTGTTTTTTTTTTTTGTTTGTTGTTTGTTGTTTGTTGTTTGTTTGTTTGTGTTTGTTTTTTGTTGTTTGTTTTCTTTTGTTTGATTTTTTGTTGTGTTTTTTGTTTGTTTGTTGTTTGTATTTGTGTTTGCTGTTTGTCTGTGTCTGTTGTTTTTTGTCTTCTGTCTTTGTTTTCTGTTGTTTTTGTTGTGTATTTTGTTTGTTTTTGTGTTTTGTTTGTCTTTGTTGTCTTTGTGTTTGTTTGTTTTTGTTTGTTTTTTGTTTGTTTGTTTGTTTGTTTGTCTTGTCTTGTTTTGTTTTGTTGTTGTTTGTGTTTGTTTTTTGTTTTGTTTTATTGTTTGTTGTTTGTTTGTTGTTTGTTTTTGTTTGTTTTTGTTTGTTTGTTTTTGTTTGTTGTTTGTTTGTTTGTTTGTTTGTTTGTTTGTTTGTTTTGTTTGTTTGTTGTTTGTCTTTTCTTTGTCTTTGTTTGTTTTGTTTTTTTTTGTGTTTGTGTTTGTGTTTGTTTGTGTTTGTGTTTGAGTTTGTGTTTGTTTGTTTATGTTTGTAGTTTATGTCTGTGTCATTGTTATTTTGTTTGTGTTTGTTGTTTGTGTTATTTGTTTGTTTGTGTTTTGTTTGTGTTTGTGTATTTGTTTTGTTTGTGTTTTGTGTTTGTGTTTGTGTTTGTGTTTGTGTTTGTGTTTGTTATGTTTGTTTTGTTGTTTTGTGTTTGTTTTGTTTGTTTTGTTTGTTTGTGTTTATGTTTGTTGTTTGTTTGTTATTTTTTTTGTTTATAGTTTTAGTTTTATTTATTGTTTTTTGTTTTGTATTGTTTTGTGTTTTTTTTTGTATTTTATGTTTAATGTTTTGTTTTGTTTTGTGTTTGTGTTTGTGTTTTGTTTGTTGTTGTTTGTTGTTTTTGTTTTGTTTTTATGTTTTGTTTTGTTTTTTATTGTTTGATTTTTTATTTGTATTGATTTATGTTTGTTTTTATTTATGTTGTGTTAATTTTTGTTTTTGTTTTATAGTTTGTGTTTTTTTTTGTTTTTTTGTGTTTTTGTTATTGTATTTTTGTTTTGTTAATTGTGTATTTATTTGTAATTTTTTTGTGTTTATGTTTGTGTTGTGTTTGTGTTTGTGTTTGTGTTTGTTTTATGTTTTATGTTTGTGTTTGTGTTTTGTTTTGTGTTTGTGTTTGTATTTTGTTTGTGTTTGTTTGTGTTTGTTTTATGTTTGTGTTTTGTGTTTGTTATGTCTGTGTCTTGTTTGTTGTTTGATGTTTTGAATTTGTTTTGTGTTTATTTGTTTTGTATTTATTTTTGTTTGAATGTTTTGTTTGTCTGAGTTTATGTGTTTGTTTTATTTTATGTTTATTTTATGTTTTATTTGTGTTTATATTTATTTATTTGTTTTATTTTATTTTATATTTTATTTTGTTTTTTTTTTTTATTTTTTTGTTATGATGTTATGTTTATTATTTGTGTATTGTTTATTTTGTTTATGTTTTGTTTATGTTTTTTTGTATTTTTTTTGTGTTTATGTTTATGTTTATATTTGTATTTGTGTTTTTTTTTATTATTTTGTTTGATTTGTGTCTTGTACTAAGTTTGTTTTATGTTTATTGTTTTGTTTGTTTTTTAGTTTTGTGTTTTGTTTGTGTTTGTGTTTGTGTTTTATTTGTGTTTGTGTTTGTGTTTGTGTTTGTTATTTGTTATGTTTATGTTATTGTGTTATGTTTATGTTTGTGTTTTATTTGTTATTTTTATTTATATTTTGATTGGTGTTTGTGTTTATTTTATGTTTTGTTTATTTTTTTTTTTTGTGTCTTGTAATTGTCTTGTCTATGTCTATGTTTGTATTTGTTTTGAGTTTTAGTTTTGTTTGATTTATGTTTAGTTTTTATTTTGTTTTGATTTGTGTCTTGTCTAGTTTTTTGTGTTTGTGTTTGTGTTTGTGATTGTGTTTGTGTTTATGTTTGTGTTTTTTTGTTTTGTGTTTGTGTTTGTGTTTGTGTTTGTGTTTGTGTCTGTGTCTGTGTCTGTGTCTGTGTTTGTGTTTGGGTTTGTTTTTGTGTGTGCTTGTGTTTCTGTCTGTGCCAGTGTCTGTGGTTGTGTTTGTGCTTGTTCTTGTTCTTGTGATTTTGATTGTGCTTATGCTTGTGCTTGTGCTTGTGCTTGTGCTTGTACTTGTGCTTGTGCTTGATTGTGAGAAACTAATTTCAAATCAACATCCTAGCCGTTCACATTGTTTTTGTTTCTTATTAATTCGAATAAGGTTGGGAGAAACTGATTTCAAATCAACATCCTAGAGTTGCACATTGTTTTGTGTTTTGTGTTAAACCGAATAAGCTTGGCAGAAGCAACTATCAAAATTGGAAATGGAAGTTTACTCGTCTGTGTCTGTGTCTGTTTCTGGTTGTGTTTGTGTTTGAGTTTGTGTGTGTATGTGTTTGTCTGTGGTTGTGTTTGTGCTTGTGCTTGTGTTTGTGCTTGTTCTTGTTTTTGTGCTTGTGCTTATGCTTGTACTTGTACTTGTGCTTGTGTTTGTGCTTGTGTACTTGTTCGTTTTCGTGTTTGTGTTCGTGGTTGTCTTTTGTAAAACCAACTTTCATTGGAGCCAATTATGAATGCATGAATCGCGTTACAGTGTTGTCAACTGATTGAACTATATATGACAATACGTTTGGCAGAAACTGGTTTCAATCATCCTAGACTTGCATATTGTTTTTGTTTTTCATTTAGTATCAAAAAGGTTGTCCGAAGCTGATTTCAAATCAATATCCTGGACTTGCATATTGTTTTTGTGGTTGTATTAAACCGAGTAAGGTTTGCACGAACTGATTTCAAATCAACATCTAAGTCTTGCACAATATTTTTGTGTTAAGTCTAGTAAGGTTGGCAGGTACTGAATTCCAATCAACGCCATAGACGTGCACATTGTTTTTGTTTTTGTGTTAACTCGAATAAGATAGGGAGAAACTATTTTCAAATCAACATCCTAGACGTACACAATTGTTTTTGTTTCTTATTAATTCGAATAAGGTTGGGAGAAACTGATTTCAAATCAACATCCTAGACTTGCACATTGTTTTTGTATTTTGTGTTAAACCGAATTAGCTTGGCAGAAGCAACTGTCAAAATTGGTAATGAAGGTCTACTCGTCTGTATTTTAGAGTGGTATTTGCAGATTTCTAACAGGCGCGGTGCTTCTGTTAACCAAATTATGACTGTTTTTCTTCTGTTATAATATAACAAATAATATGTAGTAAGGCTAGTTATATATTAGAAACCCTTAAACTTTCGTATTCAATTTTCACAAAGTGACAATTGATACAGATGCTGTGATTTATTTTCTTAGGGCGGCTGTATTACCTTGTTTTCTTAATGTATTAGAGTGAATAAACATTGAAATTAATCGCGTTGTTGTTTTATTAAATGATAGAAAATTAACATGAATGTGAGGGATGTTTTAAAACGTTATATAGAACTCCACATTTAACAGCACGGATGTTTAAAACACAATATAATTCCACAATTTCTATTATACAGGGTGTATCTAAAATGGTTAGCTGACTATATATTTTAGGATTATACGTGTAAAAATAAACAAGAAATATCTAGAAACAATAGCAATTTCTCCTTCGTTCTCCTCCTTTCCACCATTTTGTTTCTTTTATAAAAAAAAAATACGTCTCAAGTTCGGGTTAAAGAATTACATCAATATTTTGGAAGAGTCTTAGTAATAAAGTACTAAAATTAGCAAAAAATCAGGACTTGAATTCCTTCGAAAATTCCAAAATGACGGCCATAGTTTATTATATATCTGAAAATATATAGCCAGTCCACCATTTTGGATACATCCTGTATAATTATTTATTTCTTTACGCGTTTCAATTCAACATGTACCATTATCAAGAGAAAATATATAAGTAAAATAATGAACAAGTAATTGCGGTAACAAACCATTAAGGTAAAACAGCAAACTTGATGTAAATAATACTTCTATATTTAAAATATCTGTTAAATGTGAGTGTATAAGATCAACCTGTTAGTTCATTAAAAGTGCGTTCTGTTCATGTTCATAAATTTCGAATGCTTCCAAAACATCTAATTTATCTTTTTTATTACAAAAATGTAAATATTTAAGGTTGCTTTGTGAAGCCATAAGGTTACTATAAAATATGTGGCATAATTTGATTTGTCTGTGTGTTTATATTTGTAACATTTAATGTTCCTTATATCTAATATCAAAGTTCTTAAGTAAACTTTATGTTAGGATGTCAATTATTATTATTAAGTAAAGACTCATCAGTGAAATTTGATGAACTATTAAAGTATGCTTAAAATATCACCAACATAACGAAACCAAAATACAATCTTATCAGAACCATTTAATTCAAACATTTCATCTTCTAAATTATCCATCAAGATATTAGCTAAAATGAGCGAAATTGGACTGCCCATAGGTAAACCATCTTTTTGTAGATGAATCTTATTATTGAATGTGAAATAATTTCGATTAAAACAGACATAAAATAAGTGAATTAACTTCATTCTTGTAACTAATTTAACTTTATTATTAAATCAAAAATTATTTAATAAACGTATACATTCTTGAGTATTATAGAATTTATATAATTATTTATTTCTCTAAAATACCCCCTCAAGAATGTTTACGTTATTAAATAATTTTTTTATTTAATAATAATGTTGAATTAGTTACAAGAATGGAGTAAATTCAATTATTCGAACTCTGTGTTAATCAAAATTATTGCACATTCAATAATAAGATTTATCTATAAAAGATGGTTTACCTATGGGCAGTTTAATTTCGTGCATTTTAACTAATATTTTTATGGATAGTTTAGAAGATCAAATTTTGAATTAAATGTAATATTGTATTTTGGTTTAGTTTAGCTGATGATTTAGCATGTCTTCATAGTTCACCAAATTTCATTGATGGGTTTTTAATTACTTAATAATAACAATGTACATCCTAACATAAAATTTACACTAGATAAAGAACAAAATAATCATTAATTTTCTACATTTAAACATAAAAATTAATACACACAAGTTTGAGTTCTCCATATTCAGAAAACCTACACATACAGACATTACAATTCCAGACGATTTATGTCACCATAAAACGCATAAGTTAGCTGCATATAAATCATTAATACATAGAGCAATGTCATTACCATTACACCAAACAAATTTCAATAAAGCAATATCATTTATAAAACTGATTGCACAAGCAAATGGTTACATTTCATATATAACCGAGATTTTAGTTAAAAATAAAGAGTACATATACATTACTTATCAAAAACATTTACCCAGTTAACACAGAGCCGACAGAAAATAAATATGTATCAATTTCATATTTTGGAAAAATATCAGAAAAAGTAGGTCATATATTACAAAAGGATAAGAGGTACAAAGTAGCTTTCAAAACTAATTGCTATATTCTTAATGTTCGTTTAATGCGAGAGATTCAACTAATGACGTTTGAAGTCGGGTATTTATAAATTGAACTACACATTCTATAATTATGTATATATTGGACCCAACACTTAGGAACTTTGATATTAGATACAAAGAACACATTAGATGTTACAAATACAAACATACAGACAAATCAAATTATAATTTGACAGTAACTAATCACTTTATGACTTCATAAAACAACAATAACCTTTACATTTTTGTAATAAAAAAAGGTAAATTGGAAGCATTCGAAATTTATAAATATAAACAAAAAGTTCTGTAATGAACGAACAGGTTGATGTTAAGTGGGATTCCTATCTGTGTAATTTCTTGTGGCAACTATGTTGCAGCAATCGAACATAAACTGCAGCAACTTGATTGTGAACATGCAACCATTCTCATTTCAGCAATTTTTCTTGCTAGTTATAAATGTCGATTAGGGATTTTCGGTTTGTTGCATTTATTAGCTTTTAAAATGTAAACACTTAGCACCATTCACAGTGTTTTGATATGGATAATTTGAATGATAATATTGAAATAATGGAGCAATACTTGTGCATGAAAGAAGGTAGTGGATAAGACCTTGGTTAAGGAAATGCGACAGCAAAGAAAATGTACAGTTAGTCAATAATGAGTTATTATTATATGGCAATGTCCAGTGTTAGGAACGACTAAGGACAAGAGCTTGTTCCTTGATCTGCACATGCGCTTAAAAACTTTCGGTGTGTATATCTAGTTTAGATTAGATACACAAAACTACAGTAACCTAACAGAATTAGGTTAAAAAACAATTAGATTAGATATAAAAACTACTCTAACCTAAATAAAAAAAGAATTGCAATGATTGGGAATCGAACGCGTACCGAAGGCTATGTAGCGTCCATTCTACCACTAGTCCAAACGTGCTCTGCCAGTTTAACATTGAAAATGCTATTTGAGTACGACTTCTATTAAACCAAAAGTATTTTAAGGTGCATGCGCAGATCAAGGAACGAAATCCTCTCCTTAGTCGCTACTCCAGTGTTACAACATTTTTGAAGAATGGACAAAATGTGTTACAAAAGATAACACCATTAATGCAGAAACAAAATACAATGTTTAGAAATCCTATTAGTGCAAAAGATTAATAACAACTCTCCGTTACTGGTGAAACAATGAAAAAGCCTTTGATACTCTTTTAGAGTTGGCCATTCCACCATTTTGAAGATTATTTCTGAAGTGTGTCAAGCAATTTGTACAACTTTAATGGACAAATATCTGAAGGTAAATCAGAATATCGTCTACAGCAAATAATTCTGTGTCAGAATGATTTTTTGGCAGCTCATGCACTATATTTAGTAAAATCTCTTGCCTTTTATTGTTATCTTTATATTCTTTTAAAGAATTTATATATAATAATGGCCAGATTTCGTAAAGCACGATTAAGTCCTTCGTACACTCTTGGAACCACTCAAATTTGGTTCTTTTGGCAAAACTACACATTTCTCTATTGAATTTGCAAATAAAATTAATAACAAACCAAACAAAAGTACCCAATAAGGTAGATGTAACGCTAAATGATTATAAACACAACACATGTTGACAGCATAAGACGAGCCATACAGTACAACCTGTCTACACGAAAACCCTAGAAAAGAAACTAGAATTGCGGCAATCTCTCAACGTTAGAAACGTTTCTAATTAGGAATTTTCAAGTGACGTCACAACGTATGACCTTACCTGATGGACAACTTTAATACACGTTCTTATGTGATGTGATTTTTTTCTGACAATTGTATCGAAAATCGTAGGTGGTGAAAATGTTTCTGTGCCAATACTTGTAGATGAGGATTGTATTGATACAATTCACCATAAAAAGGCGAATGAAGTGAACAATTGAAAAGTTTGTGCGATTTTTAGGTTAGTTATCATCAAACTCGTCAAATTAAAGAATTACGTTCAAGATAAAGCTCGTTTGGCTATGATATGTTAAAATGTGTATGTTATAGATTCGTTACTACACTGGTCATTTCAATTTCAACAAAGTTTATTAAAAATTTTAGATATTAACAATTCATTTTGTATATACATATCACACTTAAAACTAATTATAATAATAAATGTGTATTGTGTTGTATTGGTGGTGCGCTACTCAGGAATCTTCTTCCTCTTCAGCGCGTGGATTGTGGAGTTGTTGGGTTGTGGGTCTTGTGGATTGCCTGTTGAAAAAAAGATGTGTTGTGGAGATGTGGTGTTGTTGGATGTTGGAGATGTGGACTGTCCTGTTGTCGCTCGGTTGTGGCTGGTTGCTGATGCCCTGCGTATCTGAAATAAATAGAAACTTGTGTTAGTTGTGTGAAACTTGTCGGTTTTAACAGAACAGAATAAATTAAATTGTCGATACTATATACTTATCTGGGGCACCAGACTTCGCTCCGGGCCTTTGTATGATTACCCGAAAAGGGCAACCACCTCTGAACCGTGCGTGAGGATCACTCCCCACAGGTACATCGCAGTTTGCGCCCTAACGAACGCCGCTGCCACCTTATGGGTGGCAGGTAGGGCCTTCTCCATATCGAGACTTCCGAGGAGGCCCAATATGGCGTCGAACCCTAAGGCGGGTTGGGCAGGCGGGGTAACGACAGTGGCGGGAGCCGTTCTCGGTACTTCCGCCTTCTCAACCTTGCCTGCTGTCGCTCGGGCGTAACTGACGCCGGTCCGGGTTGAAGAAGGCGCCGCCGCCGGCGGTGTCCTCTTCGGTCTCTGATGTACTTCCGTCGTCTTCCGTTGCGGAGGTCGAGGGAACTTCGGGCATCCCCTGTATTGGCGGGGTGGTCCCCACCGCAGTTAACACACTTTGCCCGGTCTGTACGGGGTTTTGTGCATTCACTGCTGTGGTGATCGCCGGCGCACTTGACACAGCGTGCTGCCGCCCTGCAGCAACGCTGTGCGTGACGGAAACCTTGACACCGGTGACACTGCCCGATGCCGGATTTCCGCCGCAAATCCTCGACGGTGACCCGGAGGCGGGCGACGTGCTGCACCTCCCGGATCTTCTTCCTGTCGTCCTCGGACGGCAACTCCACCATCACGAGGGGATCGGGCGTCCTCGCTGCTTCATCCTGAAAACAGAGAGAGAGCATTAACACCTTGCGTTTTTAGCTCTGAGCTAACGTCGACCTCGGATAGCTCTACGGGCACGCCGCGTATCACCACCTTAGCAAATCGCTAGCTCTTTGCCTGGTAGGTGTGATACGGAGTACCACACCTACCCATATACCTAATCAGCCTGTCTCGGTCCTGGAGTGAGGCAGGCTGAATCCTGATTCCCTCGCTGAAGGCCTTGGCCCTCGTGAAGGCAATCCGCTGTCGGTCCATTTCTCGCGAGAACGTGATCCAGTTCTCCTTCTGACAAAGGATTGCCGGAATCACCTTCTCCGTGGCGTCTTCTCTTGCTGCCTGCTCCATCGCTGCAGGGCTGTCCGTGTAGGGTTCGAGGGCCTCGAACCCGTTGTCGGTAGGCGGTGGCGTAGGCTGGCGAACCTTCGGCGTCTTCTTCGGCTTCTTCTTCTGTGTCCTGAAGTCGTCGTCGGTGGATCCCTGGCTCTGGTCTTCTCGGATCGGTGCGGCGGCGGACGTCGTCGGAGCCGTTAGTGGGGCCACCACTAACGGTGCGACGTCTGTCGGCGGCGTCTTCTTCGGTCTTCTCCTCTTCTGTCGCTGTGGAGATGGTAGGCGGCTGGGCATGGCGGATCCATACCAAATCGGCTCGTCGGTGATCGGTGTCCCTCCGAAGTCGATCCAGACCCCGTCGTCGTCGTCATCTTCACACAATCTGCGCGGCATCGTGATAACGACGCGGGCAAATTGTTATTTCTTGAGAATTTATTTAGCTTAAGCTAAATTGTCGGGTACTCGGAGAGCTAGGTAGAGGCTTACGTTTGAATGCTCAAACCGCTCTGTACTACACTGGAATACCAAGCTATAAGGCTTTCAATATAATATTTACAAAATTAATTGAACCTTATATCAAAATAGCATCACAAACAGAAGTTCTTACTAATAAGTTCAATCATTTTTTGATAGCGTTAATACAACTCAGGTTAAATTTAGATTTTACTTTGTTTTTTTATACATTTCATGTTAGGACCCCAACTATTTCTAGAATTTTCTATTCGACACTAAATGTAATATACTTGCGACTACGTAAATTTACTTATTCTATGGCCGTAAAGAGATAAATTAATAAAAGCAATGCCACCTTGTTATAAACAGGCATTTGGCAATAGAATTACCATAATTATAGATTGCTTTGAAATTAAATTGCTAAAGATAAAAAAATTGGAAATACAGTGCACAACTTGGTCTACCTATAAACATCAACACTATCAAAGTTCTCATAGGGATTACATCAGCAGGCTCGATATCCTATATTTCACAAGCAGATATGGTGGAATCACTTAAAGCCAGTTTTCTGGAATTTACCAAACTTCACATGGGTTTTACTTTATTAAAGCAAGTAACGAAATACTTACAAATTTCTATTGCAATGTCGTAAAGGCAAGAATTCATAAAATCTAACCCAACTATAATATACACTAATAGTGTTCACTAATTAACTATGAAATATCGTAACATTATATACTTACACTTATAATAAGTCAATTATTACGATTTTTTCTGGATAAAACACTAAAAAATCACAGCAAAACGCGTAGGTTCCTATGAAACGCTAACACACGTTGTCCAAGATCAGCTGTTAGAGGCGAAGCTTGTGACGTCAGTGCGACGTACTTGAAAATGCATAATTGTGCGCAACTTGCACCACGAAGTTGCTTGATGTATTGCATAGTGTGAACTACAATATTGCATGTAATTTATTTCTGCAATTAGATTGCTGCAACAAGTTGCATATATGGGAACTCCCCTTTATAGACTCATCTTTAATAGATATTTGAAGTATTATAGTACAATTTACATGAAGATTCCTATTTTACCTGATTCGTTACCGTAAGAACTTGTTTGTTATTTTACCTATCTATTTTCTTTTGATAATGAATAATGATACACGTTGTATTGAAACGCATAGAGAAATAAAGAATTGTATAAAAGAAATTGTGGAATTATATTGTATTTTTAACATTAGTGCTGGAAAATATTTCTATTTAAGCCGAATTTATTGCGTATACATTTGAGTTACCATTGAGTAAAAAATCATAAAGAGATGCAACGTAACGTAAAATTTTGTGCTATATGGCTATCTCACTTCTCGCGTTCCGTTGCACCCCACTATCAACAAACTAAACCACTGTGTAGTGGTGACACCATCGTCCGTAAACAGAATTTGCGTGTGATATGAAATTTTATCGCTGAATGAATAACATTTATACAAACATCGCAAGAAACCGATAACGTTACCTCTTTTATATTAGAAATGATTCGAGGATTAATTTTATGAACGATTTAAGTATATAAATAATTTACATGTTCCCTATTTATATACTTGTTTATTGGTTTTAACGTCAATAAAACTTTGTAATTGCATATACAAAAATTGAAATTAAAGTATTTAAAATAAAAAAAAATGCTTTGATCAGCATTTCATAACAAAATTTACTTTAAATTACGTATACAGGGTAATTCAGAATAAAGATCACATTAATTTTATGAACGATTTTAAGTATATAAATATTTATATGTTTCCTGTTATTAATTATATATTTGTTTATTGGTTTTCACCTCAATAAAACTTTGTAATCGCATATGGAAAAATAGAAATTAAAGTGTTTAAAATAAAAAAAATGCTTTGATAAACAAGTTTCACGTCATTCAAAAATTTGCTTTAATTTTCGTATACAGGGCATTCCCTCTTATTAATTATGTACTTCTTTGTTGGTTTTCACGTCAATAGAACGTTGTAATTTCATATAGAAATTACAGTATTTAAAACAAAAAAAAGTGGTTTCATAAACATTTCATTAAACAATTTACTTTAATTTACGTATACAGGGTAATTCATAATAAAGATCACATTAATTTTATCAACGATTTTAAGTATATAAATATTTATGTTTCCTTATATCAATTATATACTTGTTTATTGGTTTTCACGTCAATTAAACCTTGTAATAGCATATAATCAAAGTATTTAAAATTTAAAAATAATGCTTTAATAAAACTTCATAAAAAAAATTACTTTAATTTACGGGGTATTTCAGAATCACATTAAAAGTCATTATTAATTTTATTACATACATAAATAAAAGTTTAACTCGAGTAGAATTTGAACCTACGACATTCACTTTACTAGGGTGGCTCACTAACCAACTGAGCCATGGGCGTAGCCAGCGAAAGGCAGGAGGAACAACTGCCCCCCCCCCCCATGGAAGAGCAAAAATAAATTAAATAATTTTTAAATTTTAATAAACAAAAAATTAAATCTAAAATATACATATTTTTTTGTTCTGCATTTTTTTTTGTTATCTGTTTTATATATTTTGTTTGTTGTTGTGGTCGTTTGGTTGCTTTTATGAACATTTAAAAATGAATTAATACGCTCTAATAAATAAAATTATTCGTGTTTCCTTTGTCACTAAAATATATTTCATCAGCAAAAAACAAAGCTGTTTGAAAAACTGACATAGTACTAAATATATATTAATATCGTTTTCGATCTATGCATTTAATGAATTGGTGCACACCAGAATTGTCCCACACCAGAATTGGATAAAAACGAGTGTTCTATTTACTCTCAGGATACGTCAATTTTTAGTGTTCGATTCAACCACTTAACAGTCGGACATTTTTGAGAAAAATGGTAAAAAAATTGTCACTTTTTTTTGTCTTGTGCTCTTGTCTAGCGACAGTGTCCTATTTAATAGTGTAACGAAACGCCACTGGTTTTCTTCGAGAAAAATCGAGATACAAGTGAGGAATATACGGGAACCGGCGATGCGAATGTTCTGGCAATTTCTAGGCTCAAAAAGGGTATATAAAATTGCCCATCCGGCGCGAAGACAGACAGTACAGTACAGTACATAGTGCAGGATACGAAGTTGCATACGGCGAATAGAAAGCGAGGCGCGAGATTTAAAAGCGGAATAGTTAAAAAGTGTTGAGAAAGTGAATATTTGTGTTTGTTTTGTTAACATTATTGGTTTTAAATAAAGTTGGTGTGAATAGTTATCAGTGTTAAATTATTGCCTGAGAAACAAGAGGGAAAATCCGTAACAATAGTTTTACCACAGAATAAAGAGACAGAAATCACAGAAAAGACAATATAGATATAAGAAATTGGTTACAAAAAGGTAAGTTAAATAATTTCAGTAGAAAATTAAATTTTTAATTAAAACTTTAGAGTCATTCCATTAGAAATGGTCCAAAAATTTGAAAATTGGTTGCTCGACCAACACCAAATAAAACAAAACTACCATGTAATGATAGCTTACAATGTAAATATGTGATATCCGATGCTAATTTTTGTTCAAAATTATTTGTATCGCAACGTTTGGAAAAAAATTCAATTGCAGCCCTTTACAAAATTGCCAATTGCTCTTTACTCTTTGCTTGTATCTTTGTGAAACAATTTTTATTAGCTTTGGCAAAAGATTCTGTGCATTATTAATATAACTTTATATATTTTTCATTATTATGATGCCGACTTTTTGCCTTCTAATTATAACAAAAATTACAATAATGCACCGATGATTTTGACAGCTGATATCTCAAATGGGACTAAATATAAAAACTTGAAATTTTCACATATTAAAGATCAAAAAGCACTTTATACGTGCTATTAATTTCATTTTGTGTTTTTAATCTAGAGAAAAAATATTAACATCGGATATCCACATTATAAGCTATCATTACATGGTAGTATTGTTTTATACTAATTTTTATACTAGGGACTAAGAACAAGAATGATATTAGGTTATTATTTTTAGGTCAAAAATCTCTAAAACGGAAAAAAGTTCATGATGACAGTAGTGGAAGTGGAAGCAATGATTGTGATGAAGATGAAAATAAAATGGTCGGAACATCAAAATCGGAATCTATTTTTGAAGGAGGCTCAAGTAGTTCTTCAAATCTACATGAAGCTGTCTCTGGAACTGGGACCTCTAAACAAACTGAAGAACGCGATGGCTACCATGAAAATGACATTGGTCGTTATGTTAGTTTTGCCAATAACTTGCCTTCTGAAAAAAAGAAGGAATTGTTGACAAACCCTTGGGTTCCATCATCCAATTACGATTCTTCTTCTGATGCCATTCACTTGAAAAGAAAATTTAACCATCGCTGGTTAGATCAATATACTCCATGGTTGGTGTACTCAAGTCGTTTGAAAGGTGCTCTATGTTTGTATTGTGTTTTATTTCCGCCAAGAATTGCTACAGTTAAAGGAGTATTGGGGTCATTTATGGTAAGGCCTTACATGAAGTTTAAGGATATACATGAAGATTGTAGAAAGCACGTTGGCAGCCATTACCACAAATCTTCAACAGCTGCTGCAAAAGCATTTCTTGAAAATGCTCCTGTTGATGTCCAGTTGCAAATAGGGCACCATAAGACGATTGAAGAAAATAAACAAATATTGTCAGCAATTATTTTATGCATAATATTTTGTGGAATTCATGATTTGCCACTTAGAGGAAAACAAGGAAATGAGGGAGTTTTCTTTGACCTTTTAAATTTGAGGATTGACTCTGGTGATGAGAAGCTAAAGAGCCACTTGGATAAATCTCAAAAAAACGCAGTCTGTACCTCACCAACAATTCAAAATGAGATCATACAATTATGCGGTGAAGTTATCAAAGAAAAATAATCGAAGACTGTAAACGGGCAAAAGCTTATGCTGTAATGGCTGATGAAACAGCAAATATCGCTGGAAAAGAGCAGCTTTCTATTGGATTAAGGTTCTATGATGAAAGCCAAAAAATAATCAGGGAGGAATTTGTAGGCTACATTGAGTTAAAATGTCAAGATGCTTCTACAATCGCTAGCGCAATTCAAAGTTTTTTAGAAGATAATTTTTCCGCCGATAATTGTGTGGGATTCGGATTTGTTCCACGATGGCCGGCAAAGAAGGTGGTGTACAGGCCATTCTTAAAAAAAGTACGCTAAATCTTTATTTTTCCATTGCTCCAGCCACAGACTAAATCTTGTGGTCAATGATACTAGCAAGCTACCAGAAATAAGAAACACAATTGCAACGGTTAAAGACACAATAACCTTCTTTCGTGAATCGCCAGCCCGTAGGAAATCGGTTCCAAATCTTTCAAGGCTCTGTGAGACCAGATGGTCGGAAAAATGTAAGAGCATAAAAATTTTCAGAAAGCTTCGCTGACATTGTTAAAGCACTAGAACATCTATCTGTCGAAGGAAACTATGCATCAAGAAAATCTGCCTACCAATTGCACTGTGCAGTTACTAAACCAATATTCATCTTAGGCTTAAACATAATTGCAAGATACTCTGCAATTTTGGAACCCGTTGTAAACGTTTTACAAGGTAAAAGTATGGATTTGGTTATGGTAAAGAAACATATTGATGATATTCTAGATGTAATCAAAGAAGATCGACAAGATGTCGAAAATGTTTCTTATGAATTATTTAAAAAATCACTTGATATCGCAGAGAAAGTAGGGGTTGAGTTGTCAGTATCACGAGTCACTCAAAAGCAAGTACACAGAAGTAATCCACGATCTGAGTCTGCAGTTGAATACTGGAAGCGGTCAATAATCATCCCCTATCTTGATTCTTTAACTTCGTCTTTGGATGCTAGATTCTCCAACGAAAATACACCTGCTTTTGCTTTAACTTATCTTCATCCTTCAAGCATGCTCAAAATGGCTTCGAAAGATTTCAAAATAATGCAGAATCTTTCATGGAATTTTATAAGTTGGGTGAAGTCTCTGCAGAATTAGATTTGTGGTACAATATGTGGAAGAAAAGAATTTAGCAGAAGACAAATTAAAGGACATTGAAGTGGCTGCACTTTTGGAGGAAGCTAATGTTTTTTTCCCTGCAACAAGGCACGCACTGCTAATATTAAGTGCTTTCCCATCCACTACTGCTACCGTGGAAAGATCATTCAGTACCCTGCGAAGGGTAAAACCTGGCTCAGGAGTACAATGGGTGATGACAGACTCACAGGGTTGTGTTTGATGAGTGTGCATCGAAAATTTTGAAGGAAAATCAGGACTGCATAGTGAAGAAAGTTTTGGATAAATTTAGTTTAAACCCAAGAAAAATGTTATTAGTTTAATTTAAGTATAATTAAAATCTCAAAGTTTTGTTTTCATTTGCCTTTTCTTTTTATCCTAAAATTTTACATTTTGAACGACCATGGACCATGATTCCCCCTGTTATAAATCCTGGCTACGCCCTTGAACTGAGCTATCGAGATACAAGTCCCAATCGATGTAAATTTTGACTTTATGTATTTAGAACTCATGTTCTAAAGGAAAACTGCATAAAAAATATTAAAATATCGCCCCTTCCTCCCCACAGAAATCTAATAATGTTCTTATACACTGCTTATTAGCTTATCGGCTCTGCTAAATTGCAAGTTTCCTTCTCGTGTGTTGTGAAGATTTATAATTAGCAGTTTCCAAGCGAATATTATGATGAATAATCATTTTTATTCCATTATGTCCAATCGTTGCTTCTGGCTCAAGCCTTCTTGGCAATAAGCTTTTAGATGTTCTTTTAGACCAGATAAGTGTTTTGCTTATCAAAAGCGACATTAAATAATATATAAATATCTTTAACAAGATCCGTAAATCTTTGCGTGGGCCTTTTCAGGAATTTTATGGATTTTCACAACCATAATTCTTATGAAGTAAAAATATTTCGCTTTCGTTAATAATGTCTGCGTGTGATTTCAACATAAGTATTTCACAAAATCGACATTTATACTGTTTTAAAAGTTTATAAGCTAAATATCCCGCAACATAAACATTAGAGCAAATTTCAAGCGTGCTTTTTTTTGGAGATGGCATCAATATTTTCTTTATTCTCCAACACAATACACTTGCTATTTTGTATACTTAAATTGTGATCTTTCGCAGACATTTCCCTTAATACAAAATGCTCATTTTCAGAGAGCTCACTATTTTCCTCCTCGTTCTTCTCTTGCATGTCTAAATCTATAGAATTCTTAATTTTCTATTTTGTTTTTGTTGACTTCGGTACATCATCATTTTCATAAAAATGTTAAAGAATATTTGTTTATGGCAATTGCAAACATTAATTTTACTTAAATACGGTTTTAATCTTTCCGTTATATTTTTTGATAATTCTTTTTTGAATTTATACTTTTCAAAATTAATAAAAAAATTTTCTAATAATAAGGCAAAAGATTTATAATATGAAACACAAGGTTTCTTTAAAAACTTTGCTGATCCTGATTTTGAAAAGTCCTTATTTATTATAAATATATAATTAGAATCTACTAAATTACATTCTGTCAATAAATATTTTTTGCAAATTTCGCAATCAAATTTTTTTAAAATTTTATGCGCCACAAAAGCTGCCACATAAGCCTGTGTCGTGCTTTCTAAAGTTACAGGTTTTATTTCTTCTTCTATTACTTCTTCAAGTATATCATCTTCTTGAAATTCTTCATTTTCTTGTACTATTATGTCGTTCATATTTTTATCAACATTCAAAGCAGTTTTTTGTGCGGTGTAAATGTCATGTGCATTTTCCTCTGTGTCACAATTGCCATTATCCACAGCAATTTGCAGCCGAATATTAGCGTAATGTTGAAGGGCAATTCGAAATTGACGCACAGTGGGCATTGGGTTATAACCGCCTCTTGTCCGCATTACAGAAAAAAAGTTTTCAAGCGGATCTTGATTCAAGAATGAAGTTAATAAGTATTTAATGTCGTAATTGGTTTTTAAATCGACCCACAACATTAAAATTGATTTTATAGAAAGTTGAAATCCTTGAATAAAATATGTTTGTTCGTAGTCTTCCATTTTCAAAAACTTTTAAACTTCTAAAAAAATTAAGGCCATCCTTTAAAATGTTTTGCGCGTTATTATTAAAAACAGACAATGGTCGTCGGTTTCTTCTACTATCACCCAAATATCGACTGTTTAAAGCGTCAAATATTTCATCTATTTTCTGAACAAACTGAGCGGTATTAGATGCTGCGGTTGAAGTAAGCTGTTTAGTGTCAACCAAAGATTTTACAGTTGTTGCTACCGAGTGAGAGAAAATTTGTGCTGCATATGCAACTCGCATTTTCTGGAATCAATTGGGACGTATATGTTTTCTCTGTTATTTTTAATAAACTTCGAGTTGTAGAGCTAGCTCCAGGAATTGGTACATCGCCCGCTAATTCGTTTAGAGAGGAGCAAGTAAAAATGAGTGCAGCAATAACGCGCCTTAAAACAAATCATTGTTGCTATTTATATTGCAAAGAAAATGCGAAAAAGGACAAGCATTTAAGTTTTTTCAAATTTCCGACAAAAAATGAAGACATTTTAAGTGAGTGGAAGCAAAATTGTGGAAATATAAATGTGTACCTCTACCTAACGGATAATTCAGAGTTAGGTAATAAAGTTCCGATAATATATAATCATTCAACAAAAGCGGAAAATTTTACGAAAGAATGCCGTGCCTATAAAATTTTATCAAGGTAAGTTTATTACTAGTTTGCTTATTCATTTATTTATTTTCAAAGTTAAATGTTATCTATTGAGGTTTGAACTTAAAATTGAAATAAAACTACATCGTAATTTTGTATAAATGCCCGTGATTTACGAGTATATATGCCATTTATACTTAAATATACCTAAGTTTGAACATTCAATAGACCCTACGGTTGGGCCGAAAGAAACGCAATTAGGAAATATAATTTTTGGTAATTTATTGGGGGCGAATATTAGCGACAATTCGCCGTGCTATTGCTGATGTAAGACCTCAAGATAAAGGCAAACAGATGCATTTCACAGCAATAATTATATCCCCATTCTCGGGTCCGCCATGAGACACCTCTCCCTGGCGGTACTATATTAGGTTTTTTTGTCATATATGCTATATTTTACCTTTTCTCTGTAAAAATAATTGTAAATTTATGAGTAACAACAGAGAAAAGATCTCGTCAGATGGACACAATATCTGGTTTGTTTAAATTTTTCTGTTATTTTAATATTAAAGTTAATATTATTTTTTTAATTTTTTTAATAGATGAAATTTCTCTCAAGAAAGAAGTACATTTTAGTACAAAAGAAGATGTTGCAGAAGGATTTGAAGATCTTGGCCATCTTGGACGAAAAGGTATGCCTGCTAATACGGCGTTAATGTTTTATATACGTGGCCTAATAGAAAATTGGAGACTTCCCCTTTGTTACGTTACCTCTGAATATTAAAAAAATAATATTAACTTTAAAATTAAAATAACAGAAAAATTTAAACAAACCAGATATTGTGTCCATCTGACGAGATCTTTTCTCTTTGGAACATAGTGAATCATTTGTAATGTCGGGGTTGTTTTCTAAAAATGCATTTATACATTTACGGTTTATTATGATAATTAATAAGCTTACCATCCATGTCAGAAAAAAGTCTTTTGCGAATGTCTTTATTGTTGGCTTGACTGTCTGCTAAAATTTAGAAAATAGTAACGAAATTTATGTTGTTACTCATAAATTTACAATTATTTTTACAGAGAAAAGGTAAAATATAGCATATATGACAAAAACCTAATATAGTACCGCCAGGAAAGGTGTCTCATGGCGGACCCGAGAATGGGGATATAATTATGCTGTGAAATGCATCTGTTTGCCTTTATCTTGAGGTCTTACATCAGCAATAGCGCGGCGAATTGTCGCTAATATCGCCCAATAAATTACCAAAATTATATTTCCTAATTGCGTTTCTTTCGGCAACCGTAGGTCTATTGAATGTTCAAACTTGGGTATATTTAAGATAAATGATATATGTAAATCACGGGCATTTATACAAATTACCATGTAGTTTTATTTCAATTTTAAGTTCAAACCTCAATAGATAACATTTAACTTTGAAATAAATAAATGAATAAGCAAACTAGTAATAAACTTACTTGATAAAATTTATAGGCACGGCATTCTTTCGTAAAATTTTCTGCTTTTGTTGAATGATTGATATCGGAAATAAAATGCTTTTCACAGGACTTTATTACCTAACTCTGAATTATCCGTTGGTCACATTTATATTTCCGCAATTTTGCTTCCACTCATTAAAATGTCTTCATTTTTGTCGGAAATTTGAAAACTTAAATGCTTGTCCTTTTCGCATTTTCTTTGCAATATAAATACAACAATGATTTGTTTTAAGGCGCGTTATTTGCTGCACTCATTTTTACTTGCTCCTCTTTAAACGAATTAGAGTTAAATCAACATCGGAAGACACAAGCTGCGCAAAAAAGTGACGTCAGAGTGTAAAGCTCAACAAAAAATATACGTTTGAAAAAATAAAAGTTAGGTTATGTTACTTCGCGTTTGTTGTCCAAGAATACAATTTTAGATGTAAAATTTTGAAATAATCATAAAGTAAAATCATATTTTATTGTCATAGTTACAAAATCTAGTTTTTTAAAATACATTTGCCAATAACAATGTAACATTTTTTAGTTACTAAGGCTGTCAAAGTTACTTTCACATCGTCTTACACTTTATTGTCAATTAATGACTGAAAAGAAACAGTTTGTCAATTTAATCTTCTGAATCAGACGAAAAACTTATATCATCAGAGGAATCACCGTTCACTTGAATTATGAGTTTGTCACAAATGTTGTCCATTATGTGTTCCTTATTTATGTAATCCTCTTCAACTTCCTTCACATGACGACATACTTCGCCCATTCCTTCTCACCAACACTTGAAACTTTTCTCTAGCTAGTTCCAACATCATTAAGATTGAAAGTGGTATTTCTCATTGCCACCCAATGTTTTACAATCGCCCAAATCTTCTCAATGGGGTTTAATTCGGTGTAAGGCGGCAGGCATACGGAATGACCAAACTTTGCAAACACCTCATCGATAGAATACTGTGTGTATCTCGGCTTGTTCAATTTTATAAGTTCGTAAACTCAGCTTTTGTAGAGTTATGATCATAAGCAATTCCACGTTCACTTAACCACGTTGTCATTTCATTTTTTTTGGTGGTGGAAATAGTATGCTTCATAGCTAAAACGTTGTGATAACTGGCATTATCAACTACGATAACAGATTTTGGTGGTAAATTTGGTATGAGCTGCTGTTCAATCCATCGTTTATAATTTATAAAATTTATGTCGTCATGATAATCTCCTGATTTTTGGCCAGATTTAAATATTAGCAGAGCATTATTTATAAAGCCCATTTCAAAACCTAAAATAATGATAAATAGCAACATATTTACATTATAAAATTAAATAAACATACCAGCATGTACGATTATAAGGCGATTTCCTTTTCCAATAGGAGATTTAAGATCTGCGTTTGTCCCATCTGTCCACGAATATGGTGTCGTATGACACGAATGTATGTATGTTTCATCTAAAATTTACATAAGATTATGCAGTAGAATTATAATCTTCAAAACTAACCTGTGTATATAATTGGTCGTCCTGCTTTCCAATAATTAGTGATCGAACGATATATGCACAACGCAAAGAACGATTTGTTCGTTCTATTATAATCTTACGATGATCAGATGTTTGTTTCCACCTACATAAAACACAAGATAAGATATGATTCAAAATTAATCAAACTTACCTGAAGCCCATTTTAAAAGTAAACTTCTAAATGACGTTTTCTTTCCGAATATCCAATTGTTTCATCACCTTTAATGAGGTTATAAATTCCTTCGATAGTAGGTTTCTGCTTTTCGGTTATGTGAAAATTGTGAATAATACGACGAATGACTTGTTCACCACAGTTATCCACCAAGATTTAGGAGAAAGTTCAGGTGTTGGGGTTGCATTTGCAAACGTAATTTTCTCTCCACAATCAATGGCTCGACCTTGTTTCAAAATACGAATTACTGTGCTTTTCGATACCCCCGTTGCCTGCACAACCGTGTCCAAAACATTGTCTATAAGATTGCAAAGAAATATTACAAAATATAACGTTGTTATCCAACTGCTGTTACCTGAATTGATACTTTTAAAGTATTTGTAATTGTTCCATACAATCTTGCGAGCATCTTCAGATAACACATGGCGTTTTCTTGCTTGAGGTGCTTGAGTGCTATGAGATGTACTTGCGTTGCACATTATATAAAGAACTAGATTTGATTACATTAATATAACATGAAATTAATAATTAAAGTAACTTACTTATAACTTCAATACAGGCAGCGTATAGTTTTAAAAAAAACTGTTTTGTAGAATAAGTAATAAACAAATTTAATACGCCGGAAAAACAAAGAGGTTATAAACAAAAGTTGGCAACCGATCAGCTGGAAAGTAACGTTTTTAGAGCGCACAGTACTAATATCTGTGTCATTTTCCAATCATTACTGCATCTTTATCTAATTTAAAAATGCGTTTCTGCGCTGGTGTCTTCCGATTTTGATTTTACTCTAGCGGGCGATGTACCAATGCGTATACGCATACAACGTTATAAGCGAAGCTTCACATGTAACGTTCTAGACGTGACTGAGAATTCCTGGAGCAAATGCAGCGACTTGCGACCTCAGCGCTCCTATCCGCCAGAGCAAATTTTATGCACAAAACGCCTTGCCCTTTCGCGAGTCTCTATAAGTTTTCAGTCAACGGAGTTACGCAATTACAGTAATTCCAATGCGGTAAAAACCGAAAAATAGTAAACGGGGCTTTAGATACGCCCTTGAAATAAAATGCTGACAACATAAGAATATTTTTGTTAAAAAGTGATACCCTAAGAAGTTGCTAAAAGGTGAATGCATTTGAGGTTTGTTGCACTTTCAGTTGTGAATAGATCTTTCAAAATGGCGTTGTCAACAACGAACGTCAGATATCTATTAGTATAGTTGCTCAGTAAACTTTTATTATTTATAAGTGTGTTTTAGTTTTGTTCAATTTTCGGAATAAAAAAATGAATGGTTTGAGTTGGAGTGAGTTGTGCTGTCTATTTTGCTGTCCGCCGTGTCCAAGTAGAATTGCGGCTAAACTAGCATTTTTACCACCTGAACCCACTTATGATTTTCACGCAGATGGGGCCGGCAAATACGCTTTAACACTTACCGAAAGAGCAGAGTGGCAATATTCCGAACGCGAGAAAGAAAATGTAGAAGGTTTTTTTACTAGGACTAATCGAGGCAATCGAATTGCCTGCTTGTTTGTGCGTTGTAGTAACACTGCCAGATTTACTATATTATTTTCACACGGTAACGCCGTCGATTTAGGACAAATGAGTAGTTTCTATTTGGGGTTAGGATCTCGTATAAATTGTAATATATTTAGTTACGATTATTCGGGGTACGGTGTAAGTGCTGGTAAGCCATCGGAAAAAAATCTGTACGCCGATATTGATGCTGCTTGGCTTGCTTTGCGTACTCGTTACGGTATTAGTCCCGAAAATATTATTTTATATGGACAAAGTATAGGAACCGTTCCTACTGTTGATCTCGCTGCACGATATGAAGTTGGTGCGGTCATTTTACATTCACCTTTAATGTCTGGTATGCGAGTGGCCTTTCCTAATACCAAGAGGACTTGGTTCTTTGATGCCTTCCCCAGGTAATTTATTCGGTGTAATTAACTCTACACTATATTCTTGTAATTTTAGTATTGATAAAGTTCCCAAGGTTACGTCTCCCACATTAGTTATTCATGGTACTGAAGATGAAGTGATAGACTTTTCACATGGACTTACGATATTTGAAAAATGCCCTCGTGCAGTCGAACCGTTATGGGTAGAGGTAAGCATGTGCAATTAATAACAAATTTTAATTTGCTTCCAATAGATTTAACTCTTAAGTATTAGATTTAATGGAAATCTATAAGATATTGAGATAATTAGCTTCAGAAAGAATTGTAGCTAACTAGGATTATGAAAATACAACTTTTTTTTATATTTAGAAATATAATAGGATAACAGTCATGATATGCATAATAGGTAATTTGATTAATCGTTTGAAGCATTTTTATGGTTTTATATTTATTATGTATAATTTACTTATATTCTCTAAATATTATTCATTTTATATCAACATTACAGTATAAATAATTGAAATGAGTTATTGTAAGTATACGATACCTTTGTTTTGTAAGTGTATGTATAAGCAATCTGTTAATGATCATCACTAATCATTTTACATGCACCTTAAGTTTATATTAGTCTCTTACGACCTTGGCAAATTCTTTTAACAAAAATTTGTATGTAAACAGCTGCCAAAAAAGTTATACAAACGATTTTGAAAACTCTGTTTAGTAATTTACAAATAAACTTTAATGGAACATTTAACAGAGCTAGTTTGTTAGAATGTTGACTACGAAAATTTCTAAATGTTTCAGAAAAATTATTACGTATTTCGGTCTTAAAATTAACAGGCATGTAGTCCTGTAGAAAATTGTAAAAATGAATTATAACGAAACTAATATTTATTTGTAAAATTATTTTGTAGTAAGATAAAGGACTTGCAATAATAAATGAACATTAATGCTATAATTACGATGAATTCTTTTAAAACCGGTGAGAAAAGAGCGGCTAAAATCCCTGTCAATGCACGAAGTATTTAAATTAAATTTATTCATCAGACAGAAGCAGACTAAAACATCGAGATGAAAATTGTGCTAATTAATTTTCATGATAATTGTCTTAATAAGTCTAGTTTAAAATACTTAAAAATTTTCCCCACACTGCTGCCTAAAGGGTTTGTAATAGGAACCTCTATATTCTATCTAGGAAACGCTACATACTATCAAGTTGGAACTTTCACGATAATTTGTTCAATAAATATTAGTTTAAAATGCTAACAGAATTTTTATCCGTACTGCCGTTTAAAGGATTGATAATACTGACCCACATATTGTGTCCCAGAAACAGTACATACTAACAAGTTGTAATTTCTCTTATCTATCAAAAACACTAAAAAAAATTTCAACCCACATTGCCTTGTGTAGGATTGTAATACCAACCCCCTTATTTTATCTTGCGAATGGTACATACTATCAAGTTGGCGCTTTGACAATAATTTCCCCAATGAATCTAGTTTAAAATACTAAAAGAATTTTCTCCCGTAGTGCCATTTAAAGAGTTGGTAATACTGACCCTCATATTATATCTTGGAAACGGTACATACTATCAAGTTAAAAATGTGATAGTAACTTTCCTAATAATTCTAATCAAAAAAAAAATTTTTTCTCCACACTGCTGTCTGTCTAAAGGGTTGGTAATACCAACCTCCAATTTATATCACGGAAATGGTGCATACCAACAATTTCGAATTTTCATGATAATTTCTCCAATAAATTTAGTTTAAAATACTAAAAGAACTTTCTCCTGCATCACCATTTAACACTGCAGTGATCTAAAAACATATGTAGACCATATACAAATTGAAATAAAACGTCATGTAAGCTTAAAATCTTTATGTTTGGTATTACAGTCTTATTATTATAATGTTTTTTAATAGAAATAATCAACAAAAATGAAAAACCTTCTTATATGGCACTAAAAATCACATACTTTCTGTCTGATCGAGATCACAAAAAAACTTATTTCAAAAAACTAATTCTAATTGGTGTTTTTCAAACAAGATAGACGTACAATGTTGGAATGATCGCCACAAATAAACTTTTTGCATACATTGCACAGTTTTCTAGTGCTTTTATTGCGAGCTCTTCCGCAATCATAGCAGCGACCGACGGAAGATCTTGGTGTTGATGCCGATATGTTGTTGGCAGGTTTTCTGGTTGAAGAATGCCAAGAAAGTCTTTTATTGTGAATGATAGATTTCATGGTAATGTTTTTGTCTCCAACATTCGACGAACTAGGGGTTTCATCCAAGTCAGAGACAAGTCAATGAGGAAGTCACGGCGGCAAAGACTCTCGTAGTTATTATTTGCGGTATAAATGCATAACGCGTTGAGTGCGCTGAGATTTAGCAAGTCGAAGAAAACAGTTCTTGAATTTCTGGATACGTCGTAGAGGGAGCACATCTTATCTACTAGGTCTACATCATTTTCTTACGATTGTAATACGTTATAATTTCTGGCTTTTGACTAGCTCCTGTCTCGGCATCTATCGTCGCGTCATTATGCATCGTGGACATCAAAACAACCACTTTATTAGGTTTAGGCACATACGAAACCAGTGTGCATGGTGGGTGGAAGCCAAATTTAGAAAAGCATGTTGGGTTTCCTCTTGCAATGCGAAATTCTCGAGGTACTTCTCTTTTATCCTTTCGTACTGTAGCAACCATAGTGATTCCGTCCATTGTTATATTGATGTTTTTGTCCACCACTGGACATTCCATTCTCATTACTAGATCGTGTCTTGCATTGCTCAAGCGAAACGGACCTTCAGGTGCAATATGGGTAATCCACAAGGACAAAAGCCTTCACACCATATTTTGCCGGTTTGCTTGGGATATACTGTCTGAAAGGACAACGTCCACGAAAAGCCAACAGTTGCTCATCCAAAGTCATTTCAGCACTGGGAATAAAATATTTTTCAAAGTTCTCGACGAACAGATCGAAAAACTCTTATTGGGACCAGTTTACCAATATTCGCACGAATATGTCGGTCTCCAATGTCATCAAAGCGCAGACACCTCATCAAAAATTTGAACCTTTGTTCAGACATAGTCAAATATATTGGATCGATTCCTGTATGCTTTATATGCTCGAATATTAGCGCAATACTCAATCGACTGACTTTCATTACCCCAGCCATCAACAAAATTTCTATATAACCTTTTATTTCAATTGCGTCTGTCGGTTTCGCATCTCTTTGTCTTGCGTATTTAGCCCTGATGTAATCAATGTTTATATTAGTATATCTGGTTAGGAGTTCAATGATATTATCATCCAAAAAAAGAGACATGCATGCTACAGCAGTAGATTTCTGTCGAGCAAAGGACCGGGAGCGATAAACAATATTGTGACTTCGAGTTCTACTCTGTTCGAGGGAGCAGATAGTGTTATCTACATAGTCGGTACGTCGATTACGTTGAGGTAGCTCATCATCGTCAGATTTCCTGATGCTTCACCTGGAAGCTCTTCATTCTGTTCCGATGCTGAC
Source organism: Vesta saturnalis (assembly GCA_036346205.1). NCBI lineage: Eukaryota > Metazoa > Arthropoda > Insecta > Coleoptera > Lampyridae > Vesta > Vesta saturnalis. Next base: position 262,720 of record JARFJB010002443.1, on the reverse strand, counting down.
CGGTGATCCTGCTCTCCAAGATAATCTTCTTCGCTGTTGGAACTTGACTGACCGTCAACTTCATTCTGGTCAACTTCATCCAACCACTCCAAAAGTTGATCAACTTTACGACTATCCATTGTTTCTAAAAATACAAAAATTCAAAATGTTCAGACATTCTAACATAAGAAAGAGTCATTGAAATAATTATATCATTCACGTAAAATCGAAAAATAATAATAAATTAAGAAAAATGGTATGCCAAAAAGACTTGTGTTTGGTCGCGCGGCCATACAATTGTAGTCCATGAACTTTGCAGACCCTCTGTAATACAACCATACACTACCGGCGCTTGCGCAGCACTGAGCGCGTTCGCTAAACATCCAGCTTAAAGTACACCGACGCATAAGTATTTTCCGCCAATAGTTTTCGCGATTGTTTCGATTCTGTATGAGTGGATTATATATGTAATCCGCGCGACAACTCCAGGGTTAAAGGATTGGTAATACTGAAACGGTACGTACTATCAAGTTGAAATTGTCACAATAATCTCCCTAATATTTCTAATCAAAAACACTAAAGAATTTTTCCCCGCACTTCCGTCTAAAGGGTTGGTAATACCAACCCCCAAATTATATCACGGAGATGGTACATACTACCAAGTTGGAATTTTTACGATAATTTCTCCAATAAATCTAATTTAAAACGCTAAAAGAACTTTATCCGTACTGCTGTCTAAAGGATTAATAATACAAACCCCTATATTTTATCTGCGAAATGGTACATACTATACTATCAAGTTGGCATTTTGACTATAATTTCCCTAATAATTCTAGTTCAAAACACTAAAACAATGTTCCCCCACAATGCCGTCCGCAGGGTTGAAATACCAACATCTATATTTTATTCCGTAAACGGTACATACTATCAAAGTAAAATTTTCACGTTAATTTCCGCAATAATTCTAGTTAAATATAATGAAAAATATTTTTCCCGCAGTGCCGTCTAAACGGATGGTAATACCAACCCCCATATTATATCATACAACATGGTACATTAACAAGTTGGAATTTTTAGCGGCTCAAATAGCCGAAAATGCACGAAGCTCCAGTGGCGTGCATTAGTATCACTGATTCAAAATTCGCCCCTTTATTGGTAAGCCATACATGCTGTTAAGTTAAGACTTTCCCATCTACCCATTATTAATAGTTCACACGAATGAAATAAAATTCTTGTGTCCCCAGTCGAACGGTTAGTTAAAACCACCCCTTAGCAATATCTCCAAAGGGTGCATACTGTCAAGTTGAAACTTACATATTATTTTACCCACTATTTATAATTGACAAATGTGGAAAAAAAATGTTGCGCACCCGAGTCTAAGGGTTAGTTAAACCCACCCCTTAGCTACATTTCCTAAACGGTGCATACTGTCAAGTTGAAACTTACATATTATTTTACCCACTATTTATAATTGACAAATGTGGAAAAAAATGTTGCGCACCCGAGTCTAAGGGTTAGTTAAACCCACCCCTTAGCTACATTTCCTAAACGGTGCATACTGTCAAGTTGAAACTTACATATTATTTTGCCCACTATTTATAATTGACAAATGTGGAAAAACATTTTTGCGCACCCTAGTCTAAGGGTTAGTTAAACCCACCCCTTCGCAATATCTCTTAAACGGTGCATACTGTCCAGTTGAAACTTACGTATTATTTTACCCACTATTTATAATTCACGAATGTTGAAAAACGTTTTTGCGCACCCGAATTAAGGATTAATAAACCCATTTAAATACTGTGCTGTATTTAAACGTAACACTATTATGTTATTATTAGAAAGGTTTGAAAACAGTGCATGTTTTATAGTTAAAGAATCTCCTTCGGTTTCAGATTTGAACCACGTGTTCACGTTTTTAACTTTCTATAAAACACTAGTTGCCTTAATAAAAAAAAATACTAATAATATACGAATTCATTATAATAATAATAATAATAACAATAATAATAAGTCAAATTCAGATTCAAATAACTTTATTATCCCACTTTTGTTTATACAAATTTTACCACCTTAAGCTAGCCGGAGCTGCTTGACAAGGTGTACAAAACCTAATTAAATCTATTCTTAATACCTTAAAACAATTTCAATTTGACTCAACCCCTATTATAATTTACTATCTAAAATTTCCCCCAAACTATATTGCAATCCTATGCTAATATTTACTGTTTTTATAACCTCCTCTATTTGAATATGTTTACTTACATGCTCCGTATAACGCTCTTAATTACAACAAAAAAACGTAATTAAAAATAAATTAGATTTAACTATACTATATTCAAATATAATCTGTATATGTGACAATTCAGAAATTAGAAAACTTTTAAAAAGTGTAACTTAAACTTAATAAGCTTAATTAAAAGTTAAATTTGTCAATAGTAAATAGTGGGTAAAATAATATGTAAGTTTCAACTTGACCGTATGAACCGTTTAGGAGATATTGCGAGGGGGTGGGTTTAACTAACCCTTAGACTCGGGTGCGCAAAAATGTTTTTCCGCATTTGTCAATAATAAATAGTGGGTAAAATAATATGTAAGTTTCAACTTGACAGTATGCACCGTTTAGGAATTATTGCGAAGGGGTGAGTTTAACTAACCCTTAGACTCGGGCGCACAAAAATGTTTTTTTCTCATTTGTCAATAATAAATAGTGGGTAAAATAATATGTAAGTTTCAACTTAACAGTATACATCGTTTAGGAGATATTGTGAAGGGGTGAGTTTAATTAACCCTTGGACTCGGGTGCACAAAAATGTTTTTCCACAATTGTCAATAATAAATAGTGGGTAACATAATATGTAAGTTTCAACTTGAGAGTATGCACCGTTTAGGAGATATTGCGAAGGGGTGAATTTAACTAACCCTTAGACTCGGGTGCGCAAAATTGTTTTTCCACATTTGTCTATTATAAATAGTGGGCGAAATAATATGCAAGTTTCAAGTTGACAGTATGCACCGTTTAGGAAATATAGCGAAGGGGTGGGTTTAACTAACCCTTAGACTCGGGTGCGCAACATTTTTTTCCACATTTGTCAATTATACATAGTGGATAAAATAATATGTAAGTTTCAACTTGACAGTATGCACCGTTTAGGAGATATTGCGAAGGGGTGAGTTTAACTAACTCTTAGACTCGGGTGCGCAAAAATGTTTTTTCACATTTGTCAATAATAAATAGTAGGTAAAATAATATGTAAGTTTCAACTTGACAGTATGCACCGTTTAGGAGATATTGCGAAGGGGTGGGTTTAACTAACCTTTAGGCTCGGGTGCACAAAGATGTTTTTTCACATTTGTCAACAATAGTGGGTAAAATAATATGTAAGTTTCAACTTGACAGTATGCACCGTTTATGAGATATTCCGAAGGGGTAAGTTTAACTAACCCTTAGACTCGGGCGCGCAAAAATGTTTTTTTCTCATTTGGCAATAGTAAATAGTGGGTGAAATAACATGTAAATTTCAACTTGACAGTATGCACCGTTTAGAATATATTGCGAAGGGATGAATTTAACTAACCCTTAGACTCGAGTGCGCAAAAATGTTTTTCCACATTTGTGAATTATAAATTGTGGGCAAAATAATACGTAAGTTTCAACTTGACAGTAGGTATACACCGTTTAGGAGATATTGCGAAGGGGTGAGTTTAACTAACCTTTAGACTCGGGTGCGCAAAAATGTTTTTTCACATTTGTCAATAATAGTGGGTAAAATAAAATGTAAGTTTCAACCTGACAGTATGCACCGTTTATGAGATATTGCGAAGGGATGAATTTAACTAACCCTTAGACTCGAGTGCGCAAAAATGTTTTTCCACATTTGTGAATTATAAATTGTGGGCAAAATAATACGTAAGTTTCAACTTAACAGTAGGTATACACCGTTTAGGAGATATTGCGAAGGGGTGAGTTTAACTAACCCTTGGACTCGGGTGCGCAAAAATGTTTTTTCACATTTGTCAATAATAAATAGTGGGTAACATAATATGTAAGTTTCAACTTGACAGTATGCACCTTTTAGGAGATATTGCGAAGGGGTGAATTTAACTAATCCTTAGACTCGGGTGCGCTAAATTGTTTTTTCACATTTGTCTATTATAAATAGTGGGCAAAATAATATGTAAGTTTCAACTTGACAGTATGCACTGTTTAGGAAATATAGCGAAGGGGTGGGTTTAACTAACCCTTAGACCCGGGTGCGCAAAAATGTTTTTTCACATTTGTCAATAATAAATAGTAGGTAAAATAATATGTAAGTTTCAACTTGACAGTACGCACCGTTTAGGAGATATTGCGAAGGGGTGGGTTTAACTAACCCTTAGACTCGGGTGCGCAAAAATGTTTTTTCACATTTGTCAATAATAAATAGTAGGTAAAATAATATGTAAGTTTCAACTTGACAGTACGCACCGTTTAGGAGATATTGCGAAGGGGTGAGTTTAACTAACCCTCAGACTCGAGTGCGCAAAAATGTTTTTTCAATTTGTCAATAATAAATAGTAGGTAAAATAATATGTAAGTTTCAACTTGACAGTATGCACCGTTTAGGAATTATTGCGAAGGGGTGAGTTTAACTAACCCTTAGACTCGGGCGCACAAAAATGTTTTTTTCTCATTTGTCAATAATAAATAGTGGGTAAAATAATATGTAAGTTTCAACTTGACAGTATGCACCGTTTAGGAGATATTGCGAAGGGGTGAGTTTAACTAACTCTTAGACTCGGGTGCGCAAAAATGTTTTTTCACATTTGTCAATAATAAATGGTAGGTGAAATAATATGTAAGTTTCAACTTGACAGTATGCACCGTTTAGGAGATATTGCGAAGGGGTGTGTTTAACTAACCCTTAGACTCGGGTGCGCAAAAATGTTTTTTCTCATTTGTCAGTAATAAATAGTGGGTAAAATAATATGTAAGTTTCAACTTGACAGTATTCACCATTTAGGAGATGTTGCAAAGGGGTGAGCTTAACTATCCCTTAGACTCTGGTGTGCAAAAATGTTTTTCCACATTCGTCTATTATATATAGTGGGCAAAATAATATATAAGTTTCAACTTGACGGTATGCACCGTTTCAGAGATGTTGCGAAGGGGTGAGCTTAACTAACCCTTAGACTCTGGTGCGCAAAAATGTTTTTCCACATTTGTCTATTATAAATAGTGGGCAAAATAAGTTTCAACTTGACAGTATGCACCGTTTAGGAAATATAGCGAAGGGGGTGGGTTTATAGACTCGGGTGCGCAACATTTTTTTTTCCACATTTGTCAATTATAAATAGTGGGTAAAATAATATGTAAGTTTCAACTTGAAAGTATGCACCGTTTAGGAGATATTATGAAGGGGTGAGTTTAACTAACCCTTAGACTCGGGTGCGCAAAAATGTTTTTTCTCATTTGTGAATAATAGATAGTGGGTAAAATAATATGTAAGTTTCAACTTGACAGTATGCACCGTTTAGGAATTATTGCGAAGGGTGAGTTTAACTAACCCTTAGACTCGGGTGCGCAAAAATGTTTTTACTCATTTGTGAATAATAAATAGTGGGTAAAATAATATGTAAGTTTCAACTTGACAGTATTCACCGTTTAGGAGATATTGCGAGGGGGTGAATTTAACTAACCCTTAAACTCGGGTGCGCAATAATGTTTTTCCATATTTGTGAATTATAAATAGTGGGCGAAATAATACATAAGTTTCAACTTGGCATATACACCGTTTAGGAGATATTGCGAAGGAGTGAATTTAAATAACTCTTGGACTAGGGTGCGCAAAAATGTTTTTTCACATTTGTCAATAATAAATAGTAGGTAAAATAATGTGTTTCAACTTGACAGTATTCACCGTTTAGGAGATATTGCGAAGGGGTGAATTTAACTAACTCTTAGACTCGGGTGCGCAAAAATGTTTTTCCACATTTGTCTATTATAAATAGTGGGCAAAATAATATGTAAGTTTCAACTTGACAGTATGCACCGTTTAGGAAATATAGCGAAGGGGGTGGGTTTATAGACTCGGGTGCGCAACATTTTTTTTTCCACATTTGTCAATTATAAATAGTGGGTAAAATAATATGTAAGTTTCAACTTGACAGTATTCACCGTTTAGGAGATATTATGAAGGGGTTAGTTTAACTAACCCTTAGACTCGGGTGCGCAAAAATGTTTTTTCTCATTTGTGAATAATAAATAGTGGGTAAAATAATATGTAAGTTTCAACTTGACAGTATGCACCGTTTAGGAGATATTGCGAGGGGGTGAATTTAACTAACCCTTAGACTCGGGTGCGCAATAATGTTTTTCCACATTTGTGAATTATAAATAGTGGGCGAAATAATACGTAAGTTTCAACTTGACATATACACCGTTTAGGAGATATTGAGTGAGTTTAAATAACTCTTGGACTAGGGTGCGCAAAAATGTTTTTTCACATTTGTCAATAATAAATAGTAGGTAAAATAATATGTGTTTCAACTTGACAGTATGCACCGTTTAGGAGATATTGCGAAGGGGTGAATTTAACTAACCCTTAGACTCGGGTGCGCAAAAATGTTTTTCCACATTTGTCGATTATAAATAGGGGGCAAAATAATATGTAAGTGTCAACTTGACAGTATGCACCGTTTAGGAAATATGGCGAAGGGGTGGGTTTAACTAACCCTTAGACTCGGGTGCGCAACATTTGTTTTCCACATTTGTCAATTATAAATAGTGGGTAAAATAATATGTAAGTTTCAACTTAACAGTATGCACCGTTTTGGAGATATTGCAAAGGGGTGGTTTTAACTAACCGTTCGACTGGGGACACAAGAATTTCATTTCATTCGTGTGAACTATTAATAATGGGTAGATGGGAAAGTCTTAACTTAACAGCATGTATAGCTTACCAGTAAAGGGGCGAATTTTGAATAAGTGATAGTAATGCACGCCACTGGAGCTTCATGCATTTTCGTCTATTTGAGCCGCTAGAATTGACCGCTCTTTTCTACCGGTGGAATTTTCACGATAATTTCCCCAATAAATAAATCTAGTTTAAAACACTAAAGAATTTTTTCCCGCGCTGCCGTTCAAAGGGTTGGTAATATTGACCCCCATATTATATCTCGGAAACGGTACGTACTATCAAGGTGAAAACTGTACGTACTATCAAGTTAAAAATTTTCACGTTAATTTCCCCAATAATTCTAGTTTAATATTAAAAGAATTTTCACCGCAGTGCGTCTGAACGGTCGGTAGTACCAACCCTCATGTTATATCATTCAAAATGGTACATACTAACAGGTTGGAATTTTCACGATAATTTGTATAATTTTGAACTCCGACTTGTGGGAAAATGATGGAATTATAGCTCTTGACAATAATGTTGTTCTGACGAAACCATCTCGAACACTACGTCCACGCACTTTACTAGAAGCTTCAGTCACAAGTTTTACCAATCGCTTTACTGATTGCGTGAGACTCGGGAATTTTTTTAACGTCAATGATCGGTTTTGAATCCCTGCTTTCAAATGCTCTTATATCTTCATCTGTCAGTTCTCGTAGCAAAGGAGGAGGCGTCAATCCGCAAGTATTCCAGTCTATGATCTCAGTGTAGTCCTTAGCTTCAAAGTTCAGTTTTGGAGGGACAAATTCTTTTATAGACCAACATGATACATACGTACATGCATATTCATCCATGGCCTTACGAGGTAGGCGGAAACCATGATAAAACCATAAATTTTAGTTTTTGCCCATTGAGACAATGATTTTGATCGTTTTCCTAAAGAATTTGACATACATACAAATTTGCAATATGGCGGAAAAATTTTCAGCCCAAAATGTTGCTTGGTGTGTGTAGTGGACGTAGTATTGTAGTGTGATGCGTGTGTAGTGTGCAGTATGTGAAGGTGTGTTGTGTGTGGTGTAGCTGTTTAGTGTGGGGTGTGTGTCTGTTTGTCTGTAGCCATCATAACGTAAGAAATACGCATTGGGATTTAATTAAGCTTGACACTTTGAGTTAGATCTGAAATATCTCGGTATATGTAATCTCTGCATTTGAGTTGGTAATATCATAGTGTAATGTGTGTGGTGTTTAAATATGTCTAGTGTAATCACTATTCAATTTCAAAAATGGAAGGTGCACATCTTTAATAGTAATACCCATTGCCGAAAACAGATTAAAAACATTTAAAAAAATGTGCCGAAACGTTTCTTCGTGTGAGTCTCTCCATTAGATAACCCGAGGCGTCGAATTATGTCGTGACTTGACGAGCCGTTCGTTTTTTCATATCCGCCGAGAACTTCCCTCATTACTTGCCGAATTTGAATCTGGCTTCAACAGGGCTCGTAGGTCTATTGTAGATAGTATTACTGTTAAAATTTAGACATCACGAAATTATTCTATTTCCGCTTCGTGTTTAAGTGCGTCTTGCTTGGCGTTGAGCAGCGTTTTGATAGTCCTTTTCTGGACGAGCTTTCTTTTTTCCCTAATCTCCTCGAGGATGTAACGATGCTATCGCTCGCGTTGTTGGGGAAAATGTTGGTGGTGTGTATATCGATGGCTTCTTTGTTGGCTCAGGTAATTGATTTCACGTATCCATGTCCTCCTCCTGGTCTATCTGAGTTTGCCTATGGTTACTTCATCGAACTTTCTCCAATTGCTTATTCATCTTATTGTTTAGCGTCTTCAGGAATAGTCTGCTACAACCGTCATCAGAACAGTGATGTGATGCTGAGATTTGACAGCACTTGCACTTCGTATGGGGACGCCAGACATTTAATTGTTGTGAAGTCCATCCAGTACATTGGATTGATGATGGATGTATGATATGTGGGTTGATTTACTTGGGTTTACTATCTCGGCTTTGTTGCTTGTGTGGCGTTATGGGAGAGGTTTAGATATATTGGTGGTTTAATAGCCCTGGACAGGACGTTTGGCGTTGTGGTTTCCGGCTATTATTGTAGGAAGATTGTCATTTGTTATGTATTCTTTCTTCCCGAATAAGCGTTGTGTTTGAATTGTCTTAACATCTAGACCACTAGTGTGGCTTGAATTCGGCGGGAATGATGTTGCTGACGGGTATGTCGAGTAGTTGACCAGTAATGCGGTGGTGGTTGCTCCATTTTCCGGACCGTCGTAGTCGATGGTCTGTTGTTGGAGGAAGTTGCAGTTTCCTCTTTTTTGGTCATTCTCACTGGTGTTCCGTTGAACGATAAGTAATCTGATTAGTGGATGCCTATCGCAATAAACAAGATTGAATTTCTATTGTGGTAGTTGGTCACTATTTTGGTAAACCATTGGATATTTATTGGTGATAGCATGTTGTCAATGGCTGTTAGTATCCGTGAGGGCGGTGGTGTTGTAGAACTGGTGATCTGTGCATGTGCAGAACAAGATATTTGTTCTTTTCGCTTTGCTTTGTGTCCACATCTGAAGGCAACAAAAAAGTAACTATACAGAATTATAACTAACTAAATATTCTACAATATTGGTTCCATGAGTGTTTGTTATATGTGATAGTGTTAGAGATATTCAAACTTGGAAATTGCATTTTTTCACTATTATCGTCAAACGTAGTTTTATAGTTTGAATGCGTTGTATTTTTAATCAAGTTACAGAGCATTAAATTTTGGTTAAAATACACATTTAATTTGTTATTGTAATGTATATCCATAAAAAGTTACGCCATCCTTCGAGTTATAATTCCACTATCTTGAAGTTTATGACATTAATTTAATTGGTATATATTGCAAGGTCCACTATTGTCTACATTTTCTGATAGTCATAAATTTGTATGTATATGCATAAGAATACCAAGGCAGATATGCATTTTACTATGAATTCTATGCTCTACTTGAGGTCCAAGCACTTGATCTCAATATAACGCATTACAAGGTTAGAATGAAGATCGTCGAAAATTGTGTTGTAAAATTTAGTTTTGGAACAAAGTGCAATTTTCATGTTTGGTTATCTCGAAAACTATCACTGATGGAAAAAATATTGGATCAATTTTATAGCACATTTAGTCAGCTACAATTTTGTGTAGTTACTTTTTTGCTAGCTCGATCCGTTTTCCAAATACCGCCAAAAAGTAGAAAGAGATACATTTTGCTCTGCACATGCAAGTTTCCTATTATCTAGAGCGAAAAAAATAATTACCGGGTAACCCTGATGTACGAAATGTATGTTGCCATTGTTGTCTATGCTTATCCTAAACGGGGAGCAGGGGTCATTTTTTAATTTTCTATGACCTAAGATTAACGTAACGCAAAAAGAGTACAAAAAGTAATCGTAAATGATTACTAGATATTTCGTTATTGGAGGGCTGAAAGGGGTAGAGGGGATATGGGGAAACTCAATTGACACCTCCTGAGATTATACCTTTTATTATACAATCAAAGATTATATACTTTCATTCGACACCAAAATGGGGTTAATGTGGTACGGAAAGGTTAGACAGATAGATAGACTGAATTAGAATGGGCCGTAAATAAATGTAATTTCGGACAATCTCACCTATAAATTTAATTAGTGACCGATCAATACGATTAATTGAATTATAAGGGCCGTTTTTGACACGCAATGTGTGGGGGGGGGGGGATAGCAGGCTGAGAGGGAAAAATATTGATAGGGAATTACAATTAGCGTGAGAGAGAGGGAATGTGTCTAGATCAAGGCTACCTGTTTTTGCGAAACCTCACTTCTAAGGACAGTCGGCTGTTTCCCATAAACAGGTATCCGTTTCTCAGAAAGGGTTTCGCAAAGACTCTGTCTCTCTGACTGAATTTACTATGCGAGCCAGAACTTACATAACAATTGCCCGAAATCTTATCCATAAAATATATTTAGTGTGTGATCATATTGGTTAATTGCAGTACGTAATTTTTAGCTTGACGCTAATGAAACATGTTGCATTTTAAATTAATCAGATTTTTTACTACAGCAATTTTTTTGCTATATTAAATTTATGCTTGAGATTTTGTAAAATTACATTTTTTATTTATTTAGACAGACGGTGATCCAGAAGGATGGACAAAAAGGATTTGTGTAATTTAAATTTGTATGTCCTAAAAAAGTTTTTCGAATTTTTGTACTCGCATATGTTGTTTTTAATAAGAGTTTTATAATTTTTCCAAAACTTTAAAACGTTTTCCAAACTTTGTCAAGGGGACAAGTAATACTCAATGTTTCCTTGTTTTTCTACATTTTGAAATTGAAGAACCGCTGGTTAGCATTTTTAACTTTTTCGTTATTTTTACTAAAATGTTGACTTATTTTTTTTTGCATCGATAAACGGTTTTTAAAGTTAAGAAGTATTTTTGACGGCTGTCGGCTAGCCCCCTCCACCTTGCAAAAATAAAAAACAAATACATGAAAATTAGGAACTATTTATGAGCTTGTATATTCCGCAAATTAAAAATTGTAAGCTTGTCATACCAGTGAGTAATTTAAAAATTTCATGGGAGACGAGCTGACGTCGGCTCTGCCCCCATCCCTTACAAATAAAAATATTGAATCGTTTTTTGCGGCAGAATTAGGAGCTATTTATGAGTTTTTAAAATAATATCAGTTTCGATTCAAGTGAGAACTACTCTAAAATTGAAAAAGTAACTCTTTTGCAAGTAAGTATTGTTTATTGATTTAAGAGGTCTCAAAATACGTATTTTGATTTTTGACCCGCAACCCCTTTACGGTAAAACTACCCCTCGTTTCCCCGGCACAAGAGAGAACTATGCTTAAAATGAAAAAAAAAACTATTTTGTAGGTAATTATTGTTTATCGATTTATGAGCTCTCGAGATACGTCTATTTTGATTATTAAGCTTCAACCATTTTACGGTGAAACCACCATCCGTCTGTCCAGCACACAAGAGAGAGTTTTGAGGAATATAAAAGCTCATAACGGTATTTCGATTAGAGGACGTTTTGTTGTGTCAAATCGCAAAAAACATGACATTTGCGAAAAATCTGGATTTTTCAACTTTCACCTCTAGTTTGACCTTCAAGGAGACCTCCAATCGAAAAATTCTTAATTAGCAAAAAGACGGGAAATCTCCTCGGCTTTCAGAATCGATAAATTTGGTGTTTTCTGACAAAATTTTGAGATATCAACACTTTTGTGTTTGACACCATAAGGCTGTCCAGGTCCAAAATTCCAGTAATCCGTCATTTTTTTCCCCCGATATTTCCGTTCGATAGCCGTTCGAACGAACTCTCTACGTGTTCATTATTAGGTGAGGTTCACACCGTAACGTACATTGTCATTGAAGACCGAAGTTGGCTTTGTAGTTTAATTATTTTTCCCTTGCACTTTTCGAACCCTTGGGTGGAGCTATATTTTGCCTTTTCATGTATCTACATTTTGATATGCGCGTTTAAAACTATCAAATGTTTTTCTCTGCCACTTCTCGACTGTTTTAGGAGTCTATACGGAGAGTTGAATTTTTATAAGGTTCACATCCTCACAGCAAATTTGTCACTGTAGCTTTTTTTTTATTTTTTTCTTTGCCTACTTTGCCCCTTTCGGAGGAGAACCTACGAAAAGAGAGCACATATGAGTGCTAAGAAGAGGTTCATCCCCTGAGATTGCATGTTCTTATTTTAGCCAATACCTGCTCTGTAGCTTTATTATTTTGCTTTACACTGTTTGCTTCCCTTGGTGAGGATTATGGCGGGGGGTAGTGTTGCTATGGGGAGGTTTACTTTCTGACATATTTCATTTGAGACCAAATTGAAATTCGCTAAGAGTGGATGAGATGCATTTATTGCGATTGACATTACACGGTTCTAGATACTGTGTTTCACACAAAATTGCTAGGTGCTATATTAATGTAACACTTCGTCATTCTTGATTGTTTATATTAACGTGTTTTAACGAAATGTATCACCGCCACTGACAGACATACTTGTGTATTTATGAAATGCTAGATTTAAAACTTCCAATAGTTAGAAAATTGAAAAGGGTTTTACATATTTATACTGTGATAATAAGGTAAAGGCAAGGACAAAAGAAAATAGACAAGGGATTTACACGTACACAATTGTTTAGTGACTATTAAAGCACAAGATCCATACGAAAATTTACAATAAATTACATATAAAGAGAAATTAGTTCGCAGACAAGCAATTCTACTTAACAAACTAACAAAAAAAAAACTCATTAAACAAAGCCTTACAAAGGTAAGTTGTAAATAAATTATAACATCATGACCGATGTATAAGTTGGAGTGCGTTAGAAAAATACAGCGCCCCTTTCTCAGGTTACACATTCATCTGTACAACAATAAAAACAATAAAAATAAAATTCGAGGTGTTTAATGGTCATCTGGACCCGAGAGGTATGTACACACTCGGCAATTGCACATTACAATTAATAACCGAGCAGTATCCTGTACCCGTTCGCCTACGCGTCACCTCTACACAAATATAAATGTAAACAACAAACAACAGTGCTAATTCACGCAAATACAAGATTGAGGGAGCCCTGTTCTGTCTTTTATTTTAGCAGATTTCAGCTTAATGAGCCCGAGTGCGAATAAAATACCTTTGTCAGGCAATGCTCGATTTTTAATACGTTATGTAGGATTGTACAATTATTTGCTGCCAACCTTAATTTATATAAAAATACCTACTTATACTTGTTATTTCCTTTAATTGATCACATACACAAATCGCTAACATACGCGGTTTAACTTCAAAACGGGTGACTGTTATTTATACATTAATATTTGAAAAAACACATTAAAACTAACACCCGAAAGAAAAGACAAATTGGCGTTGGATAATTCAAAAAAAAATGTACACGCAAGAAATATTTTTAAAGACAAACTATTTACAAGGAAGGTAACCAAATCGATCTGGCTCGGTCGCAACTCTGTCACTAAACTTTTCCTCCTATTTTAAACTAAATACATTTACTCCTGCAATCAACCCCCATTTTTCAAAAGTATTAAAAAAACAAAAAAATTATTATGTTGCAATGGTTTCATATTAATTATTGAACGACATCTTTATTTTAAAAATATGCATTCGTCCGTAACAAACCCTACATTTAGGTCTGTAGTTTCAACTTATGATACAAAGACGTCTTTAATTGCAGTGTGTACCGACGTAATTACTTACCAAACTAGTGACATTTTTACATCAAGAATGTGCGTCTAAGGATTTCCAATGATTCGTTACGCCCCTTTAGTAAAGCAGCTTTTAAGCGTACACCTGCTAGTTAGACCTCAAACACATGTTTTTTAACCGTTAGCCAATTATTTGTCACAAGAATAAAATATCCCGAAAACCATGCTCAAATAAGGACTTAATATTTAATAACATATGTTAAACCCCATTAATTAACTTTTCTATCGCGGTAACAATTGCGATTTAAAAAATGTTTGTTTCAATAATAAAATTTTCGCGGTCCTCTACCTACACGCCCAATAGGAATATTGACGATATACAAGGTTTAACCGTTAGTGCAGCGTTAATGCAAATTAGCCACTTAAGATTTTCGTTAGTTGTTTTTCGAGAAAGAAAAAGAAGTCGTGGACAGGGTTCACGAAATGATTCCCCACCCAATTTGAATATTGCGGAGGTTTAAATGTTAGTTCAGCGTTAGAGCATTTAAGGTTTGTTTATCGCCGGGCTATTAGGCGTAGTCACTACTGTAGCAATACAACAGTGACGTTTGAGGAAATGTAACTTGCGTTTTAATGGGTTTTAAATTGCATTTAATGGCCCTTTTAATTGTCTTAATGTAGGGTTTTTTCCCATAATAAGATTTTAATCACTTTCAATTGCCAAGAAATTGGCTTCTGTTTCGGCGATTTTTTCATCTTCATCTTTTAGTCCCCATGTTTACCCCTATTTTTGCACGCCCGATCCAGTGCCTTTTTGGCTTTGTGCCATCCTATTACCACCATCTTTTTCCCGTGTGCCTTCTTTTCGATTCCCGCCATGTTGTTTTAGTATCCCGTCATCTTGCGTGTGTGTATTTTTATTGTTTACCGCCATCCTGTATACGTGTCTTTTTGGTTTTCCACCATCTTATTTCTGATATCTCTTTGACTTTCGGCCATCTTATTTACGTGCTCCGCCATCTTGTTCCATTGCGCTTTTGACTTTTCGCCATCTTATTTCCGTTAACCTTTTTTTTTCGCATTCAGCCTTTTTGCTTACTTGTTCCGCCATTTTGCTTACATGTTCTTGTTTGGATTTTCGCCATCGTGTTTTCGTGTGCCTTTTTGGCTTTGCGTCATCTTGTATTCGTGTCTGTTTCCGTATGCCCTATCGATTTTCGACCATCTAGATTCTGAGTTATTTTTTTACTTTAAGGCTTTTATGGCTGCATTCAATTCCGCCATCTTGAATCCTGTTTCTCCATTTAAAGGTGCTTCTGGCAGAATTGATCCTGAATATCTGTTCTTACATCTTGAATCTGGTTTCACCATATTGAAATAAGGTCCTTTTGGCAGAATTCAATATCTTCAAATAGTATTTAATATATGAGGTACCCCATCTTATTTACTCTCTCTTAATGGGTCAATTCGGTCTCTCTCTCTTAAGGGTAGAAGTAGATGTAGCGCCATCTTAATTACAAGTTATCACATGTTTGAATGTCATCTGTGGTATAATCTTAATATATCTTATTAGAAAAAGGCTTTAAGTAAGCAAAATAACACAATTTTAACATATTAACGAGCATTGTCTGTACTGAAAATACAAATAATTGCTTAAGTTTACAAATTCTTATGGAATATCTGAAAGTATGGTGTCACTAACAGGGGCGGTGTGTCAATACAGGCTTTTTGCACCCTTATTTTGTTTCCCTCAGGCCTTGGTTAGTGTATATCCTATATATTAAACAGGACCATTTCTTTTTATGTTTCTGTTGGAACTTTTGGCAATTCTTCAATGAAGTGCATAGTGGCGTCCAAATGTTCTGCCCCTTGATTGTTTGCCTTCCGTTTTTTACCTCCATGCATTGGTCCATCTTTTACAATAAACTTCCCATCACTTACATTCTCTGGAATACCGAGAAGCTGTATCACTAACGAATCGCGAAAATCTACGCCGGGCATATTTTCGATATAATCAGCAATTTTCACTTTTCCATATTTATTTTTTACTTCTATTAAAACCGGATGATATTTCGTAGTCAAATGGCTTCCCTTTTGTCCTTCCAGTTTCACACGTAAACTTTTCCCATTCTGCTTCATTTATGTTCTCCTTTTTTCAATTTTGCTTTCGTATTTTCTGTTGGATTATGACCCTATTCTTGATAAGACTCCGTGTGGTATGTATGTTTCTTGTGAGTAGTTTTATTGACAAATTTGCGCTGTTATAGAAGTTATTCATGAACAGGTGATGCCATCAGTCTAGATAAGGTCACAATCAAGTCCAAAACGAATATTTAACTCGTATCCATCCGTGGTGCATAACTTATAGAATTTAAAGCTATATCTGGTTCGTTTTTCTTCAATGTATTGGCGGAACGACCACCTGCCACGGAAGAGAAGTACTGATTTGTCAAGTGACAAATTTTCGGGTGGGTTGTAGGTCTCTTCGAAATTACGTAACAAGATATTTAGCAATGGTCTTATTTTCTTGAGTTTGACAGGTTCGACAACATGTTGACCATAACTACAGCTAAAACAACGCAATAGCTGTTCAAATCTTCTTCCAGTTATATTATAATAAAGCGCTGGATGGTAATACAAAGGATGGCATGTGAACATTTTTCTCAGGGTAGGAAATTTTATTTGTCCTTAAAGAATGCATAGACTCACAAATTCTGTGAACTCACTCATTTCGATTGAGTTGTTCAGCAATTGTTGACGACGGGACGGGACGTGTATTGGAGCGATTATGCATAGTTATTCATCCGGAAAAGGCTGACAAAATCTATTTCAGACTATAAGTCATTAACCTCTGCTGCATCTCCTACAGCGACTGCATCACAATGAAAGTTTGGGATGTCCATGACATCATCACACCACTCATCATCGCTGTTTAGATTATGAACAAGACTTTCTGGATCCGCAGCCTCCACATTTGCTACAGGACTCATATGGGGATTAGCTTCAATCTCGTTCTCCGAAGAAGACATTCCGCTTGAAGCTGAAAAATTTGGATCGCGGATATCATCATCACTGCTTAAAGGCTCCTTCTCGCTTCCTGCTTGGTCGGAATTTACTCCATCCATTAATTGACGAATCCATATTCTAGAAACAAAGTCTCAATTTAAATTAACAAGTAGAATAAAACTCGAAAAAGACTAGGCTAACCCGTTAAACTGGTTGCCGGCAGACCCTTTATTATCCACAGTTGCCCACAAAAAGAAAAAAAGTCTGGATCCATCCAGATTTGAACACAGGACCCCCAATCCATAACCACTCCTTTTACCACTTGCGCTACCGTAACCATGCCAGATATCAACAAAAATCCTTAAAGAAACTAACCACACACCTAATAGAAATGTATAGCGTGGCACACACCCGAGGTACATGTCTTACACATCACTGTACATTCATGTATGTGGCACACTTAATTTGGACAACACAGTGAGGGATGTTCGACGACACATGTTCGACGTATTTTTTTGCTTGTACGTACATGTTCCGTACGTTGAAATGTCCACACACAGTCGCACATGCTTGCGCGTTGATGTATCTAAGATGTGTACGCCCGTGCGGACTCCCGTTAAAGAAACCTCATATTAAATATTTTAGTTTTTTTTTACAAATGTTCCACAAAAAATTTCGGACGTTTTAAATATCTACGTTTTAAACCAAGCACATACGTAATAGAAATTTTTTCAACAGTGTATTTTTGTATTATTGTTTAGACAAATCTAAACGATTCGATAACACTTACAGTTATCGTCCTCAGTAGTAATAAAATCTTTCAGGGTTGTTTAAGATGTTGAAACAAAGGACCCCGCAAAGTTGTTATTTTGACGTCTTATCAATTTATTGCGATTTTCGCAACAAGCAACAAGCATAACAACACGTGCCTTAACATATATACCTAAAAAAGTATTGTCCTTCAAAACGTCACGTCTTTTAATTAGTTCGAAAATAAAATCGAAATTCGTTCGAGCAGTTCTGCCGTAAAAATTGTGATTTTTGAAATTTATAAATGACATTTAGAAATCGTTTACCCCGTTATGTCTGTAATAACCTAACACGGATAACAATATGGTTAAAAGGGAAATAGCCATTTTCAGAAGAAATGAGAATGGAAGGCCACTGCTAGAAGTCACAGATTTGACCACTGATCCTTATCGAAATAACTCTTGTTGAAAATGACCCAGCTTGTTGAAGAGTAAATGTATTGAAGCAAACATCAACCCATACTTGTTGGTTTGCAATGTTAATAATAATGTGCGTAGGATGTCCGTATCGTGTAGAGTAAATATTATTTTTTTAAACATTTACATACCAGAAAATGTACGATGTTGCGGACAGCACGGGGTTTTATTTTGGAGCATTTACTTCCAGGGTTACGGTCTGTTAATAGGCCATATGTCATTAAAGATCAGCAATTACAGACATTTTTTCAAGAAATCTGGCTGGTCAGTTAAACAAAAGTGATATACGTGGACGAAGATAGTATAAGCGAAGATTTCAAATCCGTAGCCCCCGTTACGAAAGAATAATTTCGGGAATTGTATACCTTTTGTGATTCAATACCTCGGCAAGGTGGACAAAGATATGTGACCAAGTAGACCAGGTAGACCAAGTAGACAGGCTGTAAGTATGGCCATTGCTACAGTTAGAGAATCGCTAATGCAAAGATTCGTACCTAGTTATTTTGGACTTGCCATTACAAGGGAGGATTACATTGCCAACCATGTAACAGAATTTTCCAACCAATTATACAATCCGCAACCCAGTACACCGATAGCAATTGCATATATTAGCGGGATCTACTCCTATACAGGGTGGGTGTCTACTGCGTGGGCGGAGGATTGCTCCTTAATTATTAGAGATATCACAACCAATTTTGGTGTGGTAATACACGATCATTGGACCTACATTCTAAAAATATTTAGGTATATGCAGGGTGATTGACAAAAATATGCCAACCCAAACCTGTTTTTTTAATGGAACACCCTGTATGTTTTTGCATTTTTGGATTCACTGTTACATATAGAATAAAAGTATAGAAATTTGTATCTGTATCACTAACCGTTCTGCAGCTATCGTCACTTTAATACCAAAATAGAGTTAACTTTGGAAACACGATGCGAGCGTTGTCACCACGATTTTGTAAATCTGTTTATACCACCGACTATTAATAATAGTCTACTAACAAACAAACTGGGAAATTTTTAGAAAACATGTAAAACTATACAGAATGATTAACTTACTGAAATGTAATTTTTCTCAATTTTTTCAAATGCAACACTGTATATTTTTTCACATTTTGATCCCCCGTCAAAAGTAGATACTAATTGATAATAGGTTTCATAGCCATAAGACGGACCCTTCTTGAGATATTGACGCTTTTACGTAAACATATTCTAAAATACAAATTTACTATGACAATAGAATTCAACAAAACAAATCAGGTAGGCTAACCGCTCGTAATAAAGAGGAACAATCGCATCTATTGTTTTGACGTTTGTATAGTCATTAAAATATTGTTCCATTAGTTTGTGTGTTTTTGGATTGTCGTTTTGTCACTTTTTGTATAAAATGAATTTTTCCAAAGAAGAAATGGTCGATATGATCTTTATTTACGGCGAAGCCCAAAGAAATGCTTTCTGGCTACCCGTTTGCACTGTGAACGATACCCAGAGAGAAGACAGCCGCGGAAAGAATCGTTTATGAAAGTAGCTGAGAAATTTATAAATTCTGGAAGTGTGTGTTATCCCATGCGCGCAAAAACTAGCCCAAATGAAGAAATTGAGTTGCATGTTGTGGCATCTCTTATAGAAAATCCGCTAATTAGCCCTAGACCTAAATAGAAATACAGTTCGCAGCTTTATTAAAAAAACAAATTGCATCCTTATCATATCGAGCAACATCAAGCTTTAAGTGAAATAGATTTTCAAAATCGTGAATCTTTCTGCCAATCGGTAACTACTAAAGTCAATGAAGAACCCAATTTTGTTAATAACATTCTATTTACGAATGAGGCAACTTTTCACAATAATGGCAATATTAATACACATAACTATAATCACTATTCAGATAGTAATCCACACATCTTAAGAGTTGTTGATCACCAGCATCGATGGTCAGTTAATGTGTGGGGTGGTATAATCAATTTTAATGTGGTTGGTCCTTTTTTCTTTGATGGGAGTTTTACTGGAGAAAGATATTTACAGTTTTTGGAAAATGATTTACCCGAGCTTTTGGAAAATATTGTGGTAGATAATATTCGTACGATGTGGTTTCAACTGGACGGCGCCCCTCCACACTATGCAATCAACGTTATGCAATATCTCGATAGAAATTATCGGATGAGGTGGATTGGACGAGGTGGTGTGCAAAACTGACCAGCCAGATCATGGAATCTCGTTAAAAAAAAAGTTTACCAACATCCTCCCACCACAAGCGAAGATATGAAAAATAGAATTAGAGCTACGTTTCAATCCATTTCGCTTCTAATGTTGTTGCGGGTGAATCTTTCGTTTACCGAGCGAATATCAAAGTGTTTAGCTAGGCGTGGTCATCATGTTGCACATTTAATTTGAATTTATGGTTTTATTCGTTTATGTTTACTTGTTCAACTTATTTTTAGGTGTAAAGAATTATTTTACGGTTTAGTTATTAATTAAGTTTTCCTATCAGTTAAAGGATTTATTTGCCATTTGTATTTTCTTATTTGCTCTGGATTTTGTTTTATTTGTTTTTCTGTATGTCAATATTTTTAAATAAAGCGTCAATATCTCAAGAAGGGTCCGTCTTATGGCTATGAAACCTATTGTCAATTAGTATCTACTTTCCACGGGGAATCGAAATGTGAAAAATGTTGCATTTGAAAAAATTTGGAAAAATTAGATTTCGCTTAAGTTAATCATTCTGTATAGTTTTACATGTTTTCCAAAAATTCCCCAATTTGTTTGTTATTAGACTATTATTAATAGTCGGTGGTATAAACAGATTTACAAAATCGTAGTGACAACGCTCGCATCGCAGATACAAATTTCTATACTTTTTTTCTAAATATAACAGTGAATCAAAAAATGCAAAAATATACAGGGCGTTCCATTAAAAAAACAGGTTTGGGTTGGCATATGTTTGTCAATCACCCTGTATATACCTAAATATTTTTAGAATGTAGGTCCAATGATCGTGTATTACCACACCAAAATTTGTTTTAATATCTCTAATAGTTACGGAGAAATCCTCCGCCCACGCAGTAGACATCCACCCTGTATATCAAAAAGTAATAACTTTCGTGTCTTAAGACAATCTTACAACGTGCATAAGAGTCGCCACTTTGTAAAACCGGCTCTCATTGTATCTCCAGACGGATATATACTAGCAATGTAAGGTCCTTATTTTATGATGCCCAAATGTTGATTCATGAGTTTAATAGGGATGGCGATGCAATAAGAGCATGATTTCATCATAGTGATATTTTTGTGCTGGATCGTGGATATCGAGATTCCATACCTCTGCTTGACGTTGTGGGTACTTCAAACAAGATGCCAGCTTTTTTTGAACGGGCCCAAAACCAATTGTCGACTGAAGAAGCAAATGAGTGCCG
Source organism: Vesta saturnalis (assembly GCA_036346205.1). Lineage (NCBI taxonomy): Eukaryota > Metazoa > Arthropoda > Insecta > Coleoptera > Lampyridae > Vesta > Vesta saturnalis. Next base: position 240,996 of record JARFJB010002443.1, on the reverse strand, counting down.
CATAATAACCAAAAAAGGTGGATAATTGAAGCCAGAAACGGTTACCTCAAATCCGTATATTGAAAACCTTGGCGATTTCTATCGTATTGTTGGAGCGATAACGTTAGTTTCACCCTCTCGTTCTTATGTTAGGCGCTAACGAAGAGCTGGCTCAACAATTACTGGCAAAAGAAAACCAGCCCGGGTGGAAGTAGAAAATCTTCGTAGACGAAAGATAAGTTGCAACGAGATCAAGAAGAATTCCATATATATTCTCTTAATAATGAACCTGGTTTTATAAGAATTAGACATTTTGCGCGCTTTCGCAATACGACAAAACATCAATTGTGGATTGCTTACAACCTCACCGAAAATCAAGAAACCGATGAGAATGTGGAGGATCTTGGTTACTAGCGTACGTGCAAATCAGGTACAAGAAATCTTGGAACATGTGCGCACATTGCTAGTGTTTTGTGGTTTTTGGGGTATGCGCGTTATGAAAATGATGTTCACTATCCAAAATCAACTTTGTTGGATAAAATATTGGACGCAGCTAATAGAGTTCAACAACATGATCCAAATATTGCAAATACTAACAATGCGATGGAAGTGGATACTGATTAGGTTTGTAAAAGTGCGCTATGGCCTATATTGGTGTAATTACTTATGTGATTTGGCGTTAATAAATAATTTCGTTAAACTCTTGCACATCACATTTAAAAATACCACTTTCATATTCACAACTTTGGCGTGCTGTAGCGCAAAAACTGTCCATTTTTTGACTTTATGCCTATGGTAGTCTTTGATTAGAACATTACAATCTACAACATATCAAAAATTTCTTCAAATCCACAGAAAGCTATTTGCCATTTAAATGGTGAAATCTGAAAAAGTGAAAACGCAAACATAAGTCTGCTAATAACAGTTTGATAAACGTATAAAGCCAACTACGGAGTAAATTTTAGTAAAAAATAACTAGACCCTTAATAAATTAAACATTGGTGCCTTGAAGATGACAAATCAGAATCCCATCTAACAGAAGAAGGCTAACAGTGAAAAATTCCATAATCAAAGAGCAAATTTAACAAAATTTAAAAAAATATTATGTAAGTTTAAAGTTATGAAAAACTTTACTTTCAAATCTAACAAAGAAAAATTTTTAATTTTACTTTGAACTATTTAAGTTAAATTATAGTGCTGTGGTAATTTAACATAGTTGGTAAAGCATTTACTTCAAGGTCTAGGGAAAAACAACAAAAAATCTAGACATACCAAAAGTTAAAACCAAAATTATAAGATGCCAAACCCTATTTAAACGGAGATTTTTTTTTTGCCTATGGAGTTATTAGGATGTTTATATATCTCAATAGATTTACGTTGTAAACGAACATAATAATGAGTTTGTCTTGACAATGTTTCCATATTATCAAATTGAATGTCATGATTTACATTGTTTAAAGCATGCTCAGTTACCGCAGATTGCTATAGTTAACCTAATGTAAAAACTCTCGCATGTTCTTTACGTCTTACATCAAAGCTACGTTTTGTGGTTCCAATATATACTTTTCCACAAGATAACTTATACACTGCGGAAGATGATAATGGGTTTGAAACGTCTTTAGGTGAACTCAAATGTTTTAATTTTTCTTGTAGGTTTAATAACTATTAATTCACTATCTTTTAAGGTTGACAGAAATCACACACACTCTGATAGATACCTATCAAACCACCATCCACGTAAAAAAATTTGGTGTAATTAAATCTTTAGTCGGTCGAGCAAAACGAATTTGTGATCCTGAACTTTTGACAGATGAATGTTGTTACACCTGCTAGACATAACTGCTTAACCCATTAACTCCCATTTTTTTTTTGATTTTTTTGTTAAAATGGATTACTTTCAACTAAAAAACAAATATTATGTGTATGAATGATTGACAAGCACAGTATCTTAGAAAATTTGAAACATTTTTGAAAATATCCCAAATGGGGATCGTGGCAGGTACTAATAAAATAAAAATAAAATTATATTACGTAGTCAGAATGACAATATTATGTGTGCCATTGGATCATATATTCTACATGCAATCCCACATTACATCTGCAGCATCCTTTTCGGACGTTGGTTTTACAGATAGCACATTTTCTTTGCTTCCCCTCATTGGTTCTTCGTAAATATGTCCGACTGAATCTTTTCTTACTGACCCGAGCACACGCTTTTGGCTCAATTTTTGTAAACCAAGATTCTTGGGATTGGAAATTGACTGTGTGCGCAAGTAAGTTCTTGCTACTTCCCTCCTAAATTGTAACAACGGTATCGGGGTATTCGCTAGACAGTACAAAATATAAGCATTTACTAAAGTGGTATCAATAATGTTGGTGAAAATAGGAAAATACCATTTTTTCCCACGTATTTTTATTCTATATTTATTTACGTACCAGTCCATTTTATCAACCCCTCCCATGCATTTATTGTATAGGTTGATGCTATGAGGTTGATCTATCGTGATTTGTTTCTTTTCAGGCTGTGACCACCTTTTTACCTTTGCAAGAGGATGTACACCTTGGTGTGTTGATAAAATTCTCACACATTTATTGTCTTTCCACACACTGCAAAATATTTTGTTTTTGGTGTCTAACCTGTAATCAATAGTGTCACGATCTGCTTTTGCCAATTCTTTATCTGATTTTATTGGACACTTATTCTTGCGATCTTGCTCTAACTTGTTCCTGTTGCAGCGATATTTTTTTCTTTCATTGCTTTCATCAATTGGAAACTGGTAAAGAAATTATCAAAGTAAAAAGTGTGGTTTGAAGGACTATCAACAACAGATATTTTTTTCAACACAACAGGCGCTCCCAAGCCTTGAATTACACTATCTTTATTTCCTTTGCCTGTATACAGTTCAGTATGAAAGCAATAACTAGTTTCACTACAGCACAATGACCATTGTTTAAAGCCAAAGCGTGTAGGCTTTCCTCTGATAAATTGTTTGAAGTAATGACGACCGTAGTAACAAACCATTTGCTCGTTAATTCTTAACTTCTTTGCAAATACTGAAAACTTCAAATACTGTGTATTCATTTTATCAATCAGAGGAGCTATTTTAAAATCAGGATTTGGAGACTGGATAGTTTGCAGTTGTTGGTTATCGTTGAAATATAAATATTTTTTATACAGTTCAGTATGAAAGCAATAACTAGTTTCACTACAGCACAATGACCATTGTTTAAAGCCAAAGCGTGTAGGCTTTCCTCTGATAAATTGTTTGAAGTAATGACGACCGTAGTAACAAACCATTTGCTCGTTAATTCTTAACTTCTTTGCAAATACTGAAAACTTCAAATACTGTGTATTCATTTTATCAATCAGAGGAGCTATTTTAAAATCAGGATTTGGAGACTGGATAGTTTGCAGTTGTTGGTTATCGTTGAAATATAAATATTTTTTTTATTTCCAAATATCTGTTTTTAGTGAAACATCTTCTAACAGTTTCGATACATAAATCCTCGTCCTCACACCAGTACATCTGTTCTTGGCGTAAGGAATGATATCCGGTAAGAAGAAAAAAACTATAAACTTCCTTAGACAGTCTGCAGACAAAATGAAATCATGTTTATTTTTTTGTTCTGCGTATCTGACACGTTCCTTCACAATATACATCATAATATCCTCATCAAATAGTGTTTCAAAAGCATCCATAGGTGATTTTCCTTTTAAACAGAGTTTTATACCCTCTTTTGAGGTTTCAAAATTAGCATTATTTGTGAAATCTCTTTGAAAATCCAGTCTGAGATAGGTTTTTCTTTTCGTAGTTTGCTTTTTGTTGCTTGTTAGACTCGTTCTTTTTACGTTTGGGCTAGGGTTCCTGGGATTCTTTATTTAATTCTTTTAACTTTTTCGGAGTTTCTTCAATATCGGCCGTTTCTGGGGCGTCAGGTTCTTCTTGCGATTTTATTGAGATGGAGTGAACTTCTAGCCTTCCAAGGACGTCCGTCGGAAAATTGTCTTCTAAAATATCGTCATCCATGTCCTCAAGATCTGATAGCTCGTCTACATTGTCAGGTGGTAACTCGGCAATATCTACAACGTCATCCTCATCATCTTGATCATAGAAGTTGAGGTCATTTACGATTTCCTCTATTGGCTTATTGTTAAACATTTTCTGGTACCCATCCTGTCTGAAAAAAAACAATTGATAACTCTCCCGAATGTGATGGTACATTTGAAATTATATTTTGGTATACAATAAGCATCACAATAAGGAACCATTTTTTCATGTACCTAGATAATAAAGTCCTTCTTTTAAAATTGATCAACAAAATTCCAACCAAAAATTGAACACCCGGTATATCACAAAACTATCTGACATTTTTGTGCATCATAAAATTATCCTACTCTCCCGACTAAAATTATAATTTGATTTTATGGTGAACTAGCGTTTTACTAACTCATCATAATGAAGACCGTGATTCTACTGGTTACGTTGTTACCACAGCATTAGTTACGATCCCCAAATGGGTATCAAGATAAAAAACATACACAGTTATTTACGTGAGTACACTCAAATTGTGTATACATATGAACTTTGGCATGTTTACTACTCGTTCTGAAACAGTGTTGTCAAGTTAGAGGCCGCAAAATAGAGCATCCCCAAATGGGGTTCGCGGCAGGGAATGGGTTAATGTGGGTACTGCTTTTCTTCCTTTTATAACTAACGTTGCAGATAGAACTGAAAACATCCTAATTAATCATGGCATTAGGACTGTTTTTAAAACTAGAAGAAAATTTAGGTTCACCTAAATATGTTTCCAAGTTATTATCATCTTCCGGAATGTATAAGTTATCTGGTTCATGTGAAAAGAATGCATTGGAACCACAAGACGTAGCTTTGATACAAGACGTAAAGAACATAAGAGATGTTATGGATTAGGTCAACCAGTGAAATCTACGGTTGTTGAGCATGCTTTAAATAATTTAAATCATGACATTCAATTTGATAATATGGAAATATTGTCAAGACAAACTCATTATTATGTTTGTTTACCGTGACGCTATTGAAATATATAAACATCCTAATAACCTTAGTAGATAAGAAGAAAATCTCAGTTTAAATAGGTTTTGGCATCTTATAATTAACCCATTAACGCCCACGGTATTCGATTTCAAAAAATATAATTTTTTTTCAGAAATTTATTGAAAATGTTATTATAAACAAAAAATTAAATGTAAGTATATATGTCAAAAACAGAACTTATGAGATATATACATGTACTCAAATGAGTTTTTTTTTATTCTACTTAGGAAATTAGTTTAAATGAAATTGTTTAAAACACTCTCGCTCAATACAAAGGGTTACTTTACATTTTTCACAACTCCATCTCGTTGGTGACACTGGACACATCTTAATTGTTTAATAATTTTTTTGGGAAAATGTCCTCCTTCATCTTTCTTTACACAGGGCAAAATACTACCGCTCGGTCGTGATTTTGTAAAAACGGATTTAGTATAACAACGTAAATAATGTCGTGCAAGTACTCTTTGAGAATCAAGAAGACTACTATGTGGATCTTCTTTTGCCAGTTGATATAGTCTCCACGCGTTTACAACACTCATGTTTGTAAAATAGGTGAAAAACACCCACCACCATTTCTTTCCTCTAACGCCGATTCGCTAATTGTTAAGTGCCTGGTCATGCAAGTCCACACCACCCATGGACTGATTATAACTTTTAAATAAACCAGGTTGGGATATCTCCACTTTTGCTTTTGCTGTAGTAGACCAACGTTTTACCTGCGCCAACGGCTCGATTGAATCATAGTTTGTGCCCATTGTCACAACATTGTTGTCCTTCCATCGTGTAAATAAGATACCTTTCTCTTTGTCATATTGATGTTCAACATATGAGTATATGTTCAAATATTTCATCAGTGAACAACTTTTCAAATACCTCAACTTCATTTAAGTTTTCAAGTTCGTGTTTTAGAAGTTCTAATCGATCTTTGCATCCTGTCATTCCTACCATACTAATGTTTGTAGTAGCTGTTGTCCATTTGGGAGTATGTAATTTTTTTTTATTTGGCCCACTTTCCAAACTAAGCGACTAAGGCACATCCACGCCGCTTTCTTCATCTGATGAGTACCGAACTTCAATTTCTACCACAACATCGTCAGGTAATTCAAAATTCTTATCTAAGATATCGTCTTCTTGAATGTCTTCTTCACCAGTTAAAATATCTTGGTCTGGAGGTATAATAACAATATCCACTCCAGACTGAGAGGTAGAAGTACGTATATCTTCGAAAGCTGATGGTAGGCACTTATAACTCTTGCCATGGAAAGAACGAACATCAATAGCTTCGAAATCATTGTTGGAATCATTTTAGTACACTTAACTTTCACACAATACCCCGCATTCTTTATTTTTAAATTTAGATATTTACATACTTACACCTTTTATTTAACTCCTTTTGTTTCAATAAATATTATTTTATTGCCAAAATAACTTAATAATTAAAACTTACCATAAATTAATAAAATGATTGCCCACCTTTAAAATATGGTACGTGTCAGACATGAAACAACTAACGAAAATAAACAAAACACCTTTAAAATATGGTACGTGTCAGACATGAAACAACTAACGAAAATAAACAAAAGTTAAACTTCTATCAGATGATTTGATGTTTAGGGGTATTAGATTTCTTGAAAATTGTGAAAAAGTTGCAACTATTATATAAAAGATGGCATTACTAAGCCACTTTAACTGTTGTACTCAAATAAGTACAATGGGCGTTAATGGTTTAAAAAAGGCACAATGTTACACCTTAATTTTAATTTTACCTTTTGGTACGTCTAGGTTTTATTGCTGGTAGTTGAAATTAAAACTTATGTGAAACGTATTACATTGTGTTTTCACTGTAAAATAATACTTACATTTATTAACAAAACTATTTTTTTGTTAAATCTGATTGGATTTTTAATTGATGCCAAGGTTCTATTTGTGAATACTTTTATCAATTTCAAATTAAAGCTTTTCATAACTTTAAATTTACGTCAAAGTTTGATTAAGTTTTGTTAAATTTGCTCTTTGATTATGACACTTTTCACTGTTATTTATTAAGGATCTAGTTATTCTTTACTAAAATTGTACTCTATTGTTGGCTTTATATGTTTGTCAAGCTGTTATATTAATAGCAGGCTTATGTTTGGGTTTTCGCTTTTTCAAATTTCATAAATTTGTTTCAACATCTTTAACAAGATTTTAGTACGTCTAGATTTGTGTAAAATATTAATACAAAAATACACCATTGAATACCCACAAAAGCTTAGTATTTTAAATATTAAAAAATGTTATTTATTATAAAATTATTTAATAATGCAAATCAGTCTTGTGGTGAGATTTTCAAGAACATGTTGACATCAAAACTAACTTTTAAAAGTTGTGGACTTAATAAAACTTTTAAACTTGCGGTTTAACATTTAGGAATTCCCGTGTAAATACTTGGGAGATTCTTTAGCAAATTTGTTATTCAAAGACGTTCTTAGAAAATTTCTGGAAGTCTTAAGATATTCTGGTAAGTGTATGAAAATTTTGGAAATTACAAACAAATCGAACGTTAAAAAAATGCTATGAATCAGTATAAATATAAAAAATTAATTATTGTTAACATTTTGATTTATAGTAAAAATTTCTATTTAAATAAAAATTAATGGTTACTAAAGCAGTTTCTACACTAAATATAAGATTAATTGTTAGCAGATACAATATCAGATGTAGCTTCAAACTATCCTTATGCGTCAAAGAGGGATTACGGGTTAACAGGTGAAATTTTAGTGGTAAGACCAAGCTCATCCTTTCAACTACCTACAATATCCGAGGGTTTAATCATTTAGAAATTCTTGTGTACGACGCGCTGAATCGATTTATTATAACAACATGGGATACTACCCCGAAAATGTATACAAAAGCATGGAAATGAAGCTTTCATGATTTTTATTTATACCTGATACTTAGGTGTAAATGGAAAATTGTGAAATAATATAAATATTTGCAACATTTTTGAATCAGTAATTACCCATACACATACATGTAATTATAGCAAACATTATTCTGCGTTTTCACATTTTATTAAATTATTTTGACTTTAGCAATTATTAATACGGTCTCATATTTAGAGACGACAGTTGTAATTGCTATAAATAATTATATCACTCGGTTTTACCATTCAAAACTAAGTATTTTTATCATATAAAATAGTTCGACTGAAATATTTTTAGAAATCTACAACTTTTTGTTGTATCCGAAGTTTACGTTATTTTAAATTTTTTTTTTGCAAAATTAGAATTGTACCCGATTAGTTTCGCCGAAAACCGATTTTTAAGGCGGATGTGCTAACTTGAACTGAAGCTAGCACGTCTACGATTCCCAATTAAACAGTTGTATTCATTACTTTGAATGAAAGAATAATTTGTACCAAGTTAGTTTGTCATAGTTTAAACAATTTATAAATTATTTAAAGAATAAAGGGCGATGTTTGGAATTAGTGAAAAAACTTAACGTAAGTATAAATTTAGGACTAATTTGTTCCCACAAACATTTAATTGTTTACTTATTTTATTAATAATTGAGTTCCTGTTTATATATATATATATATATATATATAAAACAGGCGATCTTCTTTCATGTGTGACCCAAGTTTGGAACAATACAGTAGAGCAGTCCGGTGAAACAGTTGTAGTCGCTTTAGATATCTCAAAGGCATTTGACCAAGTTTGGCATAAGTGTTTACTTGCCAAACTCACCTCGTTTGGGTTAAATGATACGCTCATCAACTGGGTTTCTAGTTTCCTTGATTAAAGACGAATACGTGTCGTAGTTGATGGCTTTTTTTCAAAAGAAGTTAGCATTAACGCGGGGGTACCACAGGGATCCGTTATAGCGCCTACACTTTTTCTGCTGTACATAAACGACCTTATTTCTTCAACAACTAACCCCATCCATTGCTTTGCTGACGATAGCACTCTTCACTGTAGTTCATCTCAGTCTACTCATAGTGATAATCCACCTTCTATGTCAAATCAAGAAATTAAAGCTGAAATGGCAAATTCAAACAACAAAGACATTCAACGTATTCTCGAATGGGAAGCAATAATCTAGTTAAATTTAATGCTATCAAAACTCAGTGTTGCCTTATGTCCGCCAAAAAGATCGATCATTTCCTGTTGTAAGTATGAATGGCTCAGTTCTTAAGTTTTCAGCCTCTATTACTCTGTTGGGTATGACTGTATCTTCAAATCTCTCATGGGTTGACCATCTTCTGTCAGCTACCAAAACAGCTGCTCGTAAAATAGGCTTTTTGTACAGATCTAAGCAGTACTTTACCTCTCGACAACTCCTTCTGCTGTATAAGGCCCAAATTCGTCCTCATCTGGAATATAATTCTCACCTTTGGGTTAGTGCTCAATACGCTCTCGATATCGTTGATCGTATTCAAAAGAGAGCGATTAGGCTTATAAATGACCCGTCCTTAACTTCTCACATACAGTCCCTTGAGCATAGAAGGATGGTTTCAGTTCTTTCTTTGTATTATCGTTATTACAACGGCTATTGTGCTGCTGAATTATATTCTTTGATACCATCTCGGCTATCTTTTCGAGAAACACTCGGTTCGCTCATTTACATCATCAGTATGCAGTACAAATCTCCACTTGTCGTACCAAACGGGCGCAATCCACATTTTCTACACGGCTTCTAAACTCTGGAATGATCTCCTAGTTCCTGTTTTCCTCTCACTTATGATATGAGAAAATTTAAGGTAGCTGTTCATAGGCATCTATTGGCAATTCATTATCCCTCTATCCATCCTCCTAAGTGTTCCTGAGTGCTTTAGCACGATAGGCCTTATTTAGCCTGTTCAGGTCCACAATCATAAAAAAAAAAATAAAAAAATAAAACGGCAAAATAATTGGGACGATAGTACGTCTGGCGAGTAGCGCCCAATAAAAAACAAATACATGACAATTGCGAGCTATTTATGAGCTTTTATATTCCGCAAATCAAAAATTTTGAGCTCGTCATACAAGGGAGGAATTGAAACATTTCAGTGGGTGGCCGAACCGACGTCGACTCAGCCCCCCCCTTCCCAACCCTTACAAATAAAAATATTGAATCGTTCTTTGCGGCAGAATTAGGAGCCATTTATGAGCTTTTAAAATAATATAATTTCAATTTTTGAGCTCATAGTTTTAACCCCAAAATAACCCTTTGAATAATTTAACTCAAGTGAGAACTACACTAAATGTGAAAAAGTAACTCCTTTTGCAGATAAATATCGTTTATTGATTTAAGAGCTGTCAAAATACGTATTTTGGTTTTTGACCCGCAACCCTTTTACGGTAACACTACCCCTCGTTTCCCCGGCACAAGAGAGAACTATGCTTAAAATTTAAAAAAAGTTAACTATTTTGTAGGTAATTATTGTTTATCGAATTATGAGCTCTCGAGATACGTATATTTTGATTATTGAGCTGCAACCTTTTACTGTAAAACCACCTCTCGTCTGTCCAGCACGCAAGAGAGAGCTTTACTTAAAATGAAAGAAATTCTTAAGTTTTAAGTATAGTTCTCTGCGAGGTGATTATTTTTATAAGAGTTTTAATTTAATAATTAAACACTTGTATTTCCTAAGCTCGTAAATAGATAAACAATATTTAGTCGCAAAATAAATTCTTTTGCTGTAAGCATAGTTTCTGTTGTCCTGGAAAGATTTGGGACTAGTTTATTGTAAAGGAATTGCAGTTTTTTTTTTTTAATAAATCAAACTATGCAGTTCAAGAATCAAATCATAAATTTAAAATATAATTAAATTAATTGCACAATGTTTGGGCATATTGTGATAAATTTTTTTTATATTCTTTTTATAAATTATATTTTTATGTATTATTAAATAACGGCTTACTGTAACTGAATTATTATTTATATTTCACTCTTCACCTCAAGTTCTTCATCGTTAGTTACATTCTGCATTCTGAATCGCTTAATGTTTTGCTTGTCAATAAACATTTTCCTTTCAGGTTTTTAATTTCGCAGCATGTTAATTAATGCACCTTGGGGATTATTTCCTTCTGTTTCATTAACAGCAATTTAAAATAGTAAATAATATATTTTCCGCTTCTTCTATATTACGCGCAAATATTAATTGACTGATATTTGCTAAATAAAACGTGTTTACGCGTAAACGTGCAATTTTTGAAAAGTTTGCGTATTTTTTTTTATACAGGGTGGGTGTCTATTGCGTGGACGCAGGATTTCTATTAGAGATATCAAAACCAATTTTGGTGCGGTAATACACGATCATTGGACCTACATTCTAAAAATATTTAGGTATGTACAGGGTGATTGACAAAAATTTGCCACCCCAAACCTGTGTTTTTTTAAATGGAACACCCTGTGTATTTTTGCATTTTTGGATTCACTGTTACATTTAGAAGACATCGTCACTTTAGTACCAAAATAGAGTTAACTTTGGAACCACGATTTTGTAAATCTGTTTATACCACCCACTATTAATAATAGTCTACTAACAAACTGGGAAATTTTTCGAAAACATGTAAAACTATACAGAATAGATTAACTTACGCGAAATGTAATTTTTCTCAATTTTTTCAAATGCAACACCCTGTATATTTTTTCACATTTCGATTCCCCGTGAAAAGTAAATACTAATTGATAATAGGTTTCATAACCATAAGACGAGCCCTTCTTGAGATATTGACGCTTTATTTGAAAATATTGACATACAGAAGAACAAATAAAACAAAATTCAGATCAAATAAGAAAATACGAATGGCAAATAAACTCTTTATCTGATAGGAAAACTTAATTAATAACTAAACCAAATAATTCTCTACATCTAAAAATAAGTTGAACAAGTAAACATAAACGAATAAAACCATTAATTCAAATTAAATATTCAAAATGCTGATCACGCCTAGCTAAACACTTTGTAATTCGCTCGGTAAACGAAAGATTCACTCGCAACAACATTAGGGGCGAAATAGATTGAAACGCAGCTCTAATTCTATTTTTCATATCTTCGCTTGTGGTGGGAGGATGTTGGTAAACCTTTTCCTTAACGTTGCCCCAAAGTAAAAAATCAAGGGGCGTAAGATCCGGTGATCTGGCTGGCCAGTTTTGCACACCACCTCGTCCTATCCACCTCATCGGATAATTTCTATCGATATATTGCCTAACGTTGATTACATAGTGTGGAGGGGCGCCATCCAGTTGAGACCACATCGTACGAATATTATCTACCTCGATATTTTCCAAAAGCTCGGGTAAATCATTTTCCAAAAACTGTAAATATCTTTCTCCAGTAAGACTCCCATCAAAGAAAAAAAAGACCAACCACATTAAAATTAATTATACCACCCCACACATTAACTGACCATCGATATTCGTGATCAAGAACTCTGAAGATGTGTGGATTAGTATCTAAATAGTGATGATAGTTATGTGTGTCATTGGCAGAAAGATTCTCGATTTTGAAAATATATTTCACTTAAAGCTTGATGTTGTTCGATATGTTAAGGATGCAATTTGTTTTTTTTTAATAAAGCTGCGAACTGCATTTCTATTTAGGTCTAGGTGTGTACTTAGCTCTCTGGTACTAATTTGCGGATGTTCTATAAGAGGTGCCACAACTTGAAACTCAATTTCTTCGTTTGGGCTTGGGATAACACACACTTACAGAATTTATAAATTTCTCAGCTACATTCATAAACGATTCTTTCTGCGGCTGTCTTCTCCCTGGGTATCGTTCACAGTACAAACTGGTAGCCAGCAACGCATTTCTTTGGGCTTCGCCGTAAATAAAGATCATATCGACCATTTCTTCTTTGGAAAAATTCATTTTATACAAAAATTGACAAAACGACAATCCAAAAACGGATGAGACTACGGCTACGTTTTCCAGCAATGGTAAAGTAAATTTGTACAATTTTCACTGCTGGTGAGAAACCAACCCTCACTGACAAAGGCAAGTCAATTACCAAAATCGTTGAAGTTTAAACATATGGTGTGGTATTTTAAATGGAAAGATTATCGGACCTTTTTTCTTTGACGGAACATTAACAAATGATTTACCAATTCTCCTGGTAGATATTACTATTCAAAGAAGATTAGACATGTGATACCAACAAGATGGTTACCCAGCACATTTTGTAGCAGATGTCCGGATTTATCTAGATATTATTTTCAGATAAGAGGATTGGACGTGGGAGTATTTTTCCATGGCCGGTTTTAAATTTTTACTTATGGGGAACAATCAAAGATTTAGTTTTTAAAATATGTTTGGAATGACAAGAGATATAAGTTCGCGGTTTTGACAGGTCAGTAAGTCATCTTATTTGCCTTTTTGTGAGCTGGTTATAGGTTGTAGCGGCCCCCACGTACTCTATCTTGACAAGTATAATTTGAACTTATTTGCAAGAATTCAAATTCAAGAACGAAACAATCGCCAAGTGATTTGTCTTGACTTTACTGACCATAATGTTACTATTACTTAAATTAATTGCTTGCCTTACATGGACTTTCCTGACAATAATTAAAAGATTAGAATTTATTTACAAGTCTGATATTTAATCACTCGTAAACCTCAAATCTGATTAAACGAAGTGGTCGTCTAGTGGTAGGTACCTGTGCTATTTGAATTAGATAGGCTGGATGAGGTAAGTGTTGCATCATGAGGTGCAGGTAAACAATGAAACTACTCAAATTAAATTTAACGAACTTTTCGCAATGGTGGTTCAGCCCGTTAATATACTATGGTGAGAAAGAACCACCAATAAAACCCACTTTATTCATAAATAAGTAATTGCACAAGTACATTAATTAATATATAACAAAACACCATTAAATCAGGTTAAAGTGCATACCAAATTATAACATTAAGAGAAAAATAAACAAAAGCAATTTAGTTACACATAAACACAATAATAAAAAAAAACATGTGAGTACAAAATTATAACATTAAGAGAAAAATAAATAAAAAGCAGTTTAGTTACACATAAACGCAATAAAAAAAACCATGTAGTCACACCCACAATCGTGTTATAAATAATCAGAAGAAAATCGTAACACCGAATATGTGGCCCTTTAAAACCAATTATGTCGATCTTTAAGTAAATAAGCACATCAAGCAATAAGGAAAATTACGGTACATATAAAATACAACAGTAAAATTGCACAGGTGATAATAAGGTAAAGGCAAGGACAAAAGAAAATAGACAAGGAATTTACACGTACACAATTGTTTTGTGACTACTAAAGCATAAACTACATAGGTACAGTTACAAGAAATTACATATAAAGAGAAATTAGTTCGCAGGCAAATAATTTTATTTAACAAACTGACAAAAAACTCAATAAAACAAGCCTTACAGGGGTAAGTTGTAAATAGATCATAACATCGTGACCGGTATTTACGTTTGTGTGCTTTAGAAAAATACAGCGCCCCTTTCTCAGGTTGCACATTCATCTATACAACAATAAAATCAATAAAAGTAAAATTCGAGGTGTTTAATGGTTATCTGGACCCGGGAGTATGTACCCACTTGGCAATTGCCTTTTACAATTAATAACCAAGTGGTATCATGTACCCGTTCGCCAGCCCACCTCTACACAAATTTAAATATAAACAACAAACAACAATGCTAATTCACACAAATACAAGAGTGAGGGAGCCTTGTACTGTCTTTTATTTTAGCAGATTTCAGATTAATAAGCCCGCGTGCGAATAAGGTTCCTTCGCAAGGCAATGCTCGATTTTTAATAGGTTATATAGGCTTGTAGAATTATGCACTGCCAGCCTTAATTTATATAAAAATACCTACTTACACTTGAATATGTATATTCCTTTAATTGATCACAGACACAAATCGTTAACATACGCGGTTTAAATTAAAAAAGGGTGACTGTTATTTATAGATTAATATTTGAAAAACACATTACAACTAACACCCGAAAGAAAAGACAAATTAGTGTTGGCTAATTCAAAAGAAAGTGTACACGCACGAAACATTTTAAAGAGAAACTATTTAAAATGGGAGTTTCTAATTAAAACAAATCAAAGCGTCCGGCGCAATCAAAATTAACCCCCGTCTTTGAAAAGTGATAAAAAAACAAGAACCATTAATTTACGTTGGAACAGTTTCATATTAATTATTGCACGACATCTTAATTTTAAAAATATGCATTCGTCCGTAACAAACCCTACATTTAGGTCTCGAGTTTCCAAGTACCAAACAAAGACGTATTTGATTGCAGTGTGTAACCGTTAGTAATTAATTACTAACCAGTGACATTTTTACATCAAGAGCGCGCGTATAGAAATTTTCAACAATTCGTCATGCCAGTTTCGGCAGAACACCTGTTTCTCTACCCTAATATATGTTTCCTTTTTCTGTTCAAGCTTTACTCAAATATCATTTACAAACATTCCCACATTTCTTACATTAAATAAAATATTACGAAAAAATTACGACGTATTACAAAGATGTTAAAAATCCACTAATTATCTTTTCCATCGCGATTTGACAAACGTTTATTACAATAAAAAAATTTTCGCGGTCTGCTACCTACAAGTTATGGAATTTTATTTGAAATTTCTCAGAAAAAATCATAAATAGAGCTAGGTGTTACCTACCGCCCTCTAGTTGCCTACTAAAAAATTAAAAGTGTTGTTTTCGACTTCAACAAAAGTTGTAGAATAAGGACAGTAGTTTCTAAAATTGGTATTTTTTGCCAACCTAAATTAAGGAAAATTTTGCAAGAAATGCAATTATATAAGTGATAGATTGCACCACCTAACGGAAAACTATGTACTCAAAAATATTTTTAATCATTCTTTTAGGGTCGATTGTTTTATAAGAATTTTTTCCCTCAAATTCTAGGACATACGGTTTTCGAGATACGGCCGGTCGCCACCCTTAATGAATCACCCTGTATAGTATTTAATATTTGATATTTGCTTTCATATTTCATATAGTAATACTTATTTAGTACATCAAAATATAATTTATAAAAAGAATATATAAAAAATTTATCAAAATATGCGAAAACATTTTGCAATTAATTTAATTTTATTTTAAATTTATGATTTGAAATTATTATTAAGTTGCATAGTATGATTTATTAAAGAAAAATTGTTTCTGAACAAAATACGTGTATTTTAATTATTGAACTACAATCCTTTACAATAAAACTAGTCCCAAATCTGTCCAGCACAACAGAAACTATAGTTAAAATAAAAGAACTGTACTTAAGATGACAAAAAAATGAACTATATTGCAAACCTAGAACCTGTAACAAGCACAAATAATATAAAATATTTAATTATAAAACAGTTAGTACAAAATATTCAATGTCTTTCATTTTAAATAAAGCTTTCTCTTGTGTGCTGGCGAGACGTGAGGTGGTTTTACCGTAAAAGGGTTGCAGCTGAATAATCAAAATAGAGGTATCTCGGTAAACAATAACCACCTACAAAATAGTTAATTTTTTTCATTTTAAGCATAGTTCTCTCTTGTGCCGGGAAACGAATAGTAGTTTGTGGGTCAAAAATCAAAATACGTATTTTGAGAGCTCTTAAATCAATAAACGGTATTTACCTGCAAAAGAGTTAATTTTTCAATTTTATAGTGTAGTTCTCACTTGAATTAAATTATTGAAAGGGTTGTTTTGGGGTTAAAACGATGATCTGAAAAATCGAAATTATATTATTTTAAAAGCTCATAAATAACTCCTAATTCTGCCGCAAAAACGATTCAATATTTTTATTTGTAAGGGATGGGGGGCTGAGTCAACATCGATTCAGCCCTCTCACTGAAATGTTTAAATTCCTCCCTAGTATGACCAACTCAAAATTTTTAATTTGCTCATAAATAGCTCGTAATTTTCATGTATTTGTTTTTTATTTTTACAAGGTGGGAGGGGGGGGTGGCAAGCTCGACAGACGTGACCTCGAAGAACTTGTGTTTTGAATTTAGGAGTACAGTAAAGCTCCGTTAATCCGGATCAATGAAAACCAGGGGAATTCGGATTATTGGAACATTTCTTAAATGCCACAAAAATACGTTAGATACATACAGTAGGTACCTGTTTATTAACACAAAATACAAATATTCATGCAAAAAGTTTAATACTTCACATTGCTCGTTTTCGCATCGTTCGTAGCATGGACAAGACATTCAATTCGGCATCATTTTCCTCGGCCCACTAGATACATATACTGGAACAACGAATAGGCTTTTCGTGTTTTACTTTTACACCCATCCTTTCAAAAACAATTCCTCGTCGCCTTCGTGGCTATGCAATGGTAAATGTTTTTCATCACCAGCGATCCATTCATAGATCACTGATTCTATCAGTGGTAACACTCTGTAGCAAACATTGATTTCAGACATTTCCCTTTGCTCATTAGTCTCTGATTCTCGATTTTTAAAAAGCAACTCAATGGAACCAGATCTTCAGAATCCCAATCTGATGACGACTTATCGTCTGAATGGAAAAAAGTTTATGCCAACATCTGTGAATTGCACCGGGAATTAGTTTGTTCCAGGAACTACCCAGTACCCAGCAGAAATACCGCATCCTTTAAATTCATATTCGTGGCAGAAATGTCGGTTTCTTCAAAACACAAAACATGGACGTATAGACTCTTGCTGGAATTCATTTTAAAGAACCGGATAACATTTTGATCCATCGGTCGGGTCAAGGGTATGCGGTTAGAGAGAAGGAACATAGCTTCGATGTTTCCGTCATTACTCATCAATTGCGTCTCTGTTGCATGACTCGGAGCATTATCAATTAATAAAAGTGCTTTGCCACTCATATTATTGTCTCTCTGAAATCTTTTCACATGTTGTATAAAAGACTCGCCAAACCATTTCACAAATAAAGCTGTAGTCATCCACGCATTTGTGGTAGCGTAATATTCAACTGGAATTGCACAATTCTTAAATTCTCGGATTTTTTGGATTTCCAATAGCCATCACCATTTGCACATGGAAGAAAGGTTATTCTTTCTTTAGATAATTTACCTACAGGCTCCAACTTTTCTTTAGCATATACCAAAGTACGACTTGGCAATAACTTCCAGAAGAGTCTTCACTATTGGACTCCATATTTGAAACTCTAAATGGGGTTGTAATAGTCAGAGGTATACTTAAAAAAACTAAACCTTCTTCACAATGTTTTACTTTACAAGTTATTTAACAATAAGTTACAAATGGTGACTAGTTTCGACAAATATTATCATCTTCAGACCTTAAACTACAGTAATTTTAACATCATCTTTGAAAAACTAACGAATACTTACAAGTGCTTATATAAACATGTATACTAAAATGCACAATAACGCAAATTAATGCATCTCAGTATTCTAGTTAAAACGCATAAGGCGTGGAGTTAGGCAATATCAAAATATGTTTTGACCTACATATTGAGAAATAAATTCCGAGGCGCCCTTTTTACCTGTGGTTCCATCAAAGGCGAGTCTCAATGATTAAGTTAAATTATCAACAATTTAATCAAGAAACAGCAAAAAAACACAAATGTGGCGTTGATTAGGAACTCTTTAAGTACTTCGACAAGAGATATAAAGTTAAAGCAGCTTCCTACAATGAAAATTATGTCACATACATAAACCTATAGCTAATATCATTACGTAGTAAATATATTAGCACATTAACAACAGAATGTATACATTTAATCTAATTTTAATATTAATCATATATGTTCAATCATTGCAATTTTGTGTTGGCTAAAAATGTCGAATAGGTAAAGAAGATTACGTCAAGGTCTAGAAAAAACACTGGAAAAAACCTAGACACACCAAAAGTTAAAATTAATAAGTTTTTACATGAATAAGACAATTTATACACTCCGGAAGCTGATGGTGGGTTTGAAACCTTTAACTTTGAGAACAATTCTTTAAATCGCGATGATTATGTTTGACGCTTCTATCAGTGGTTTTCCATAGATACAGACACTTGCTATTGTTGAAGCCACTAGATTCTATTTACTTTTGGCTACTAGCTTAAGTTCTTAAAATTATATAAGATTTATGATGACCCCATTTATAAGGT
The DNA here is from genome assembly GCA_036346205.1 of Vesta saturnalis. Lineage (NCBI taxonomy): Eukaryota > Metazoa > Arthropoda > Insecta > Coleoptera > Lampyridae > Vesta > Vesta saturnalis. The sequence goes on along the minus strand of JARFJB010002443.1, from coordinate 221,867 downwards.
AAACACATAATGTATTAATATGGAAGATAGGCAGTTGAACGTGTATTTGAATTAGAAACGTCTAAAGAAAGAAAGCTTCAATAATATTTTTGATAACGTGAAACAAGCACGATCCAGCATAAAATAGTTTTATGGGAGTAATTATATTTAATATGCGATTTACTCAAATTTTCACTGTATAAACCGCAGTAGTTTGATGTAATATATCTGCTAACACGGCCTTGGGAACGTGGCCAACGTTAGGTGGAATAAACGTAAACTGACTACCCTGTGTTGGCATTTACATATACCTCGATCCTGGTAAGCGAGACCAAAGATATATCGGTAAAATCTGCAGGTGTTTGAGTTAACTTCCGTAGTACTATTATTTGTATTATTAAATCATAACCATATAATTTACAATATGTTTGTAGGAGGTCGTATAACCACCAGACTAGATGATATTTAAGTGGTATAGAAAAGGCTAGATGTAGAAAGTCTACGTTGACAGACGAGTCTGTTTTTCTAGTGATATTTATTTCCGAGCTAAGCTCGTTGAGAAAAGAATTCATTTTGCAATGTACAAAGCCTTAAATTTATATATTCAACAATTAATTGGTTACATTTGATTAATTAAACGAAGAAAATTATTTTAGACGCCCAGTTAAAAAACGCGCTTTTTCGAGTTTTACGCAAATAATTCGTGGTTGTTACTTGTGCCGCTGGATGGCGTTAATGTAATGAATTTGACATTAATTTCTAAGATAGAAATTAAATATCTGTAATTAAGCCAATTTTATTATAGATAAATAAACGTATGTAAAGATGAATTATATAATTATTTGTCTCAGTACAGCAAAAAATTTAAATTTAAATTGAAAATACCTGCTATGAACACATCTTTGTATGTGTACATTAAACAGTCACGGTGAGTCTGGTTTAACTCCTTGCTTTATTTTAAATCATTCACTCACCATGACACGTGGCCGGCTACCGCCATATACTGCTTTTATGCCATGTACTAGACATTTACTTCCTTCATACTCACATAAAATGGCTACAAACGCACAGTAGTTTCATCTTCTTCACGTTTAAATAATTTTCAATCACCTGCGTGAGAGCAACCATCTGATCCACGCATTCCTTTCCTGACAGAAAACCTCCGTGAACATGCCAAATCTTACTGTCAATCAACTATTGGAAATACCCCATCGGTTACACTCACAAAACTTTCGCTCTCTAGTTTTTAGAATCACTTTTACTTCTATTACCTTTATAAAACGGAACAATAATCTCACATTTTCAATCGATCGGTGTGTTTCAACGCTTAATACATGCGTTAAATCATTTACACCTGTAGCTTTACCACCCTTCAACTTTTGGACAGCTTTTCTACACGTCTGTGCTACACAATTGACAACAATGTCTTTCAAGCACATTTACCCATTTTCAATGTCACTGTTCTTTATTTCCTCGTTCCATATCATTTGATCACATTCAAAACTCATCTCACATCGTTAGCTACTTTAATTATGCAAGTTTGCACTACGTTCAGCTTCTTTCTCCATTCTCACTTATATCCTAAGCACACTCTGAATACAATCAAAAAGTGATGTTTAACACTCCGATGCATGCATTACTTTTGTGTCCCTAACCAGGTTTCTAAGCCCCAAATATTCACTCGGCGTTCACCAATTTCATTTATTCTTAAATCTTTAACCATAACGCGTTCAATATTTTCTTTCTGTACAACCACCCATCTTTTCAAATCTTCCAATAAATACACTCTATCACTTGATTTAAAAAACATTTAATATTTTCTCCACATCGTTCCATAAATTCTCCCATTCTCTATTTATCGGTGCGTAACATGCAATAAAAATGATTTTTCGAAGTTTTACTTTCATTCTGATCCAGATTACCGGTTGGCACCATTCTTATTATTTAACACACAGTTCCATTTAAATCATTCCCTTTGCACAGTAAATTTCCGTTTCAGTTTCTGATTATAGCGCCAGACTACCATCTGTCTATGTCCACAACATCCTTTCCTTTGCGCTGTATTTGATACACATACAATATCAAGCTGTCTTTAATTCATTTCATTCATAATTTGATACTCTTTCCCACACCTTTAACATACCACGTACCAACTGGCTTTTCCGTGTTCTTGCGGTCGTCAATAACGGAGATTGTCTGGTTTACAATGGGGTGGTCAACGAGGTCATACTAGTCTCGTAAGTTTTGAATTGCAGGTAGACCGGCTACTAACCGGATCGTACCCTAGACGACGTAGAATTAATTCCCTCCTTAACGGTGTCGTCCTACTAAGTTAGCCTGTTTGTCACAAACGTGGCCATTTCTTTGGTTATCCCACACGGGCCCAACGTAATTCCATACAAGCTAGGGTTCCTATCAAAAACAGATTACCTTACAAGTCACCAAATTGATGCCCGTGCTACGGCCACTAGGCGGCTTATGTGGTACGTTCGCATACTTCGAGCACGGTTAAGTCAAACAAAATCGAAATGCCTTTTGGTAAACCTGAGGGCATGTAATTAGCTAGGTTGTTTATTACTATATACATAATGACTCAAACGGATGATATCTTTCAATTGTAATTCTTTTACTTATTTTTTTAATAGCGTAAGTACTTAACATTTTTATTGTACCAACAAAGTTACTTAACATATCTGCCGCATATAAAAATATATTTTTATGTTTATCCTTATTATGGTGTTTGCGATTTACTTAATCCTTTACAAGATTGTGAAGTAAACAGAGCTTACAAATTTACACTGTTGTAAGAGGGTTATCAGTGTTTATATAAGGAAACGTATTCACGAAAATAAATAGAAGAAAAAATACACTTCTCCAACAATTGTTTTTGAACTTTTCAATACTAAATGATGCATAAATATTCATTAATTAATTCAAAGCATTATTTGCTTACAGGTCACTTAATTCAGATTCGACATTGCTTTTACATTAAAAGGGAGTACTTTGCAAATTAAAATTCATTTTCAATAGATTTAAAACCTTTTTGAGCGGATTCCTGCTTATTATACTTCTTTCTCATAATACTCGTTTGACGGGGATTTAATTTCCACCTCATTATTAATATTTTGAAAGGAGTAAAATTGTAACGAATTTGTTACATTTACAGTAGTTATTTCGAAGAGTTGGTCAACTAAGCACAAAATGTACTGTATAAACATATCTAAAACGTTAATTATGCTAATGGTTAACGAACATTTTAAATGTGTAACAATTTAAATATTATTTTTTACTTTAGTACGATGTACATAACTTGCGACTAAACCCTCTTAAACTTTGTCTGCGTTTTCTTATACAAAGAATAAATTTAACTAGTAGGGGAGAAGGGGGTAGGTTCGGACAGCTATTTTCAAACGGCTGTATATCCATTAATTTTGGACATAAAGATTTGCAAAAATTTTAGTAAATATAGTTATGTTTACTTAATGTTTTCCTGTCAAATCTAAATAAAAGTACTAAATCATTTTTCAGAAAAAATTTTTTTTGTAGAATTATGAAATTGTCCGGAACTGCCCCCTGGTGGGGCACTTTCGGACATGACCGGGGCAGTTTCGGACAAGTTTAATTTTTTAAGAACTGCTTTCTTTAACAAATTTTATTAGGCAGGAAATAATACAAAAAAGAATTTATAACATTACTGAATGTCGTAACTAAAAAAACTGGTATTAAATTGAAGGTAAGATGCCATTCTGGATGTTCCTGGTGTTGTCGAGGGTTTGGGCAACTTTGACACAACATCCTTTCTTTCAATACTGGAAATGTCTTCAATCTGTGGAAATATAAATCCTTGCGTACACTTCTTTAAAAATTTTACCTGAAATTCTTCATTTTCTAATACTTCAACTACTTTTCCAACATAGTGTAGGATTCGTTTTTTTTGTTACAAACTTCACCAACACATTAAGATTTTTTCATCATCTAAAAGTTCATTAATCTGGCCATTATCATCTTCAAAATCTAAGTCGATATCAGAATCAGACAAATTGTTTTTAAACTTAGCGGCTGTGACATTTAACGGCAAGTCTATGTCAGAATCTGACGATGAGATATCATCTAGAACCACTTTAGTCTTCTTGTATTTTCTCTTTGAACTTACTGTGTGTTCACCATTTTGCGTTTTCTTTGATGTAATTTTTGCTACCAATTTTCTCTTGGTATTAGTTTTTTTCAACTTTGACTGTCTTATTCTTTCCAATTCTTCAATTTGGTTCTTTTCAGGTGTGCTGGTGTAGACTCTTGATTTTCCTACTGTAGACTTTCTCTTGGTTTTTCTGGGGCAAGCTTTAGGTAATGGCTTTACATCGCATGGTTTTACAATAGTTGAAATAGATAGTATTTTAATCTTGGGTTTAGTAGCTTCATCTATAGTTTGTTTCAAAATATCTCTCACCATTGCTTCTACACCGTGACTTTCAGGTGAACTTTGCACTTCATTATCAAAATTGGAAGTAACAATAATGCTTGTATCAATAATGTTTGTAGAAGAGAAATCATCGCCGTTTTCAATGACAGGACGATCTGTAGCGAACGAGGCGCAGAAATCATCGTCTGTATATATTAATGAGTTAATAGGCCATAACCCAGTGTTCTTGAAACTACTAATTATGTTACAAGGAGTGAAGGTTTGCAGATATGGCAGAGCTGTCAATTTAGCAACATCATAAATGGTAATCGGTTTACCAGGGTTTGACAGTATGAAATCGTTAAAAGATGCCTTACACTTGGATTTAAAGGGAGCAAACACTGCTTTGTCCAGGGGTTGCATCATATGTGTGCAATGCGGAGGGAAAGACAGCAATACAATCCCGTGCTCTCTTGCATATAAAATAGCTTTTAAAGAGACGTGTGTCTCGTGATTATCCATCATAATCAGAATCTTATTCAAGGGGTTGCAATTCGTATGATTTTTTATATGCTCCAATAATTTTATAAAAATATTTGCAGACATCCATCCAGATTTCTCAGCAAATCCAACGGCTCCTGGAACAGCGCCGTACAAAAACTGATCCTTCATTCTTATACGAGGGAAGATGTAAAGAGGTGGAATTGAGCCACCATCAGCTGAAATTATTCCGCACATTGTGACTAGAGATCCCCGTTCGGCAGATACACACTGTCCTACTGCTTTGGAACCTCTTTCTGCTATAACCCTGGGTGCTTGAAGAACTGTTGTAACACCGTTTCGTCTATATTCCATATGCGGTTAGGTGAAAAATTATATTTAGCCTGCACTTCCGTATAATTATTGAAGAATTCTTCCACATTAACTCTGTTAAAAGCTGAAGCTCTTGCTATGCTGGTGTTTTCGGGTTTGCGGTTAGAAAGCCTTGGATGACGTTTCATGAAAGATTGCATCCAGTCAATGCCTGCTTTTTTGTTAATCTCCCAATTTTTCGGAAATTTCTTATTCAACTTAATAGCGTATTCAAAAGCCAACTCACGGCAGAGTTTATATGTCAAACCGTAACATATTTTTGAAGACTGTTTCAGATACAACTCCAACTCAACTTCTTCATTTTGCGAAAAAACTTGCCGTGTGGCATATTTTGATATACTGGTCTCTTCTGTTGCATCGTCGCCCTCATTGCCTGAATCACTGGCATTATCGTTCCGACTGTTTTTAGCTTTGACGACACTATCGAACAGAGTAGATTTTGGTATATTAAATGTAATAGCAGCAGCTCTTAAAGACATAGTCTTGCTGATAACATTTCGTACTGCATTTTTCAAGACGTTGCTCGGAATTTCTGGTCGGATGGGACGTTTTTTTTTGTATGTTCGCACCATCCTGCAAACTAAAAAGAAGTATTTATAGCGATCGTCATCAGGTGTTACTCAAAGTCATAAACAAATGAAGCAACAAACTGCAAGAGTCAATGGGATACTTTCAGAAAGTGTAGCTGGGGCAGTTTCGGACAGTGTCCGAACCTGCCCCACATCAATTGTCCGGACCTGCCCCAGTTGCACATAATTGCGTTTTACTCCTACAACATCTACATACACGTGGACCCGTTAAAGTTTTGTGAGGTTAGGTACATGAAAATCAGCCCTCTTTCTAGTGAAACTATTAATTCTTACCTGAGTTTCAAAACTTCGAGTGCAGGACCTTACTACTACACACGTCAACCTTATATCAAAAGTCAGTATTCAACACTTTGGCATATAACGTTTTTAATTTTCACTTTTACGACACATGACCTGCTGTTCACTATTTTAAACGGTGCACAAATGTGATTGCCAGGGATTGGCAATCCTAGTATTATTTATTGGCGGTAAATTTGAATTGTCCGGAGGTGCCCCATGTCCGGACCTGCCCCCTTCTCCCCTATCTTTTTGTAAAAAAAAAAGAGCATCAATCATTTTCTGTAAAACGGAAGCTAGTGTTAATTGCTCGAGAAACTTAAATATATTCGAATAATTCCGAACTAAAAAATTTAATTAGCGTCGTTTAACATGTACTGTTCTAATATTGTACATAAAACTATCTTATCCTTTATTATTATTTGTTAAAGTATAAGTGTGTGAGAAAGATTTTCATTCTTATGCCTACGAAAACTGAAGATCTCATCTCCACAGGAATGGCTTGAAATACTCTATACTTTCGCAATTAACGTTAATAATTAACATACTTATCTTTAATTTGTATCTTTTTAGTTGCGAATGCTTGTACCCTTTCATATGAAGTTTCTTTACAATTTTGCACCGATATAATTATGTAGTTAAATTTTGTTGAATTTTTGATTATGGCATATTCAAGCGTTAACTTTCTCCCGTAGAGAGTGTTCTGGAATGTCATTTTCAAAACGGTTTAATATATACTTAATTAAAATATTTAGTCATTAACCATTTCTAGCAGTAATATAATTCAATAGTATCAATAGTTTTCATATTTTATAGATTTTTTGACATTAATATTTCACATATTTGTTAAGACTTTTCTACTGTGGTCGATAACGATAGCTGCAATTGCAAAATGTTTAAAGCTCGTTAAATTTGCTTTTATACACTAGACTGGTTGCAGTACTTAACTCTTGTAGTTAATACTTTGTTTCTGGTTACTATCGCTCATAAAACTACTTCTGGAACGCATATAACGTTTGCATTGCAAATTGGAAAGTTTAATGTCAGAAGTCATTCATCTTACATTGTCATTGTCAAACAAAATTTTATTATCGGAGAGGTTGCCTATTTCGGTGTTCATTGCTCAATTCGATGGAAGAGTAAATTTATTCTTATCCAGATTCAATTTTTGATTTCGGTTGGATATTTCAGCGAAAATCTAACCCCATCATACCACATCTGTTACGGCCCTTAAGTTTGTTATACGATCAAACCGTGCTAGCCTCGTGTAGTGCTTACAAAATAAGCAGGGTGTCGACTAAACTACAATTGAATGGGCAGGTACGTGATAAGACGTAAAATGGCTAAAACTCCTTATACTTACCCCAACAAAGTCGTTTACAAGCTGGATTGGGTTTAGAGCATCCGTCATTTGGAAATTTATTGATGGCTTAAGAAAAATTTAGAAGGGTCGTCCCCCTCAGAAGCTAAGGAAGTTTCATTTAGCTCACAAGGGAATTTTAAGAATTGTGAGAGAATTTAATAACAGAACAATTTTGGAGTATTTGCGTTTAATCGACCAATAATATAATGTATTGTTTGTATTTAATTTAATTATTTGACCTATTGTATGTGATATTAACGTACAAAATAATGAACGTTTATTTTTCAAAAATATGCGTCTTTATTTGGAAAAGAATGGGAATTTTGTGCACGCTGAACTACACTAAAATAGCTATAAAAAGTAATGAATAAACTTAAAAGGAATAAGAAAATAGTATGTCACTTTTTAAATACAAAATGCACTGAAAGGAATGTCAGTACTATTAAATCTTGTTTAACACAAAAAAAAAGTAACTTATTATAATTGTTTTAGCAAAGTGCTAAAATATGTTCCCCATTGCAAGATGTCTTTACTATAGTTTTGACGTCGAATCGGTCCGGCGACGAAACGACAACAGCGAATTATATAGATACACTAAACAAGAGCATTATCCGTATTGAACAGACTTTGTTTATATAAACATTTCTAAGAAATAAATTCAAAGTAATGTAAGCATGTAGGTTCCCGTGAGAAAGGAACCCCCATTTTATTATTGCAGTATAAAAGGAAAATTTAAAGATATAAAGTTGGTTATGTCACACGCTAGCTCCAAGTTGCTATTCAGCAACTCATAGTTGTGAGTTAGTAAATAAGTTTACTTTTTGTTATCAAATCAATAGCTTTGATTCAATATAACAACTTATTTCAACCAAGAAACTTAATTGGCACAGTCGGTAGGATAGAAGAAGGCACAATTGAAGCGTTTTTGCAGTTCGTGACCTTTGGTGTTTACCATTCATCTTCTATTCCCAATTGAATCGACCAATCCATGAGAAGAGATTAAGAACAATGAAGGCAAGAACCGATCCTACTTATTCAATTCTCACCCCGAGGGCATTAGCAGAATTCAACCCAAAGCTGTTGCTGTCTGAATCGTCCTCAACAAATAAAACAAGGAATAAGGAAAGTCCTCCACAGACTACTATCAGAACAAGTGTTGAGTTCTTTCTATTTTCCGCATCCTTATTTAAGAATTGTGAATTTTAAATACGAATTTTATTCAAAACGTTTTTAACTATATGTCAATTAGTAATAATTCTAAGGTAAATAACATAGAATACTTGTCAAGATTATTAGAAAATATGTCTTTAGCCAGTGAAACCTCCGTAAGTAACACTCCTACAATTACAGCTGCAAAAGCTATTGCAGACTTTTTACCAATCTTTACAGGAAAATGTAATCAGTTAGAAAGCTTTATTAATAGATGTGATAAATTTTATAATAATTATGGTATAACCTCAGGTAATAATTTAAATGATTTTACTTTTAATGTTGTATGCTCTAAATTAAGAAACGAAGTTTTTGATTTTGTAATGTGTCGCCCAGATTTAAAAACCTGGCTTCTGATACATACCGCTTTAAGACAACAATACGGTGATCGTGTCGACAGACAAACCTTAACTCGCGAATATTTATACTTGTAAAAGAATAGAAACGAAAACATTTTAGATTGTTTAAATAGAGATTGACAAATGAAATCACGGCTAAAAGTTAAAATTATTTCAGAAACCGATATTTCGAACTACTGTAAAGTATTGTTAATAGAACAAAACGAAGGAAACGCCCTTGATGTTCTACTTGCAAACGTAGATGATAAGTTAAAATTATTGGTGATATAAGTAAAACCATATCACTAACCGAAGCTAGTAACGTAGCCACATGAACAGCTTATAAACAATATGCGACATTGCAACAGACAAAACTTTAATTAACCACATACAAACAAACAAACCGAGACACGTAAATACCCTATACAATACCAATTTTGCAGACCAGAAAACAAACCGGAACCAATGTTAACCACTTCACGAAATCCTACAATACGTACGGAACACAAAAATACTGCCAATACAAATAATTACCAGACAAGAAGAACTATACACCACTGAAGCTGAAGATTGACCGCATTCATATTTCGAAAATCAGTCCAACGAAACTGACCAAATCCCAACACAACCACAAACATCAAATAAATACGACAATACGTACCAAACTGATTATTTTATTGACAACGACAATAACTGACAATTAAAATTTCACGATCATGATTTTCACATGTAACCTCCTCCAACAGACTTACTGACCTCAACAATCTAACCCCTAATTCCTTACTATTTGTACAAATCAGTAACCCTCCGATTAAACTTTTAATAGACACAGTAGGGCACCCTTCTCTTCTAAGACTGAAAAATAATTTCCCGAAAGAAACAATTTTTAGTTGTTTCACTAGAATTTGTCCTTTTTTATTTCCACAATTAGCAATAATAGGAATAAGAGACTTAGGACGATTAAGATCAAATCTAGACCTAAAAATCAAAAAATTAAAGTAATCCTACGATACAGAAGTCTCAAAAAATCGAAATACCTCCATCTTCAATTCTAAACTAATCAATACAAAACTCCGTGATCAATTAATTACGGTGTCCGGAAAGTTCACCGACTACAATTTATCGACGGAAAGTTCACCGACAACACTTCACCGAATGAAAAATTTACCGACTTCAAAATTCACCGACGCGCAGTTTGTCGAATGGAAAATTCCCCGACTCTAAAATTATATAAAACCAATAAGTACATAATTTGAATAAATCGTTTTAAGACCGCCGATAATCGGTATCATTAAGAAGAGATTATTTTCATGAGTTTTTTTGTTCTTGTGTGAATTTCAATAAAAACATTTTAAATTTTATATATATATTTATATAAAAAGCCCATAAGAAATTTGCAGGTACGTATCAATGTATCAAATAATTAATTTCAAAGTAAAGAGAGAATTAAAAAAATAGTTTAATTGTATAGTAGGTATATTATTTATATGGATAATTTTGAATTACAAGTACAATAATATTTAATTAATAAGTAATATTATGTGCTACGCCTGTTAGGTACTCTAAAATATTATCCCTGTTATAATTATTAACTACAGCGAAACTGTATTTTTTACGTCCAGGTGTATCTGTTTGACCACTTACATATTGTTCGATTTGTAGAGACCTGATGCTTTGTTCGCGCTGAATCGCCTCTAGGAATTTCCAAATATTAGGATGTTCTGCAGAAGTTGGGGTTTCAAATCCACGATGCCAGCCTTCAATTGCGTTGTTGGTCTTTAGAAGATGATGTATTACTCCGTCGTGACGGTTCCACATTTCTAAGGAAAAGCGGGGACTTCGACGACCGCGTCGTTGTGGACGTCCAATCCAACAATCTTCGAAGTAATCTACTACTCCTTACGCTTGTTCGAGCATGTTAAGAGGCTCAAATGCGTCTACTACATCTTCAGTTGGGACAAATGCCAATGCAGACAGAAACCTCATTTCCATTGCAAATTGACCTTCTTCCTGAATTTTTCGGAATGTACACTGAGAAAAATGGAAGAAGCATCCCCGATGCCTAGGTCTAGGAAATTCTTGACGGAGAGCATTTGTAACGGCAGGTTCAAAATCTGTCATAATTGTTTCCGGGGAGGTATCTGGTTGAAGTTGTTTCACTTGTTCTAAAAATCTAACGTATGTCGCCTCTGTCTTGTTTGGTAACAGAGCATATAAAAGTGGAATTGAAGTGTTCCCTTGAATACCATGAAGTGTGTAGAGTTGATAAAACAAATGAGGTACAGTTTTAAACGTCCCATCCCCAAACTAATGTTTAGATGCGACCAATAACCGAAGATTTCTTTCCGTGGTAAATATTACTATTCTATCTTCCGTCGGTCCAGAATCAAAAAGCAAGAATGGTTCACCGTTTTTAGTTATCTTGTACTCCTCAGGAAATATAATTTCCTGTCGCGTCATAGGCAAAGCTGGCGCTGCTTGTTTCCTTATTCTAATATTTCTAATTGTTCTTTTGAGACTGTCGGTCTTCAATATGTCCTGCTGCGGCTTGACTAAGTCCCTCAGATGCAATAGATATAATACGTTGGGGCGCTTCTTGGCTATTTATTGCAGGATCACGTATACATTCTTGGGCCTTCAAAGTTTCTACACGAGCTGCTTCTGCAATGTGGTTGTGGGCGTTCTTTACAATCTCAATTGGGTCTCCAACTGTTATTACACGAACCTTGCACTTGTACTTCTGATACATCTCACATTTCCAATACGTCTTAGTGAGGGCTTGTTTCTCTTTGTAAAACAAGTGACCATCAACTAACATTTTATTTTTTCGTTTTACACTTGCGACGAATTCAAGAGCAATTGCAGGTAACTAAATAGGTACTTATGCCACGAGAAAGAACTGTTTTAAACTGAAATCATTCAATTTTAAATAAGTTCTGTAGGGCAAACAAAATCATATGAAATCATTAACGTTCGACAACTATATATATTTAATTCGAGTTTTATTATCCCATTAGCATAGACGGTTATTAGAATTTTTCAGTAAATTAGGTAGCAATTTTAGGACCTTTAATCTTTGAATAATGTGTTTTGACTAAGTTGCCTTTTAATAAAATCTCTATTGTCTTCTAATGTCGAAAATAAGTACTACTTAATATGTTTTTAATTAAAAATAAGATATAATTAAAATGTAGTAACAAGTCATCAAAATAATCTCTTAATGATACCGATTATCGGTGGTCTTAACACGATTTATTCAAATTATGTACTTATTGGTTATATGGATTATGTATTTCTTTAAAATTTCATGTTAACTTGATAAACAATATTTCGTGAATAAATTTGGTGGTAAATTATTTATATTTATTTATATAATTTTAGAGTCGGGGAATTTTCCATTCGCTTTTTACATAAATATAAATAAATATATATAAAATTTAAAATGTTTTTATTGAAATTCACACAAGAACAAAAAACTCATGAAAATAATCTCCTCTTAATGATACCGATTATCGGCGGTCTTAACACGATTTATTCAAATTATGTACTTATTGGTTATATGGATTATGTATTTCTTTAAAATTTCGTGTTAACTTGATAACCAAATATTTCGTGAATAAATTTGGTGTGAACTGAATAAATTCAATAAAAATCTGTGTTCTCATCATCATCAGTTAACAATTTAAAACGCCATTGATTCGATTCATCTCTACATGACCATCGTAAAATTAATTTTCCGTAACAGGCCAGTGAATAAATATTTATTTTATTTATAATTGACTAGAATAAAAATATCTGTTTTCGTCAAAACCAGGTAACATTTTAAAACGCCATTATTTAGAATTATCTCTACTTAAATGATACCTAAATTATTTATATTTATTTATATAATTTTAGAGTCCGGGTAGAATAATTTACCCATCATTATGACAACGAAACTACAGAAATCTTACTCGAACAATTACGTACAGACCACTTCAATCACGAAGAAAAAGTAGCCCTTGAAAAACTCGTACAAAATTTTAAAGATATTTTCCACCACCCCGATAACCAGCTAACCTTTATGAACAAATTTAAACATGAAATAAAAACCACCGATGAATTACCTGTACCTGTAAATCATGCAGATACCGCTACGTACATAAAGAAGAAAACAACTAGAAAAAATGATTTTATTGTTTATTGTTAACAGAAACAAAAAATGAATATTTTATTACGTGCTCGAATAAAAACCTCTTATTTTGTAGTAAATAATCAATTACTATAATAATTCCCTAAATAAAACTTAAAATACATGAGAAATTCGAGTACATTGGAAACACTGAAAGTAATACTGTAAGAATAGTTATCTGCGAAGAGAACAACCCATAAAGAAACAAGAGTCAGATCCTTCCGCGATTGTTATGAAATAATTCCGGCTATTTGTTGAGACAACAAGAAGCTTCTGCTTCTAGTAGCAGCAAACAGTTCAGTAGCAGTTTCGAACGGAACTTGTAGCAAATGTGTGGCGAGTGTTTGCTGCATTGTAATTAATTCGAAAGCTGCTCCGAAAAGAAGTAGCGGCTTGCCACTGCTTCTTTTTCGGAGCAGAAACTGTTGTGACTGCTTCTTGAAAATAGCGGTTCAGCGATCACTAAAAGAGATTAAACCATTTTTAGGATTAGTAGGATCTTACAGAAAATTCATAAGATTTTGCAAAATTAACAAGAACCCTCAACCTTACCTCTCAAAAGGGACCACTAATAAAATATACACCCGAATTTTTAAATAGTTTTGAAACATGTAAAAGAATTTTAATGAATGACCCGATCTTACAATATCCTCATTTCACCAAACCCTTTAATTTAGATGTTTCTAATTTTGCAATCGGAGCCGTACTTTCACAAGGGCCAATCGGTAAAGACCTTCCAATTACATATGCTTCTAGAACCCCTTAGAATCACACTACAGCACGATAGAAAAAGAATTACTTGCAATCGCGTGGGCCGTAAAATACTTTCGATCATGCCTTTATGGAACAAAATTCAATATAATAACCGATCACAAATCATTACAGTGGTTATTTTTCCTCAAAGGACCAAACTCGAAACTTGTCAGTTGGAGATTAAAACTCGAAGAATATATCTGCAACATTATATACAAAAAAGGCAAACTGAACACAAACGCAGACGCACTCTCGAGAATAGAAATATTCCCCTTAGACGACAAAGACACAACTTCATTGTTGAACAACATTGACCCCAATGATAACCCCGAACTCTCAGAAGAAGACAAACAAAATTATAAATCAACAAATACCTCCCCCCGACGAACAAAATGTTCCACCAACTTCACATATGAAAGGAAAAATCATAATTTTACAAAACAATAATTAAACATCCTCACATACAAGACGAAGACGATAACGAAATAGTACATACTAGTGTAGAAAACCCCGTACTCAAAATACCCTTTACAGAAAAACCAATCAACTCTTACAAAAACCAAATAATAATTTCAGACTATACAGGAAAGACAAAATCTAACAAGGAAAAAATCGTCGACAAAAACCGCATATTTTGGCAATTATCAAACGAACCAGCGAATCTAAACTATTGGACAGATTTAATAAGAGAATATTTAAAACCAAAAATCTCCTACTCTTTAAGAACGAAAAACTAAAAATACCCTTTATAAATTTCGTGAACAAAAACTTTAAGAACAGTTCGTTCTCCCTAGTAATTGCTAATATACAATTAACCGACGTTATAGACGAAACCGAAAGACTACAAAAAATTAAATACTGTCACGAAACAAACACTGCATACCGCGGGATAAACGAGAACTTAACCACACTTAGAAGACATTTTTATTGTCCAGAAATAGACAAAGACGTGACTAACTACATTAGTACTTGTGAAACGTGCCAAAAATCAAAATACGAACGACACCTAAAGGTACTACTATTTTTAAACCAACCCCCATAGGTCAAAGCGCCCCTGAACACCTTCATATAGACTCATTTAAATGTTCACGACAAAATTTCATTACAATAATTGATAGTTTTTAAAAACTTTGTCAAGCTTACCTTATAACCTCATTAACTGTAATTAAAAATTATTATTAATTTTATTAAATACATAAATAAAAAGTTCACCTCGAGTAGGATTTGAACCTACGACCTGTACTTTGCCAGAGTACCGCGTTAACCAACTGCGCCATCAAGGTTCAAGCCCCAATCGATGTAAATTTTGTCTTTATGTATGTAGAACTGATGTAAATTCTAAATATAATAAGATAATCAAATTACTTATATTAATGGAATGTGAGTCTGCAATATCGCAAGGATCACACATACCAAAGCAACCTGACTAATATTAAATTATTATAAGTGTTTGTTATGAACAAACAAGTTCAAAGGTAAATATGTAATTAACAATTATTATTAATTTTATTAAATACATAAATAAAAAGTTCACCTCGAGTAGGATTTGAACCTACGACCTGTACTTTGCTAAAAAAAACTTATAATAACTCATTAACTGTAGTAAATAATTAATAAACTTTTTCACTGTATGAAACTTGCGGAATTCCCTAAAAAATCACCTGTGATAACGGACTTGAATTCAAAAATCACTTTATGCATGACTTTTGTTTATTACAGCAGATTGAGATCCATTATACGACCCCTTATAACCCTAGTAGTAAAAGCCCAATTGAAATATTTCATTCCTCATTGATAGAAAGTGTACGTATTTTGCGAGACGAAAAACTCAATACAGCGATTACATCATTAATGGATTATGCGATACTATTATCCAACAATAGTATACACTTTTCTACCGTATACACACCGTTCCAAGTATTACGCGGACGACTAGACCATAAAAACCCTTTCGAAAGAAATGAAAACGAACCCATCACACAATATATTCAGGAACATTCTACAAACTTAGATATAATTTCGGACTTTATCCTTATTAAATCGACCAAGAACCAAAAACAAAATCTAGAACGCGCCAACAGACATAAAAAACGAGAAATTAAGATGGATAATACGTGAGATGATTATTTTTTATTACATTTTATTAAAACTGAATGGGTTCAATTTATAAAGATCATTTACTAGTCAATTTTTACTTTGCTTGCTAATTAATCTCGGTTTGCCTAAATAAATTTTAAGCATTATGTTTACTAACTCCTTTATTACTTCGTTGCAACTGATGATGTAATGCTGGCGTTTCTTTGTCCGCTAAAGGGGGGCCTCAGATAGGTTAAAAATTGCTCTTCAGATGAGGTCACTTGCCGGCACCCTGGCACCGTGTTTCTATTGTTTTCCTTATCTTTTTTTATACCCTTTTGTAGTTGAATACTCTTCTAATTTTCCTTCGTCAAGTAATGATTTTAGTAAATAATTGTTCGATATATTTCCACTATATAGTTTTTACTCTATCGTTCAGATTTAACTACATATAGCTTGTGCGCAACAAAATGCTAGCTCTTTACAAACCGCGAAGGCTCCCCTTTTACACCTCAATAAATTCGGTTTATTGTCCGTTATACTTCGATTTCCCAATTTGGGTCAATTACCGTCTATTATATTTATTGTTCACTATTTAAACACAATTTATTACGGTTCTGAGCTACACAACACACGTTATCTTCACGTATTACGTCACTTTTTGTTATTTTAATAAGGAAGGTAATTTTTCACTTCTTCCCTATCACTTTATAGGGCAGCGTGACTATACAATGTTACTTAGACTGCGAATTCTGATAGCTTATTTTTTATGCGATCCTTTTTGTTCGCTTACTTATCGCGAGTCTCTGTGGTCGCTCCCTATATGCGACTGCCTTTAAAAAACTGTACATTTATGATTATGACAGCGTAATCCCTTCCCAACACATTACTAATGCCGCGTATTTAAATATTTTCAAATTGAATATATAGATAACTTATGGAAATAAACTGAAGCTTTTCATCTTAATATTAATTACATTCAAATACAAATAAACAATAACCGTTTCTTTATCCAGAAAATAATATATAAATATCTAATCTCGTATAATTTAGCGCGAAATTTTGATTTTTGCTAAAGCTCCCGTTACAGTACCCCCTCTTTGTTTTTGAATTAATAACATTCATTCGAAAACAAACATAGAATCCAAATGTTTTTTTTACTTTATACTCATTTAATTCTGGTTCACGTATCTTTTTAAATTGATTACATTATGGACACCCCTGTTCTCATTAGTCTGTGGGTTCTTTAATAAATACGCATTTGGACCATTTTCGCGTTCTACTTCATATGGCCCCTCGTATAAAAGAAAAAACTTTCGAATCTCTCCACTTAATGCTAATGATCTGTGATGAGTTCGTAACAATACCAAATCTCTGGGAATATATTTCACTGGTTTTTTAATTTTCTCGTCATGTTTCGCGTTTCTCTTTTCTGCTTTGGTTCTCAATCTGTCTCTAGATAATACTATCTTAGTTTCCACCGTCAGATCTTCTCTTTGTGGAAACCGCACAATACTTTCAATTTGGTGCTGAATTCTCTTCCCTTTAAGTAATTCAGTTGATGTGAATCCTGTACTATCATGCATGGAATTGTTTAACCATGTCTCCACTTGCGTTACTCATTTTGTCCAACTCATATGATCTTCATTGCAATATATCCTAAATAATATCCCTAACTCTTTCATAACCCTCTCTACTGGGTTTGAAGCGGGGTGGTAGACTGGGGTCATTTTTACCTGGACATTCATCTCCTTCAATGCTTCCCCCCAGTTCGCCGATATGAACTGACTTCCATGGTCGGATAAAATCATGTCTGGTTTACCCACGAATGGTACAAAATCTTCCTTAACTTTCTTCAACAAGATGCGCGTATTAGCCTTCTTGATCGGGTGTATTCTGACGTACTTCGTAAACACCTCCATCATAACAAACAAATGTAAAACCCCCTCCCCTTTTCCGCTCGGCAGGGGTCCAAAAATGTCTACAGCTACTATTTCCATCGGTCGATTGGCCACTACGTTTTCCATTAATCCTTCATGTTTTTGGTTCGGTATTTTTGATTGCTGACATGTGTCACAGGATGCTACATACTTTTTGACTTTTTTCTCATTGTTTGAGCAACGAAATCTTTCTTTCCTTTATCATAGATTCTACTACATTCAGCCAAGTTTTACGCGGCCTACCAGGCCCGGCCTTTCCTCTAACCTCACCCCCATATATTTGTTTCGTTAATCTTGCGTTGTTCATTCTCTCAATGTGACCAAACCAACGTAATGCACTACTTTTATATCTATCCATCATCGTCTTTTCCTCACCACACTCCGCCATTATGCATTCATTTTTTACCTTGTCCCTTCTAGTTTTACCACATGCGCTTCTCAGGAATCTCATACCCACGGCATATTTTTTTTCGTGCTTTTTGTGACATACCCATGTCTCACTTCCATACAGTACTGACGGGACGAATACGCCATTATAGATTGCTCATTTCGCAGCTAGGCTCATGCTTTTATTTCTCATTATCGTCCACATACTTCCAATCACTTTCCTTCCAGCATTGACCCTTCGTCCAATCTCGCCCTCCATTGTACCATCTGCAGTAAACATTCTACCGAGATATACCAGCTCCACAATTTCATCTTGCAGAGTAAATACTCTACTCTCCTTTCCACGTTCCCGATTGAACACTACAATCTTAGTTTTGTTCACGTTTACCTTTAGGTCCATGCTCTCACAGACACCAGAAGTCTTACATTTACGTCACCAACCATTACACCATCTGTATCGGTACATGCTTGTCTAACACATTTATCCATGTATACATTGAACAACCACGGTGACATCACACCTCCTTGTCGCACTCCTTGCTCCATATTAAAATATTCACTCACACCTCTCACCCTAACACATGCCCGACTACCATTGTATACTGCCCTTATTCCATTTATTAGACCTTTATTTACACCATATTCATTTAATATTTCCCACAGCTTCTCCCTATTCACCCTGTCATATGCTTTCTCCAGATCTACAAACGCACAGTACAACTTCATTTTTACCTTTAAACACTTTTCGATCACCTGTTGGAGAGCAACCATCTGATCGACACATCCTCTCCCTGGCATGAAGCCACCTTGCACATCCCAAACCTTAGTATGTGTAGTTTCTCGTACTCTTATCAATCAGTATTCTTCCAAATACTTTACCAGGCACGATGAGCAAACTTATTCCTCTGTAGTTCTTATAATCACTCTTGTTCCCCTTACCCTTATACAGTGGTACAATGATGGCGCCCATCCATTCCCTCGGCATTTTTCCACACATAGGTATACATTGAATAATTCACACAATCTTCGTATAAGCTTTGCACCACCATACTTTAGCATTTCACCAGTGATTTCATCTACGCCTGCTCCCTTGCCGTTTTTCAACCTTCCTACCGTTTTCTCTACCTCATTTATTCCAATATCCTTCTCAGTTTCATTCATTACTCCTTCTATATTCTCCTTATTTAACCCTTCAGTCTTACTTTCCTCACTACTGTACAGCTTTTCGAAATATTGTTGCCAGCATTTCCTCACTGCACAATCGTCCCATACTATTTCGTTGCTAATACTCATCACTCCTGCAGCCTTCTCTTTTGGGCCACGTTTTGTATTTTTGACCCATTTCCAGAAGAGTTTTTTCTTTCCCTCAAAATCATTCTGCATTTTCTCTCCTTCCACATCCATCACTTCCTCTTTACTTATTCTCACTGCCTCCTTCGCTTCTTTATTTCTTAATCTATACACCTCATACAATCGCTTCTTCTCAGTCTCATTTTTTGCAGCAATCATTGCCATGTACGCATCTTTTTTCTTACATATTGCCTTTTTTACCGACTCATTCAGCTGAAGTAATATAATTTCCATAAGTAATTTCACTTATATTATATGAGTTTGGCTTCGTTTTGTTACAATGTTTTAAGGTTTAATTTATTTTACTAACATATTATTAGCCTTAAGAGTTTTGGTGACTATGAATTAAGATATTAACACATATTAATTTATATAATAGAAAATGCTTCTAACTTGATAAGAAAGCAAAGGAAACATTAAATATTAAATGTATAAGCTATTTAATAACTTATTTGAATTCTTCTTTTAAAGTATCAACAGCAAATGAACCATGACCAGGTTGGAGCATCAGCGTTTTATAATCTAGCATCATTCTAGCCTATTATAATGAACATGATTATGTAAATTCTAAACAAGCAAAAAAGAAACAGGAGCATATTTCATTTTTCATAATGTAAATAAAGTCGTTATAATGGGCATGATTATTGAATGAATAGAAACAATACATCAGTTATAAATTCTATTGCTTTCTCATATACGTACGTATAAAGAGAAAGCTATGTAATCGGTTTAAATTTTCAATCAAGTTTTTTTTTTACATTTCTCGACGTTTTGTGGCTTAAACAATACGAAAAACACATTTTTAGAAAAAAAAGTTTAAAAAAAAATTCGTGTGTCTGTTTTTGTCTGTGCGAGATATCTCTTGAACCATTAAAGCTATCGACATGAAATTAGGTACAAAAATTCTTTGCAATAAAATCTAGGTCAAATTCTTTAATCATCAAAATTCAACCAGTGGCGGGGATTTTTAGGGGATTAGAAAATTAAAAAAATTCATTACTTGAAATTTTAAAAAGTTACATAATTAACAAAACAAACTAATACTTTTTTATATAATTTAAAAATAAAAAAATATATAATAACCAGTGGCGCGTCGTTTTTAGGGTACAAAATTGTGCATTTTTTAATTTACCGATTTTTTTTTAAAGTCGGGTATTGTGGGTTTTTAAGATCGCTAAGTATAAATCATTTATCAAAATTAAAAAATTCAAAATGGAGGATTAAGAATGCGGGATTATTGTGTTTATTTAGTTTACCAACCGATTTTTTTGAAAGTCGGGTATTGGGAGTTTTTAAGGTCGCTAAATATAAATCATTTACCAAAATTAAAAAATTAAAAATCACATCAAAACTGTAGGTTTATCATGTCTTAAATCGGATATGACTAAAATTCAGGTATTGTGGGCTAATGATCAATTTTGCAACTTTGTTAATTTGTAAAACATTATCTAAATTAAAAAAAATTTAAAAACTGCCAGTGACGCACCGTTTTTAGGGTGCAAAATTTTTTTGAAAGTCGGGTATTGGGGGTTTTTAAGATCGCTAAGAATAAATCATTTCTCAAAATTAAAAAATTCAAAATGGCGGATCAGACGTGGGGAATTATCGTGTTTAAAAACCGATATGACTCAAATTCAGTTATGGCAGATAATATGGCAGCGGAAGTATTCGGTACAGCCAATGTATTTTATAAGTATCCGGTAAAGCCAATGTATTGCTTTGATGGTAACGTTAGATAAATAATTAAATGACTTGAATGCCTAGGAACATTCTACCTGTTCTTATGAAATTTATTCCAAAATCTATTTAAGTGGATATCTTCACATTGTCTGTTAAAATTACTAGGTTGTTTGTAAATCACAATAGCTTCATATTAGAGAATATAATAGTAGATTGTCGGGATCAAATTAGATGGCATTAATTTTTTAAGGGATGTTATGTATCTCAAATTGTTAATTCAATCTGATCTTTTTGTTTACTTTCAAAGCTGGGGTTACTGGTTCCAGTGTAATTTTGTCAACAACAGCAAAACATCTTATCTATTTACTTCCAACGTTCATAATGGATTCAAAGCATATTTAGAAGACCTTAAATGTTCATCTCTACACCATCCATCGGAGAGTTCTCGAGGAAAGTAGAAATAAAGTGACATTTTTGGTAGTAAGAAATCACCCAAAATACATCATTATTGTAAGTGTGTACAATTTCTATACAGAGTGTATCGGTTCGTGCGCATAATCGACACGCTACGCGATCTGGACCATACACTAAACAAATAGTTTTACGCAATTTTTTCTGCGAATTTTTCAAACAATAATTCACTGCTACGGGCGCTTTGTTGCGCCCGTCTGTCCATTCGTTCACCCGTCCTTGTAATTACGCCTTAAGATATCAAAATGCGGTTTTATGAAATAAGTTTGCTACATTAAGCTAGAAACAAACACCAATGTAAAATTTTACAATATTTTTAGGTACTTCGTGGGAAAATCAATCAGTAAACACCTTACAATACATTTACTTCAAGTGAAAATATTTAAAAAAATGTGTAAAATCATATTAAAACACTTGAAAATTAACTACAGCTAAATAATGAATTCGTTTATTGTAAATTTCTGGTAGCAGGCTTTGATGAGTTGAAAACAATTATTGCATCATCAAGTAATCTCTTATGAACAGTAGCTACCTTTTCGTGGATAACTATTTATTACAACATCGAAAAGCCTTTCCAAAACTTGTCTTAAAAATAAATTGCTCAAGCAAAGGAGTGAAAATAAAATAATGTTAATCATTTAAACCATAAAATTATGACGAAAAAGTAATTAAAAAATAATAATAAAACCGACGTTAGTTCTACATACTATTATTCAAAATGGCGGCCATTTTTTTCAATGCACTTTTCACATTTTTTTGCGACAGTTCTATTGTATTACGATTCATATTTTCAATAATATTAATAATTCGATGTTCCAGAACTTGCCTATTTTCTGGGGATCAAGTTCATACCCCTCATTATTGACATATCCCCATAAATAAAAGTCTAATGGGGTAAGGTCCGAAGACCTAGCAGGCCAACGCACAGGACCACCGTTGGGCATTATTCTGTCACCAAAAATCTCCCGTAAAAATGCTCGGACTTCCCCTGAATTATGTGCGGGGCATCCATCTTGTTGGAACCACAAATTATTAAATTCATCAGGGGGAACAGCTTCACGAATGGATGGAATGATTTGGATTTGCAACATTAAAAGGTATCGTTGCCCTGTTAACGTGTGGTCATAAATAAATGGATCAATCAGACGATTTCCTGAAATTAATTGGGAATATTAAAAAAATGAGTCGTAGTTAATTTATTAAATGTTACTCAATTAACTCAAACAAAGATATTACTTACCGATCATTCCGCATAACACATTAAAACCAAATCGTACTTGAAGTCGGCGTGGATCGCGAATATGTGGATTTGCACGGGCCCAGTAATGATGATTTTTTTTATTGACGACTCCACAGTTGGTAAAACTTGTCTCATCTGTCCATACAACTTTATCAGAAAATTCAGGACTTTTTTGACATTTACGATGGTACCAATTACAAAATTCGATTCTCCTGTAAAAGTCACCTTGTTGCAGGCCTTGTACAATTGTTGGCTTGGAGGATGATATTCAACAACTTTCAAAACATTCTGTACAGTGAATTTTGGAATATGAAACTCCGTGCCACAATTTCGTACTGAAGATTTCGGATTTTCCTCAAAATATTCCAAAATGTTTCCGTTGCGATTCTCATTATTGATCGCATACTTTTTTGAACGTGGTTTTTCAAAACTTACAAAATCTATTAAATTTCTTACTACATTATTAAAATGATTTCTGCCATGTTGTCTTCTTTCATTTTTGATATAGCACACTAATATATCGTATTTTCTTCGGTAGAATAATTTAACGCCAATTTCAAACAACGTCCATTAAAATGTGAGAAACTATTGTAGTCTTTTGACAGATAACATAATTGTTATACAATAATTGTTTTAAACTCATCAAATCCTATTACCAGAAATTTACAATAATCGAATTCATTATTTAGCTGTAGTTAATTTTTAAGTGTTTTAATAGGATTTTTCACATTTTTCTAAATATTTTCACTTGAAGTAAATGTATTGTAAGGTGTTTACTTAAATTTAAACTTAATAAAAGAGTTATTTATCTGTCATTGTTTAAGACAAGGTTTGGAAAGGCTTTTTCGATATCGTAATAAATAGTTATCTACGAATAAGTAGCTAGTGTTCATAAGAGATTACTTGATGATGCTTTTGATGAGTCGAAACGTCGTATTATGAATTATGAGTTGAAATAAATGTACATTTGCAGAATCAATTGCTTTGGTAGTTTTTTTTTTCAAAAATGTTTCATAAAAAAAGAAAAATTTGAAAATCTCAAGAATGAGGGTTGAAACGTCGAATTATAATTAAGTGTTATACATTGTTGGATTGAGAATAAAAAAAGGAATCATTTTATACCATTAGCTAATTTCCGCCCCACATGAAACAATAAAATTGATGATGGTGGTGAACGCCGGATTAATTTTTTTCTGTCACCAATCAATAGAGGATAAAAAGTGGCAATGACAAAGTATAATTTATTTTTTATATCTGTTCAAATAAAAGAGATATAGCTAAAAATAAAAATTGTCGATTTTCAGTTTTTTTCAAATATTTTGAAAAATATTTGAGATAGCCTTGATTTCAGAATGGCATTTTAGTGGGCCCAAAATTCTCTAAAACTTTCTCTATTTAACTGTCTTTCGATCTCTTATAGTTTCCAAGATAGCAATACTGCACAGACCAATTTTGGACACACACGCACACACCCGCACACAACCACCGACACCCACCCTCGCACACCCACACCCTCCCCCATAGCCACACACACACACACGCACGCACACGCACGCACACACACGCACACACACGCACACACACGCACACACACGCACACACACGCACACACACGCAGACACACGCACACACACGCAGACACACGCAGACACCAGACACACGCACACACACCACACACGACACACACACACACACACACACAGCACACACACGACACACACACACACACACACACACGCACACACACACACGCACACAGCACACACGCACACACGCACACGACAGACACGCAGACAGGCAGACAGACAGATATATATATATATATATATATATATATATATATATATATATATACGCCGTAATGGCATATTTTCACTACCCCATATAACTAAATACTCCAAAATTGATTTCCTATGATAACAGTCATTCTAATTTATTGATTAACTATTTTTTCTGCTAACCATTATTTCTAGTAAAACCTGATATATTTTTTGTGCATTTTTTCTCTTTGATGACCTTGAGACATGGCGAGTGGTCCAATGGTTCTATTTTTAGATTTTTAGGAATAGTAATATAGTTCCGGTTTGACTCTATACCACGAGCCCGCCTCCTTTTCGTTTTCAGGAATTCGTTCTATTTTTAGATCTCTAGGAATCGACCAAAATTCGGTTTGCGTCTTAAATAAGGATGTGGCCTTAAAGAGGTTCATAGGCTTTGAGGTCGTTTGTCAGATAAGACCCTAGTTCCAGTTTGTTTTCAGGCTGTGACCTTGAGTTGTAATTTTCCCACCAAAGAGGGGTTGTGGCTTTGACTTGACACGTTTTCTTTCCCTATCTGTCTCCCTTACACATGTAAAATTCCTGTGCGGTCCAGGATCGGTCTAGCTATACTAGTATGTCCTAAACTTTGTAGAATCTCAGTGAGTACAAAATTTCTGAACTAAAAATAACAAAATGTACAAACCTATTTGTAAAGAAAAACTTCGCATGTAGATATTCTCAATAAATTTTCCACATTCGAAGGCGAGTAAAGAAACAAAATGAAAGAACTCATAAAATGCTTTAAAACAATTTAATCCAACTGTTTTAAAGAAATCAAAAGCAACAAATTCCCAGCTATGTAAATACAAACACATGCAAAATAGTAAATGGAACTGTTAGACTTTTACGAGAATGCTCGCTGTGAATGGGAAGACAATGGAGGATATTATTATTAGGCCTACTATGAAATTGAAGGTTTCAATTGTTATTATTCATCAAGAGCTGAAATACGAATTGAAGGGACTGCAATATATGTCAAGCAAGATACCTATTGCAAGTGAAGAAACAACAAAAGTAATTGGGAAACTAATTAATTGAATTACTGTAACAAGAAGCAATCATTTTTGAAAACTTGACCTAGGTAATTGCGCTATAAGGCCACCAAATACGTGCACCTGGAAATAAACAAATTTCATACAACTCTTTAATTGCGGGATGCTTTAATCTCAGTACCATGACAAACGCTCGACAAACAAAGATTCAAGAAATTATTGAAGTCTAGCACTACGAAAATAAAGAAAAAAACAATATCAACAACATATTACCCTGGTACACTTATCGGTCGCATTATTTACAACCCATAAATATAAACCACATTTATACAATTAACCACATCAACGACCACAACGTTAGTATTATTACAGATCCTACACATCCTATTAAAAAGGTGATAAGCTGAGAACTGATTTGTTATCTACAAGAAATGAATAATGACCGCATCTTTTTTATTTATAGTCCTAGTTTTGATATTTCTGAAAAACGAAGTAACAAATGCAAAAATGCTTAAAAAATAGAGTTAGGAAGTATTTTACTAACAAATATGACAATATGGGTTAAATGAAGTAGATGTTTAAATTTTTTTTTATTTGCAGAAAACAGTGAAAAAATCAAATTCATCATAGGTAGCTCAGATTTTGTACATGGAGATAAAATTGCATTACAAACAATTTTTTTTTATGTTTTTTCTGAAATTCTCCCAAATAATAACATTTGAGGGATAACTGGTGTCATTTTAGCAGCAAGTCTGCATGATTTTTTATCGAATTTGAAGCACACACTAATGCCAAACTCAAATTTTATTTAAATTTAATAATACAAAAATTTCCCATATTATCTATACAAGTTTAGTTTATTGATAACTTTGTTGTTCCTTGATTAATTACGCACAAATAGAAATTGTCGCCTTTTCTTTTGCTTATCTAAAAAATGATTAATTTATAATTGTATAAATCATAAAAGCCAGAAATGTTAGGGATTCAGTCTAACGGAGAAGACTAACGATGTAAATATTTAATTTTTACATGTTAATCATTATTGGTATAATAGCTCTTAATTAAGACTTCACGTATAGAGAATGCTTTAATATTTAACTCTTGATTATATGTAGAGTTTAAAGTTTGGAACAATGATTACATATATGAATTTTCTCAAATAATTAATAAATTATAATATTTACCCATTGTGTTTTTCGAACATACGCTACGATTTGCATGTAAAAATCAAGCTATGTGAATTTCTGATTAGCAATATCAAGGTTACTTTATTTAACATTCTAAATATGGTTTGTGTTTTTTTTTTTTTTTTTTAGTATCTGGCAATCATTTATTTTAACTAATCAATTGTTTATTTGCGATAGTGATTCAATTCTTCATATTGTGTTATTTCAAGGTTTTAAAACTTCAAAGAATATGACGTAGCGAATATAAACATTCTATCAGTTTGTATTACATTAAGTGATTATTGTATTATTAAACAGCCTCGTTATATTGTTTTAAAGATAAGATTATAACGAGTATTTATAATGGTTGTATTTATAAACAATAGTACATTACGTAAGCTATAACGGGGTAATATATTTACTATATCTCAGTTTGATTGATTAAGTATGTTTATAAAAGTGTCACGTACTGGTTCTTTGCACCATTATCTTATCTATCTGAAGACAGGAATGGGATGATGCACCAAAAATACGAAAGTACCTAACGCATTAAGCGCCATGATGGTCCAATGGGACCTACAATAACTATTGCCAGAGGACCTTGTTGGTCCGATGAGACCTACGATACATCAATAGTTCAAGTGTCGACTTTGACCGTCGGTCCTGTTTGGAAGGGACGGTCAGGGTCTTCCAGCGAATAAAAGACGTATGGGGCACCACTTGCTAGCTGTGGTCCCTTATTTTATGAAGGGTGGGGAAAAGTAAACACAGCAAGTTTTTCACAAAATATTTATTATGCAGTCAAAAACAAAACGTTTAACTATTTTACTAGGTGCAATTGTGCAAAAAATAAAAAGGGTTTTAGTTATTACTGTGGAGTTTATTGAAGCACTCTAGGCACCTTCTTTCTCAAATATTTCTTTGTAACAGTTTGCACACATACCTTTTACATCATGCCTTTTTCCTTCCTTCGACTTTAATTCATGTAGCCTTGGTCTAAGAATATTCTCTCTTAGACGCTCCTCATTTTGCGGTTGAGCAGTTAGGTATCGAATAACTTCTTTTTTGAAATCTACAATTGAACAGTTTTGTCCTGAGATTTGCTTATACAACGTGCCCAAGATAAAGATGAACAGCATGGGGATCTTGCAAACGGTAAAAGATACGAAGGCGGTTAAATTAGAGAAAAGTTGTATAATTTAGGGCATGTTCACATGTAGTTTGCAAAAGTTTATTATTGTTTATCGTTTCTGAGATTTAAAACAAAATGCAATTTTTAGGTTTCTCTTTTTTCGTAATTCCTTCATTTATTTTAAAAGATTTTTAAAAACCAAAGGTACTTCATTGTCACTTTTTGAATTCTATTAGATGGCGTTTTCAAATTTTTTTATTCGACGTTCATCTGCGAGAAACCATCATCAACTTAATTCTTTTATTTTGCCGCGACCAACGTAACTCTGTACTCGATGGTATTTTTTATTACGAATTTAACCATGTTATTACACATGGTTTTGAAAATTTAAAAAAAAAATTCGGATTAATATTAGTATTTGACAATATTTTTTTATGTACAAATTTGACAACTCCAATCTTTTAAACCTATTTAATTAAAGTTAAATAATTACAATAACTAATCAAATAGATTGTCGTTATTTTCTAGACACAGGTAAGCTATTTTTACTGAAGAATGTAAAACACAGTCTAGCATTTCTGGACCTCTTTTAAGCTAGCAAGACCAAATGAGCAGACTCAAACGAAACCTATCAGATTATTTAGTGCTTATTTTGTAGTAATTTATACCAGTAATAAAAATGTTGTACGCCGTGCCGTTTTTAAAAAAAATTTTAACATAAAAATAAATTAAATATTTTTATTTATTCCGTGAAAAACAATCCGCACTTTATTTCAGACATATTAGGCTCAAAAGTAAACTACTCTTTCCTATCAGCAGAATCAATCGCCACTTGCACATGCGACGCGGCATAATATGTACCGACAAAATATAAAGTTTTAGATTTTGTACCCCGCCGTTCCTTCGAAAACTACCCTCGAGCCCTATTCGGCTCAAGAGTAAACTACTCTTTTTTATTGAAATATGAATATTTACATTTTGACGGTATATATTATTTCGCGTCGTGAATGTTTACAAGAATTCTGCCGATAAAAAGAAGTACTTTACTCTTGAGCCTAATAGGTCGTATAATAATTATATATATATATATATATATATATATATATATATATATATATATATATATATATATATTACACATACATACATACATATACAGGTTATCCCATGGCGAACGACATCGATCGATTATGCGAAAAGTATAAATAGGAAAAATCTGAAAATTTGGCTACTTACTAAAGTCGATAGAGGACATCCATCTAAAATATTCTCCAGATTACAGCACTTCCCGTTATACCGGAAGTGGATATTAGGTTGCTTATTTTAAATGGGACACCCTGTATATTGTTGTATTTTTGGATTCTACGTCCAACTCTAGACGTGTTTAATA
Organism: Vesta saturnalis; assembly: GCA_036346205.1. NCBI lineage: Eukaryota > Metazoa > Arthropoda > Insecta > Coleoptera > Lampyridae > Vesta > Vesta saturnalis. The sequence goes on along the minus strand of JARFJB010002443.1, from coordinate 192,272 downwards.
TCATATACCTAACTCTTGCCGTTTTTGAGATATTCTAAGTTTTCAATAAAAAATGACAGTTGCATCGCCCAACAAAGTAACAATTGTAAACAAAGGACTGTTTTAGTTCACTTAACAACGCGCAATGACGTATTTTATTGGAGAAAAAGCGTTTTCACTTGCCCATATTTGGTTGCGTTGTTGAACTTTTTATTTTTAATCGTAGCTGGTAATGCTGCTCGTTATCCAGAAAAAAAGAAGCCATCACCGAAAACCGTGAAGCAAATTGTTGAAAATTTAAAAAATACCGGTACCGTTAAAAGAAAAATTGTTAAAGCTAAACCTATTCTTAACAATGAAAATGTCGTTTACAATGTGAATTTAATAAAAACTAGACATTAAAAAAAATAATTTCATTAAATGTTCGAAATTGCCCCCTTGAACTTCGTGACACTTATCGCACCTTCGGATCAGTTGCTCGTGGGTTGCCGCTCTTATCGAATTTGGACTCAAAGAGCGAAATGCGTTTTTTCCTTCGTTGCTAAAGGAGTGTTGTATACTTCACCCTTAATGGCACCCCATAGAAAAAATGTGGTGTCTGGTGAACATGGTGGCCCAATGGTCCTCAAATGTATGCTGTAGGAAAGTATTCACAATATGGTCATTGTGAGGCGGTGCACCATCACGTTGGTATAGCACTTCGAGTTCTGTCGGCCAGAGGTAAATTATCCAGATACTCCGTTTCCAACTCTTGTAGTATTGCTAAACATTCATTTCTGAACAATTACATTTTGATAGAACTTGCCATTCTAATTTTCGTCATAGAAACGTATCATAACAATTTGATCGATTCTTACTGCGCAATAAACATTAAAACTCAGTTTTTCTGGAAGTTTCGTTCCCTAAGAGCATGCGGGTTTGCGTCACTCCAATAGTGAGAATATGTCGATTAGGCATGGCATTTTTAGTGAATTTCGCTTCGTCGTTCCAAATTATGTTATTCAAAAATCGTTCATTTCCGTAATGACTAGTACGTATAAATTCACTAAAAAGTACTCTTCTCGGAAATCTTTTAAATGTTGCACTAGGGAAAATGCGAAAGGATGAAACTTGTGCTTTTTCAGTATCCCATTAATTGAACTTTTTGATACTCCTGAGTCTATCGAAACCTGTCTTATTGACATCATTGAATTTGTAACAAAGTAACCCAAAATTGGAATTTCCACATTTTCATTGTTAAGGATAGGTTTAGCTTTAACAATTTTTGTTTTACCGAAACCGGTATTGTTAAAATTTTCAACAATTTGCTTCACGCCTTCGGAAACTACCCCCGACCCCTATTTGTCTCAAGAGTAAAGTACTTATTATCGGCAGAATCCTTGTATACATACACGACGCGAAATAATATATACCGTCAAAATGTAATAAATATTCAGTTTTCAGTAAAAAGGAGTAGTTTACTCTTGAGCCTAATACGAGTCGAGCGTAGTTTTCCAAGGAACAGCGGGGGTACAAAGTCTAAAACTTTATATTTTGTCGGTACATATTATGCCGCGTCGCATGTGCAAGTAGCGATTGATTCTGCTGATAGGAAAGAGTAGTTTACTCTTGAGCCTAATAGGGGTCGAGGGTAGTATTCGAAGGAACGGTGGGGTACAAAATCTAAAACTTTATATTTCCTCGGTACATATTATGCCGCGTCGCATGTGCCAGTAGCGATTGATTCTGCTAATGGGAAAGAGTAGTTTACTCTTGAGCCTAATGGGGGGGGGGGGGTCGAAAGTAGTATTCGGAAGAACGGTGGGGGTACAAAATCTAAAACTTTATATTTTGTCGCATTTGCAAGTAGCGATTGATTCTGCTGATAGGAAAGAATAGTTTACTCTTGAGCCTAACAGGGGCCGAGGGTACTATTCGAGTACATACATATTATGCCGCGTCGCATTTGCAAGTAGCGATTGATGCTGCCGATAGGAAAGAGTAGTTTACTCTTGAGCCTAATATGTCTTAAATCAATTGGGGGTTGTTTTTCACGGAATAAATGAAAATATTTAATTTATTTTTATGGTATAAATTAGTACCAATTCAGTTCTTTCTATTGCTGATCTTAATTTCTTTTTATCGTTTTTTTATTGTGGTCCTACTAGCTTGTCTTAATGTGGCAGCGCCACGGGTTTTTTAAAAACGGCATGGGGTACAAAATTTGTATTAATGGTACAAATTAGTACAAAATAAGTACTAAATAATCTGATAGGTTTCGTTTGATTCTGCTCATTTGGTCTTGCTAGCTTAAAAGAGGTCATTTCTGGCGAAATTGTATTAACTGCTGGAATAACCGATACCAACAACTGCTCTTCATTTTCAAAACTCCCATCATACACTTGGTTTTCCCGGTAACTCCACAGAAAATAATCCAACGGACTTAAATCGGTTGATCGGGCTGGCCAAGCTACTGCACTGTAAGTTCCAATCCATTTTCCTATAAACCGCAACGACAAATAGTCCTGTACATTTCTTGAGTTATATGCTGGGACATCATCTTGTTGAAACCAACAGTTGTTAACAAGTGCTGGAGGTAATTCATTCAAGGCATTTTCAAAATCAGTCCTTAGCAAGTTCAGATATCGTTCGCCATTTAAATTGTTGTAGTAAATAAAAGATCCTAAAATGCCCATCAACATATTAAATCCAAATCTATGTTGATGTCTTGATTTCTGTTTTTAAATAAGGATTTGCCCAATAATGTTTGTTACGTCGCGTTCCATTGTTGGTTATTACGCTTTCATTATACCAAATTATTTTAAAAGGAAAATTTAGATTTTCGTCATATTTTCTAGTATACCATTCGCAAAAACCTGCTCGCCTCTCCTCAACTGGTCTAAGACCCTGACAAACTCGAAATTTATATGGATGAAACTTATTCTTATTTAAAATGAATTGTGCTGTAGATTTAGTTATACAACGGCTTGTAAAACGGTATTAGCTACAAATATTAAAAAAAGTGACAATGAAGGAATTACGAAAGAGAAAAACCCAATAATCGCATTTTGTTTTAAATCTCGGAAACGATAAACAATAATGAACTTTTGCAAACTACATGTGAACATACCCTAAATTATGCAACTTTTCTCTAATTTAACCGCCTTCGTATCTCTTACCGTTTTCAAGGTCCCATGCTGTTCATCTTTATCTTGGGCACGTTGTATATTATGTGGGCACTGACAACGGCTGTGATAGCTAAAAGCTCAAATCCCAATTGGCGATACCACTTTACGGTCGTACGTAAGGGATTGCTGTAAGCACCCATTTGATCTGACAAATCAACCTATGACTTGGCGGAGTTATATTCTCCTACCATAACCTGCTTCAATTTAGTTACACCTCGGTAATTTACAGTTACGAATTCTTTATAATGCTTGGTAGATAACATTAGAACGTTGCGCTGATGTTTTCAATTTAAAACTGTTCTCCTCTGCATAGATTTCTCCTTTTTTTAATTTTTTTTGTTACTACTCTTACGTAAACATTTTCTGTTTAATCGCCGCGTTCCAATTAAATGTGTGTTGGCATGTAAAAGTTTGTTCGCTAAGTCCAAGTTAGTATACCAATTATCAGTACACATGGTTCGGCCTTGATGAAGCAGCTTCTCTGATAGTGATAAAACTATACTAGTAGGTACAGTTGTTTGTACGTCCAGGTTTTTGCCACAACAAATTTTAAGGTTATAAGTGTAACCACCACCGGTGCATAATTTCAATAGTTTTATTCCGTAGCGATGTCGTTTTTGTTTCGTGTACTGCCGCATGACAAGTCGCCCTCTAAAAGGTAACATTGTCTTGTTCACCTGGACTATACACATTCTGAACAACTTCTTGAACTGCATGCTTGATTTGTATTATTTTGCTGTAGACGAAATTTCTTAGACCTTGGCTTTGGAACACATTCAGTCGAATCCGACTCAAATTCGGGACTGGAACCCCTGAGCTCAAAACATGGATCAGTATCGGATTCATCAAAGCTAATGTCCATTTGGGACAAAAACCTTAAAGAAATTAGTGCGGATCTCTCGGACCTGGTGTTTGACATTTTCATTTCAAAAATAGGGATGGATTCGGTTATAACATTTTAAATTCGGTTCGGAAAAATAAAGCGGTTCCGTTCGAACCATTTTACGGTTTTTAATATATATTTTTTTGAAATCTGACTACGTATTTTTAGAGTTTTTACTTTGATCTTAGTTTCACTACTAAAACGCGATCCACATCAGAATTGTAGCAACCCACCTGTGGATTTCAGCGCCATATACAAAGTTACCGTACATGTCAATACTACAGGCGACCGACCGGTGGACCGCCGTCGTGTTCAACGAGTTAATTAATCTATGAACTCGGAAGAAACTCAAAATATACTGCCAACGTACGTCGTGTTTAAGATAATCTACGGTTACAACCAAGCAAGAATTTTTAGACACTAGTGAGAGGGTCACCTAGGCCTAAGAGAGTAGGAGGGGGCAGAGGTAAAGGCATTAGGAAATTAGAAGAGGGCGACTGAGAGACCGTATTGCTTTTGCTGATTAATTACAGCTCATTTTTTCAAGGTCGCGTAGTTAGAAAGAAAATTTATCGTATGCGGTAAATTTGCCCTAGAAAACTCGCCGCCAGAAGATTCGCCCCCATACAATTCGCCCCGGAACGATTTAAAACTGCTCTTTACTACTAGGGTTAAAACTGCTCTTTCACCAAACTTATTTATTCCTTTTTTTTTAACCAACAGGTCAACTGGTATTACATTTTCCTTTATAATTTCTTTACGTTTATCAGATTTTTTATTTTCACGGACAGGCTTTGTTACACGATCAAGCCGCACTAGACGTCGTGCAGGCCTGCCGAGGTAAACGGGTTGCCAAGCCAACTGCAGTGGAAATGGGCGGGGTCTATATAAGAAGTAAAATGATTGAAATTTAGTTTCTAACACCTTACAATTACCATAAATCAACAAATAAGAACATTCAATGCAGGAAAAAAATGTCTCTAAGCGCCACCAAAATTTTAAATTTTTTTACAATAAATAGTCCTAGGCGAGGTGTTAAGTTAATCCTACCTGACTGTGGAAGATAGAATTGTAACCCACTCACAACTCAAGTTCAATCACTTTCACTTTAACAGAGCACGTTAAATTTCGTCTCAGAAAACTTAATGCACGTCGATTCAATTTTGAAAACCTTGTTCAATTACCCTTATAAATATATTGATCCCAAGTTCAATAAAGTTTTGAAGCATAATAGTCGTAAACTTATTGATCGCACCCTGTATATTCATAAATTAATAGTTATAACTATCATGAAAATTCTGAAATAAATAAATATCGCCCAACTTAGAAAAATAATACCTACTCCGGTTTATTAATTTTTAAGCACAAAAACATAAGTCGTATTTAAAAATTTTAAAGTCGTAATGATTAGCGCGTCGTTCATGAATCGTATAATTTTCTATCAAATATTAGTTTAATACTTTCTCTTTAAAATGTATTTAAACATTCACCAGCATGAATGAATTGTAATAATTCAAATCTATAATTTCTGCTTAGTAAATATTTTGTTATCAGTGTTATGTATTTAATGATTGGTAATGAATGCAAACAAAATAAGTAAATTTTGTAAACGATCTGACTCACAATAAACAATTCTCACATCGATCATTAAGCCAAAATATCAAAAGATTCATTACTCTTAAACGGTATAATTATCCTTTATGTAATTTCACACAAAGAAACATTTAACTCCTATAATATTGATTCACTTTTAACCCTTAGACTAAGGAATCACAATTTAAACAAATGAAAAAAATAGTTAATTAATGGATCTGTATTACCAATCTTTTAAAAATATTTAGAGATATTGCTTGTAGATTAAAAATCCCTAAATCTGATGATCTAAACGTATAACAACGGTAATATAGATTGAGTATCCTTATTGTTTGAAATGAAACTTACAATATAAAGAGTGACACCTCTAAAGATAATCAAACTTCTAACATTCAAAAATCTAAAATTATTCTTACATAAATAAATTCCGCAGTCCTTTATCCGGTATAATGTGGTATCCAATGGGGTTGGTTTATTCTTATTAGTCCTTAATATGTATCCACACTTGTCAGCGACACACGGCTGTAAGTTGACCGTCGCTCTACTATATGCCCTTTTCGAAATACAAATGTTAGTCACCGAATATATTTACTCACACTTGAACTTCCAAATTCTTAAATATTTTTACACAGTCGATTTAGAGCGGTTATAATCGCACATATGCTTAAATCAATAACATTAATGTCCAATACTGTTTAACTTAATTCATACATGCTTACACACCTTTATTTTGTTACTTAAAGAATTAGTTTAGGTTTCTTTTCAGCTTGCGCGACAATGCACACTACTTTTAACTCGATGTTTGCTGTTTATTTCAAACCTGCTCAAACACTGAATAATTTTTAATTCTAACTTAATAAATCCTCTTATTTATAAATGTTTAAATACTTAAACCTCAAAATGGGTCTTTGGCAGTAAACTAATATGCACTGCGATACTAATTATTTACAAATAAAAACCAGCACAAACTGTTTTATGATCTCACAAAACACTCGCGCGCGACCATTCCTTAAGTATAGCTCTTTGCCGAGCGTCTCCCCCTTGTACCCACGCAGTCTCTCCCTTATATACCTGGGGTCATCCACTTTGCCCAACGTCATAAAATTTTTCGCCTTTATACCGTAATCAACCTATCCCAAAGGATTTTTCCACTGTGCGTCTTTGCCGAGTGGGAAATCTGAAACGGAACTAACGCAGTCATCTTGATTTTCTTTAGAAACATCCTCACAATTCTTCGTAAAGACCCTAATTCACAATAAAATTCACTCCATGTACTGCCAGATCTATATTCAACTTTTTAAGTAAAAATATGCATACACATTCTTTTCTGCACTTTAATACAATATCATAAATATCACATATCATAAATTCACCCATTTACACGTGATGTTAACGCCGCATTCCGTAGTACACAGTGGTAAATTCCGGTAGGATTTAACCATTATCGTATCAATAGGGGTTTTACCAAAATATTATTTCTCACAACATTTAAATACTCTAACATGATACACAACGCTTTACTTAAATTCCAGTGACGTAGCATTTACACTAATTTACATTATGTGCACACAAAAAAATTTCTTGTGCAAACTGGCGTTCATTTACAATCCAACATACGTTCTACGCACAGCACAAGACTACATATACCCCGGGCGTCAAAATAATCTCACAGCTTCCTAAAAGAACTTTTAGGTTTTTCCTAATTGAGCCTACTTGTTTTTTTCTTAAGTTTTCTTATTAGTGTATCATAATATTACGTATGGTACAAATACTTTTAAAAAATTAAATTGTTCTATCAAATATAAACTAACGTATGATTATTATTTTGATTAACTACGAATTAAATTTATTTATTTAGAATAATGTAATAATATTCCCATTATATGTTTGATACATCGTAATCATTATTATTCTTAATGCTGCGTGGGGTCTGTGTCGAACAAGCTCGTGAGGTGTCGTGGTGGTGAGAGATATTTTACAAGAATTCGTACCTATATTGTAAAGAGGGTAAGTTTTATGTGAGTGTGTGGCGTGTCAAAGATAGGGAGTGAGAAATAAAATTACTTGTTTTAGTTATTACTATCACACTAAGTATCAGGATCTTTTTTACTTGTTTCATTAAAATATAAGTGCGGAATGTGATACATATTGCTGCGGGCGTGTAGTTAGACTGTCGAAACGACATTGCACTTTCCTACATGTTATGCATCCTATTTTTCAGACGACTGCATGTAATAAAAAATAGCATTGTGAAGTACCGATTTACGGATTTTCGTACTCCTAATAAACATTAACTTGATGTTACGCACCGCACTCACATAGTTACATCACACGGTGGCATCCCGCGCCATTCAAAGTTGCAGGTGCATAAGTTAAGGTCTAAAAGTACTTGCATGCCAAGCTTATTTGGTTGAGCCGCTTCGCAATTTTCCTTGAGGCAGAGTTTTCCAGAAAGCTAATTTTTTTTTGACTAGTTTTCTGGGAGGCGAATATTCCGGCGGTAGCAAACTTTCTTTGATTGCAAGTTTTCATGGGAGCAAATATTTCGGGTGCAAATCTTCTGGGGCGAAGATTCCGGGGCGAATTTACCTGTGAGCGAGTTCTCTTGGGTTCGAATATTCCTGGGGCGAATATTCCGCTTGTGAGTGGCAAATTTTCCTACAATCAAATTTATACCATTAAACTCTGAACCTGCAGATACTTGTTTTTAGACAACAGGCACCAGTTTTTAGGTAATAAGTACTTGTTTTGGAAAACAGCTACCTGTTGTAGGAACAGGTACGTTTCCTATAAAATGGTTACCTATTTCTATGTTTATCTAATTTGTTCACATTGTTATACTTCTCGTAAATTAAGTGTCACTGTTTGCTATTGTAAATTTTATTTTAATTATAAATTTTTATTTTATTTTATTTTATTTAGTACATTTTTCTATTTCTCTCCTTTCTGATACTCTACTGTTCGATAAAATATCCTACCAGGAATATCAATCAGTTATTCATTTATGACAAGCCATGGATTATAAAAACAAGAAATTTAGGCCATTTTGAGATTGTTGTGATAAGTTACAGAACCTACCTTGTCCAGTTAGCATGGTATTGTGACTTTATTTCCCGATAGTTTGTTTGTACCCCAGGTGCTCTAAAATTAACTGCATAATTTTTTTTAAACACCCTGTATATTGATCTGAGTCTAAACGGCAACGATATTTTTGTATCGTTTGATATTTGTTTAAAACATGTATGCCGTATCCATGTTAATCACGCAGTAATAGCTATTAATGTGCTCAACACTAAATCTTTTCTTACATTTTACGTGCGAGCACCTGCAGTGGCGTTGTTTTCTGAGTGCATCCCGAAATTTGTTACAGGGGAGATTCTTCTTAACGGGTGAGGATTCTCATAGTTATTTTTGGATTCAGAAATTCACAGACACAAAATGTTACTATCAAAAGTTGGGCAATTGAGATTTTAAAAATTAGAAGCAACTTTCGCATGACTCATGCTGTTAGCAACTTTCGTTTTCCGGGTTTTCCCCACATGACTCATCGGCTTTACAAAGGTTAAAACAACTTTCACATCGCTCATCCGCTCAAATATATTTCGTTACAAATCATTTATCCAAAACAGATTGATGCATAATTCTTACAGAAAAAAAAATACAATATGTGCAATGTTTTAATGGGCATACTTACAATCTATATGTACAATTATCGAATATTTACATATTAACATTTTAAAATATGATTTAAATATACATATAGGTAAGAGAAAGGTGACGCGATGATTTCAACCGCCTACTTTCAACTACTTTCTAAGAGTTATCCAAATTCACCCAATAAAAACATGTTGTGTTATGTCTGAGTCTTGTAAATAGATTTTCATCTCCCAGCTCTAGTAAAAACCATCCGTCTACATAAAATTTCCGTAGGATATATCCCGAATCAATGTTATCAAGTATAGAATATCCTGAACATAATACGTTTTCTTGATAAAAAGATATCGTTCCGTTAAACCCGCATATAATTAATTCAACCACCGCCGCCATCAAACACCTCCTGGCAGTGGCTATTTACGTAATCATATTTGGTTTCTCATAGATTTTTATATAAATTTTATAAATACCCTAAGGTAATTGAGTAAATAATAACACTGTACTTATCAGTGTAATTTCACTTGATTAATTATCTCAAACAAAATACGCTAAAAACTTCCTTATAACTAACGTAAACTGTGTTATTTTCTACATAAAAATTACTGACCTCAACAAGCTGTAGAAAAGATGGGGAACATCCCTTTAAAACTATGTTTTAAGAAAAATAATTAATTGATTTTTGTTTACATTAGTAAACCGTTACCTGCTATTTTAAAACGTTGCCAAATCATCATGTTAACAAGCAGCAAAGTTGTATAAAAGAACGTATACTCGTCAAAAGGCTTCATCACAATACTCTCAACACACAGCAAACATCCACAAAAGAAAATACACCAAAACAATTTGTGTACTGGTTTTCATGTGGTTTGTTCATGATTGCATGTTTTAGCTTCTTTGGTTGTTTTGTTCGATATGTTTTTACTAGCTTCTTTTGTTTTGGGAATTACAAGTTTGCACGTTTACTTGTTTATATGTTTACGGGTTCACGTTTTTGTGCTTGGTGCTTACTTGATTGCTAGTTTTTTTGTTTTCGTCTTTGTAGGCCTACGTGATTTGGATGTTTACGTGTTGGCTATGAATTTGTTCTGCATGATTATAGGCTAGTATATTTGTTTTGGGGGTTGGACGGTGCATATGTGTATGTTTACGGATTTTACATGATCTTTGCTTGGTGCTTTCTTGATTGCTAGTGTCTTTGTTTTGTATTTGCGTGTTTGGGGTTTGATAGCTTGTTTACTTGTTTCCTAGTTCTTTACTTTTGGGTGTTATACTTGTTTGCGCATGTGTTCGTTTTAAGTGTGTTGTTATTGGTTTTAGCTTCTTTGGTATGTTTTTTTTGTTTTTTGGGGTATTTGGATGTTTCCAGGGGCTAGTTTCATCATTTTGGGGATTGGGTTTTCTGCATGTTGGGACGCTGAGTAACTTGTTTCTCTGTTTGTGTTTTCGGGTGTACCTGTTTTGTATTTGGGCGTACACTTAATTGATAGTTCATTTACTCGATTGTGGGGGTGTGTGTGTGTTTGCGTCCGCGTGTGTACATGTAAATTACGGTAATTGAGAATCCGTATCAGTCAAGAGGAATTCGCCTTCTAAAAGTGAACTGAAAGTGCTGGCAGATAAAATGGGTCTTAGATGTCTGTTCTCGGACGTAGACCCATTCAATGCAAAAAAAATGGCTGTCAGGTGCCCGATGTCGTACGTTCTGGCTCGAATATGCGCCTCAGGTGGTCAACTACTACTACTTATTATACTAAATACATTCGAGTATTAAATAATAAACCGCATTTGCATAATCTTTTTATCCAAAAATGAAACTGATAAAGGCCATCTTAATAATGTTTAAATAGAGGTGCTTCACTAATCTTTGTCAATGCAAAAACCGGTAAGAGACCAAAACCTAGAAAGAAGAAATACAGCTCATACTTCGTGAATAGTTATCAACCATTTTCCTACTTACCTCGAGGTTTTATGTGCATCTATCCGACTTTGGTGGATCTCAAAGAAGGACGAGAATTATAAAGCTAGTAACCATGTAATATTTTTAATTTTCTGTAAAGAAAGATTGAATTTTACACAAAATTGGTTCCCTTTGTATAGTTTGATTCAAGCGGGTGGATTAGGGTCGACTGCGACAATTTGAATATTTTGCATTCCGGATTTTCTATTTGGCTCTGTCGGTTGTTCTGTTTGTTTGTCTGTCGGTCGTTCGATGGGTGGATCTGTCGACCGGTTTGTTTGTCGGTATGTCGGTCGGTCAGTCTGTCTGTCGGCCGGCCGGTCGGTAAGTCTGGGTTAGTCTGTCCGTCAGTCGGAGACTGTCTGTCGGTCGGTCTGTCTGGCGGTCGGTCTGTCTGTTGGTCGATCGTCTGTCTTGTCTGCCGGTCGGTCGGTTGATGTGTCTGTCTGTCAATTTTTCTGTTGGCTTGTCTGTCGGTCGGTTGGCCTGTCTGTCCATCGGTATATTTGTTGATTAGGGTGTCTGTCGGTCAGTCTGTCTGTCTCTCGTTGTGTCTGTCGGTCGGTCGATCTGTTTGTCTCCCGGTCGGTCTGTATGCTATTCGATCTGTCTGCCTATCGGTCGGTAGATCTTTCCTTTCAGGTGCTATTGCATTCAAATTTGGCATAAATGTTTATGGTCTACATTTCAAGGCCTCAGTGGTGGCGGTGGAGCTACTGGGTAAGGAGTAAAAGTGATTGATTTGTTTTCTGCCGGAATAACTTGTGCAGCGGTAGTTTTCAAATTTGACAAATGTTTAACACTAGAACCGCCGTACCAGTCATTTTGACCGTTTTAACTTTGCGAATTCTCATAATTTCCTAATCTTTAAAAATTTCGAGCTTATAGAATTTTTATAAAATAATCCAAACTTTTCATGATCGTATACCTTAAACCGGTCAATTTGACCGCTGCCATTTTTATGCGCTTTTATGTTAGCAAAACCATAGTTATCAATCTATATTATTTGCCGTTGTTGTAGGATGTTTTACATATGTATTTAGAAAATATAAACGTTTACTGTTACGTGGATATGTAATGGTGGTCTGACACTCGAACAAATCTTGACAGACAGGAGCCTGCTGATAATTGAAAGTTATTAGCTACGTACCGTATGCACAGACGAACAAGTTGCAGGTTTCAAAATGTAGGTGCAGTGTATCTATATTAGGGCAAACGTAGCTGTGTACTCTAGTTACTGTTGATATTCGCCGTTTGTGATGGATTGGTCCAGCAAAAGACTTACGCATCAGCAGACTTTGGCTTATTTAGAATTTAGTAGTTCCTCTGATAGTGATTCAGATAGTGACAGTAATCCTAAAAATAACAAAAATGAGGTGACAGTGATGACTACTAACAACAGAGATAAATAAAAAAATCAGATAACTTCAAAAACTGAAAGAATACAAACGGGATTTTCTATGAACTACGTTGCAAGTCGAAGGATGTGTCCGTTTGGACAGTGATTACTGCTAGTAAACCTTCCGCAGGACAAATCGCCCAAAGGAATATTCTTCGAGAAAATCCTGGTCTGACTTTTTATGCTAAACAGAAAACGAACGTTAGGCAAATAAGTAACTTTTTGAGGTTGTTTATAGATAACTCCATGTTAAAACATCAAAAATTGCACTGAAATTGAAGCAAGAAGACAATTAAGAAGTGAAGACTATTGTCTATTGTCTATACATTGACTAGACTATACATTGCTTTCATAGCTATGCTTTATGTGCGTGGTGTATACGATGCTAAAAACTTGGAAGTGGATAGTCTATGGTCTCATAAATGGTGTCCTTTTTCCTTGAAAGAAACGATGTCTAGAGACAAATTTAGAGAAATTATGCGTTTTCTTAGATTCGATATAAGGTCTACACGAAAGAATCGACTGGGACGCGACAAATTTGCGCTTGTTTCGAGGTGTGGAACAAATTTATTTAAAATTGCACATTCTCCTACGTGCAAAGAGAAAATATTGCAGTGGATGAACAGCTTTTCCCAAGCAAAGCTAGATGCAGATTCACGCACTATATGGCTAGTAAGCCAGACAAATTTGATGTCAAATTTTGGCTTGCTGTTGATACTAAAGCAATGTACCTTGTGAATGGTTTTCCTTATTTGGGTAAAGACGAAGCAATACAAAACGATCAGCTACTCTCGGCAAATATAGCTCTGCGAGTGCTAGAACCATACGTAAAAAAGGAAGAAACGTTACTACCGACAATTTCTTTACAAGTCTCAAGTAGCGAAAAATTATCTGATCTAAACACAATGGCAAAGTTCAACTACGCGAAACTGAGCTACTGAAAAGTTTTATCTTCACTTTTCAGTAGCTCAATTTCGCATAGTTGACCTTTGCCATTGTGTTTAGATCAGATAGTTTCTCACTACTTGAGGCTTATAAATAAATTGGAGGTAGTAACATTTCTTCCTTTTTTACATATGGTTCTAGCACTCGCAGATCTATATTTGCCGAGAGTAGCTGATCGTTTGGTCTTGCTTTGTCGTTACCCTCTCGGCAAATATAGTTCTGCGAGCGCTAGAACCATAAGTAAAAGGAAGGAATGTTACTACCATTTCTTTAGTCTCAAGTGCGAAAACTATCGATCTAAACAATGACAGTTCAATACGCAAACTGAGCTACCGAAAAGTTTTATCTTCACTTTTCGGTAGCTCAGTTTCGCGTAGTTGACCTTGCCATTGTGTTTAGATAAGTTCCTCGCACTTGGGGCTTGTAACAAAATTGGAGGTAGTAATTCTTCCTTTTACGATGATTCTAGCACTCGCAGAACTATATTTGCCGAGAGTAGCTGATCGTTTGGTCTTGCTTCGTCTTTACCCTCTCGGCAAATATAGTTCTGCGAGTGCTAGAACCATACGTAAAAAAGAAAGAAACGTTACTACCGACAATTTCTTTACAAGTCTCAAGTAGCGAAAAACTATCTGATCTAAACACAATGGCAAAGTTCAACTACGCGAAACTGAGCTACTGAAAAGTTTTATCTTTACTTTTCGGTAGCTCAGTTTCGCGTAGTTGACCTTTGCCATTGTGTTTAGACCAGATAGTTTCTCGCTACTTGAGGCTTGTAAATAAAGGTAGTAACATTTCTTCCTTTTTTATGTATGGTTCTAGCACTCGCAGAACTATATTTGCCGAGAGTAGCTGATCGTTTGGTCTTGCTTCGTCTTTACCCTCTCGGCAAATTTAGGGTAGAACACCCTTCACAAAAGAAAATCATAGCGCCCTTCTTACCTACCGTTTCATATTTTCCTTTCTAGAGTAAATAAGTAATAGCATATATTATATGTACACGAAGCATCATCAAGTTGTCATGCTCTTTATTGCACTATTGATTTGAAATGCCCTTCTAATTCTATTCGATGGTTTTGGTAATGGTAATGTTAGTATTGATGGTAACTGTATTAACAAAAATGATAGCGATAAGGGTGGCGATGGCAATAATCATTTTGATGATGCTAATGAGCAGGATCATAATTATGATATTGATACTAATAATGATTGTCATAATTATAGTACAATGCACAATAATAGTTTAATAACAGATATACTGTGTATTGATCATTATAATACATTAATATCAATATAATCAGGATCATCAGGGATAATATAACTAGTGATATGATTATCGGTGATAGCACGATTTAAAGCCGATGAAAATTAAATGAGTAAGAATCACGAGTTCAATTTTCATTAATCACATGGGGTCTTTTTCGCCAACGAAACTGTATACTTTCCTCTAAGGTGTCTATTACCTTCAATAAATTATTATTGCTGTAATGGACGCGTTACTAAGGAAAATATGCAGTTTCAATAGCTAAAACGATCCGATGTGATTAATTAATTATATTCTCACTAGTAATACAACTAGTCGTTTGATTATTATCGATAATATTTCCCAGGAAAACTGAGGTGAAGATTGAACGAGTGCATCAGCTGGAATTTTCTTCTACGGTTTCATTGATTATTAATCAAATATAATGAATGAAATAATTTGTGTGTTTCATTCGTTTCTTAACGACATATATAGTATACAGTTTCATTGGCTAAAACGACTCTATGTGATTGATGAATTATATTCTCAATAATAGTATGTGTGGATACACACGTTGTGCGCGACTCAAAATGTTAACAGTGGCTATGTCAACACAGAGTGTTATTTCAAATGCACATTATGAAGAAAACAGAACAAAATTTATACAAACACTTCTAAATATATAAAGACGTACATACCAAATATACCACAGTTATCAAATTTATTACTCTTAGTAATAAGACAATAGACAATTGCACTGTCAGACGCGGCAGGAAGAAAGAAAGAAGAGATTTACAGCATCATTCTTTGTTCGACTTTGCAAAGCCAAGCAAGATATTTTCGTAGTAATATTATTATTGATCTACTTAAACTACAAAACGTAAAAACGCTTGTAAGAAAAAAATAGTGACACACACAGGCATTGCGCTACAAGTGGCTTACGAATCCACAAAATCTGTCCATACTTAGCCGGGTCGCCAGATGGTATGATGGAATTATAGAAATAAAATGTTTGTATAGATAGAAAGAATCTGATGTTACTAACTTAAAATTGCAGTTTTTGGCGAATAATTCAAAGTTTTGTATAATTAGTGATTACTGCGTCCAGATACAGGGACTTTTGGAAATCACGGGAGGAGAATGGCGTGATTTGGTCGTAAATGTAAAACGTTTTGGAGCAATGTCATGTTACCAAAACTAAAAGAATTTTATTATTTTTGCTTGTTACCTGCTTATCTCAATTTTGGGAAGAATTCTGTGCACAATAAATATGTTAAATGCAGAACAGTAAATGATATAGTCTTGGAAAACCGACTTTTAGATGATATACATTACTACAAGATGATATCAAAGGAGTACGTAGTTACCTACTACGCAACTTTGTATTATTGAATTAAAGAAATAAATATAAGCGACTATTGCACTCTAGTCTCATTAGTGGTTATCCAGTTTTGTTGTTGATGTATGTTTGGGACTGTATAACATCGAAGATACCATGTGTATGCATAAGTTTTTTCCTGTTTTTTTTTTTGGTAAAGAAATCACGTACATTTCAAGGGAAATTAATTTTTTTTTATTCAAAATATTAGCCATCGGCTTCTACACATTTCACCCATCTTTCATGTAATTTATGAATACCATGCCAACAAAACTGCTTGTCTTTTGCGGCAAACCATTCGTCGAGCCATTTTACAACTTTCTCGAAATTGCTAAAGTGCTGCCTTGCGAGCGCGAAATACTCACGCGAATAGTCAGATGTCGCCAGGTACGGGGAGTACGGCGGGTGCGATTTAAAGGTGTTTTTCACTGGGTTTGCTGTATGAGATGGCGCATTGTTGTGTAACAAAATCACTTTTCCATGTCTTCTGGCCCATTCCGGTCGTCTTTCGATCAATGCTTCATGTAAATTAATAATTTGTTGACGATAGCGTTGTTCCATTAACGGTTTCGCCGGGCTTCAAGAGTTCATAATCCACAATACCGCTCTGGTCCCACCAGACACAAAGCATGATCTTCTTGCCGAAGCGATTTGGCCTTACTGTTGAAGGACCGGCTTTGCCAGGTGAAAGCCACGATTTTTTCCGCTTCGGGTTTTCAAAATAAATCCATTTTTCGTCACCCGTCACAATTCGATACAAAAATGATTTTCTTTCGTGGCGTTGAAGCAGCATTTCACAAGTGACTTTGCGATTTCACGTTTATTGATCTTCCCCATTGCTCGTAAACGTCTGCTGATTGTTTCTTGTGACGCATTTAATGATTTTGCCAATTACTGTTGAGTTTAAGTTGGGTCATCATCGTCTTCGCACTTTTGTGGTCTACCAGAGTGCTCAATGTCTTCCACATTGAAATCACCACTTTTAAATTGTCGAAACCATGTCTCACATGTTCTAAATGGAGCGTGTTCAACATATATCTACCAGCAAACGATGACTTTCAACAGCCTTTTCTTTTGATTAAATAAGAAAAGCAATGCGTGCCGCAAATGTTCTTTTTCAGGTACAAAATTCGACATGATCACTGATCGATAAAACAAAGACACTACTTTTTGGCAGACTCAACTTGTGTGTGTGTGTAGTTTAATGTCAGACGGTCAAAATTACGTATCTGTCAAATTAATACGCTTCGTACTTTTCGCTGGCCCCATCTCTTAGTTAAACCGGAAAAAAACTTATGCATACACCTACGTAAATATCAAATATTTTCTACAGACGCATCCACAATAATTTTTAACTACAACGTACTAAATGAGCATATTCTAAATTTGGTTTGCTTTAGAAAGGATATTGTTGTGTTTCCTGGGAATGAAAGTAATTCCCATTACATCTTAATTTTAGCTCGAGAAGAAATTATAGTGATCCACTTTAGCAATGAGGATATTAAACTTGATACATACGTACTTGAATAAGTTTGCCAAAATTATATCAATCTTCATTAAAATGGACAACCATAACCATACAACATGAGCCACAGATAGATAGCTATAATTGTGGGCTATACCGGGTGTTATGTAGGTACGTGGCCAAACTCGAAGGGGTGATTCTAAGACGAAAAGTTTATATAACCAAAGGTCCGGTAATGCTTCGTTTTCAAGATACAGGGTGTCAACATTTTTAAAGGAAATAGTTATTTCGTAAATATCTTAATAACCCTTTAGCCCATTTTGTTGAAATTTGGCAGTGTTATTTGGGGTAGTAAGGGGCTAATTTAGCCCTAACTAGATTGAAATCAGCATGTCCAGTGGCGTCCCGGAAGGCACCTTAACCAATATTTTTAGCAAAAAAAATGTGCGCCACTTATTTTTTGCAATTTTTGTATTTTTTTCGTGCCTTGCTGTGTTTTTGAGAAAAAAACATAAACATCACTTTATTGCATGTCCCTGGGACAACATAATAAAAAATTTCAACTACCAAACCATCAAAAACTGGGGTGTACTTGTTATTTTTTTCCATATCAATATTAACTGTTTTATTTATGATTAAACAATTAAAATTACACGAAAGTCATCTTTTGAATTTTTAGATTAACTGTTTTATTTATTAAAACTAAAATTTAAGTTTAAATTAAAATTAAAATTAAAATTAAAATTGAAATTAAAATTGAAATTGAAATTAAAATTAAAATTAAAATCAAAACCAAAATCAAAATTAAAATAACACGAAAGTCATTTTTTCAATTTTTAGATTAACTGTTTTATTTATGATTAAACAATTAAAATTATACGAAAGTCATCTTTTGAATTTTTAGATTAACTGTTTTCACGTATATTGTTTACCGATGAAGCGTGTTTTCCCCGAAATTCAATTATGAACTTTCATAACAATCTGGGCTGAAGAAAATCCCCATGCGGTTATAGAACATCATTATCAAAAACAGTTTTCCGTGAATGTTTGGGGTGGTATTGTGGGTGATTATCTCATTGGCCCTCGAGATTAAATGGTCAAGAGTATCGTCATTTTTTGGAATTTGTATTACCTGTACTATTATAAAATATCCCACTGGCAGTAAGAGGGAGCAATGTGGTTAATGCACGATGGGGCCCTACCTCACTTTAGCATAGTAGCACGTCAATTTCTGGATACAACTTATGGAGAAAACTGGATCGGTCGGGCAGGTCCTCAGTCATGGCCACCCAGGTCACCGGATTTAAATCCCTTAGATTTCTTACTTTGGGGACATTTAAAGTCCCTCGTTTACAAAACTCCAGTCAACACTGAAGAAGAATTAATCCAACGAATACGGGATTCATGTGATCAAATAAGACATACGCCGGAAATATTTCAACGTGTTCGGCAATCGATGTTAAGACAAGGTAATGCTTGTATTGAAGTTGAAAGAGGATATTTTGAGCAACTATTGTAATTTTTGTGTTACTTATTGTTAAATGTTTTCTTACTGAAAACAATTCCGTACCATTTGTTTGAGTGTGGTTTTACTTTTAATAAAGGGTTCTTTTTGATTCATGTTTTTTTTAATTGGTATGCGTCTTCTTGTTCTTTAGGATTTCTTATATTATTTCAACACCCTGTAAAAAATTATTTTCATTATTTTGTCCCAGGAACATTTTGTTCTTTCTCAAAAACCAGACAAGATACGAAAAAAATAAAAAAGTTGTAGTTTCATTTGCTTAATGCGAAAAAAATACAACTTGCAAAAAATAAGTGGCACACATTTTTTTGGCCGAAAATATTGGTTAAGGTGCGTTCCGGGATGCCACTGAACGTGATTTCAATCTAGTTAGGGCTTAATTAGCCCCCTACTACCACAAATAACACTGCTAAATTTCAACAAAATCGGCTAAAGGATTATTAAGATATTTACGAAAAAACTATTTCTTTAACAATGTTGACACCCACTATCTTGAAAACGAAGCATTACCCGACCATTGGTTTTATAAACTTTTCGTCTTAGAATCACTCAAAGAATCACCCCTTCGAGTTTGGCCACGTACTTACAAACACCCTGTATATGATCTATTTCTTTATGAGACGAATGCTCCTGATACGCTCATACGACGTAACGGCAAAATGTTTATATTTCAGTCGCACTGTCGACGACACAAGCTAACCACTGCGTTGTACATGTATTGCGATAGAGATAGAAATAAATAATTTGTGAGTTATGTCAGATGTATTAAGTAAGAATTGAAGATAAGTAATACTCACTGACTAAACCGCACTATATATTATTTGGACTAAAAATCGGGAATAATGGGAGCTCATAAGTAGTGTTTTGGATATGGTGTGTATATTATAAAATAAACTACCACTTAGAATTAGTTATACTTTAACTTGTATATTATATTGATTATAATAATAATGTTTATTAACAGGAAAACCCCAAAAACAAAAGATACAATAATTTGAAAATGTACAAAAATAGACTTTAAGTACAATAAGGATTGCTAATAACATTTGATTAATTATTAGATATAATTGAAAGAAGCTATACAATTTTATTAACCTATAACATTATAAGTGGATAGGAAAACACGAGCAGAGTAAATCATTTCACTACAATTCATTTAACTGTAATATTGAGTATAAAAGGAAACATCGTCATTAGAAATCAGAAATTTAACCTTTAGTTTGAATGTATCGTGAGATAGTGCAAAAAAATTGAGGGTTGGACAGGAATTTGCTAAGCGCATAAACCTTACGGGACACACGTTACGGAGATCATGCGTTTTGTAATGCTTAACTCAAAAGAGATTAATATGCCTTACCATTTTTCCAGGAATATTAAATGTGATTAATTGAACAAGGAAGGGACAGTCAAATAAACCATTTAGTAATTTAAAAAGAAATAACAGATCCAAGAGTTTTCGTCTGGCAAATAAGGTATTGCTTTTTATAGACATAAGAGCACTCGTATGAGAAAAGTTACTCGCATGTGGACCTGATTTGTACCAAAAGAATCGTAAAAACTCGTGCTGAACTTTTTAGATTTTAACAATTTGTGAGGAATATAAGGTGACTATACTTGAGACCAGTATTCGAGAGCGGAGCGCACGAATGAAAAGTATATAGTTTTTAAAATCATTTGATTACGAAAATGTTTAGCGCAGCGAAATAGACATCCCAATTGTTTCAGTGATTTATTACATTTCCAATGAATATGTTCACTAAAAGAAAGGTCAGATAAAAAAAAGACTCCCAAGTCTGTAACAGAATTCCTAGATTCAATAGGAATGTGGTTGATGGTATAATTAAATCGGACTGGTTGCTTAATACGGAAGAATGTGATACTGAAACATTTAGATAGATTTAGTTCCATACCATTCCTTGAACACCACGAGCATAATGCATTTATATCATTTTGGAGTTCAACACAATCCTGCATTGATTTAATGGGTTTAAATATTTTAATATCGTCAGCAAATAGTAGACATTTTGAATGCTTAAGTATAAGCTTAACATCATTAATATGTAAGAGAAAAAGTAACGGTGCTAGATGCGCACTTTGAGGAACACCTATTGTTACAGAGATAGGGACAGAGAAAAAGTTATGATACTTCACTGTTAGAGTGCGACCAGTAAGGTAAGAGTTAATCCATGATAACAATGTATCACATAGACCTAGTTGACTTAATTTATAATAAGCATTTTGTGGTTAACACTTTCAAAGGCTTTAGTAAAGTCTGCATAGAATGAATCAAGTTGTAAATTATCTTCTAGGTATTGGGCAATATGATCATAAGTTAAGAGGTTAGTGATGGTTGAGCGATTTGGTAGAAGTCCATGCTGCTCGTCAATTATACAATAACGTAGAGAACGGAACAGTTCATCAGTGGTAATACTCTCAAACAGCTTAGGAATTAGCGACATGATAGAAACTGCGAGATAGTTAGAAATATCGGCCTTATCATTAGCCTTGAAAATAGGAGTGATGGAGTTAAGTTTCCAAAGTTCAGGAAAGACTCCTTCATTAATAGATTTATTGAACACTATAAGCAGAGGGTATGATAAAATAAAGCGGCATTGTTTTAACAAAAACGGCGAGACACCGTCAGGCCCCACAGTTACACTATCCTTGAGGTTATTGATTTTGGTTAAAATTGAATGCAGTGTAATGGTTACATTGTTGATATTTATGTAGTTATTTGAACAGTCTATATTACTTACACAATTAAGGGTAACATTTGAATAGACAGAATTGAAGTGCTGTTCAAACAAATTTACAATATCTTGACCATTGTGGGCATTAGAGTTACCTAAATACATACTTAATGGTAGATCGTTTTCAGATTTTTGTTTCTTAATGAATGACCAAAAAAGTTCTTAGGTTAGTAAACACCTCATAATAGTGTAAGTCGTTGGTAGCCTTGTAGGTTTTATGGGCAGTTTTTTTAACAGAATGAGATATTTCAACTCTCTTGAAAACCATGTGGGAAATCTTAAGTTTTTGCTGATTTTTTCACAAGAATAAAGAGATCACAACCTATGAATACTAAGTTCATAAAACAGTGCCAAATTTAACATATGTAACACACTCCAGTCACAAGTTCATTGGAAATGATTTATTAGATTAATGTAGTCACCATTCTTAAAGTTAAAACTATATGAGAAATACTCTAATTTAGATACCACTGATGGCAGTTCAAATATCAAATTTAGCGATGGATGATAAGTGTCTTCAGGAACCAAAAATTCAGTACTACGATGTACTTGTAATGACGGCATATTTGAAAATATTAGATCAAGAGTTCTATTCATAACGTTTTATGATATGATATGATATTATGATTATGATTTTATGATATTGATGTATTATATTGATCAATACACAGCATGCACTATTATTGTGCATTGTACTATTATTGTTGTTATTATAATAACACTCATTATCTATCATTATTAGTATCAATATCGTAATTATTGTCTTGCTCATTAGCATCATCACAATTATTATTGTCATCGCCACCCTTACGGTTATCATTTTTGTTAATACAGTTAGCATCAGCACTACCATTACCACAGCCCCTCGAATAGAACTAGAAGGGCATTTTAAAGGTAGGGTCTCCAAAGCGCAACAGATCGCGGCATGGTTTGCAAAACACGACATGTCGTGGCGACTCATTTGTTTTTTTTTTTGTGATCAGATGATCACCAATAAATTTTCTGATTTGTTCTAGGACACATGTGAGTTGTACTCTGCGTTCTATTTAATTATTATATTTTATTTAAATCTGGTAGTTTAAATTAATTCAACATGGAGAACACAATGATTAATAACAATAACATTCTCACTCTTCTGTTAAGACGAAGAAAATGAAGACATTAGTTTTTCTGATCTGGTAATGACAAAAAAAATCCTACTAATAAAATATTTAAAAACCGTGCTACTGAGGGATTTTTTGAAATATTAATCAACGGACATTTAAAAAATAATGAAATTAAATTTCGTGATTTTTTTCGAATTAATCATGACCAGTTTGAGTTTTTATTATCGTTGGTAGAAAAAGAGTTGACCGTACAACCAAGCAATAGACTGAGGAAACCAATTACACCGCAAGAAAAAATAGCAGTGACTTTGAGGTAGGGACCATAATTCACTAGACTTTTTGGTTTGGTATTTACTGATAACTAATTTTGTTGTATGGTTTTTTAAATAGATATCTTGCCACTGGTGAGTCCTTAAGATCGCTATCATTCGCATTTCGAATAAGCCATTATTATTTAAATACTATAGTAAAAAATACGCTGGCATTGTTGAAAACTAAATTGGTACCAATTTTTTTAAAAGATTCCAATACCATTGATTTTAAACAAAAAGCAGCAGAATTTGCTTATGAATGGAATTTTACAAACTGTATCTCAGCTATTGACGGAAAACATATTCGTATTCGAAGTCCGGGTAACTCGGGTTCATTATTTCACAATTACAAAGATTTTTTTTCCACTGTACTTCTGGCGATTATGGATGCAAACTATAAATTTATTGCTGTTGATGTTATATCCTTTGGAAAAGGAGATAGCGGAATATTTTTGAAATCCAAAATGGGGCAACAAGTTTTAACTGGCTCATTCGGATTTCCTGAGGCTTGTAAACTTCCTGGGTCATTCATGTAATAGTAGGTGATGAAGCTTTTCGTTTATACAAAAACATATTATGAAGCCATACACCAGAAAATCTACAAGAGAAAATCATTCAGAAGCTGTCTTTAACTATAGATTGAGTCGTGCTCGAAGAGTATCAGAGAATTCATTTGGGTTATTGAGTCAAATTTTTAGAATATTTTATCAGCCAATTAATTTGGAGACGAGACTTTTGACGATCTGGTATGGGTGTGTTGCTGTCTACATAATATGCTACGTGAGGGACAAATAAACGGTCTTTGAACTTGATACTGTAGAGCAAACATCAATTAACAACATAATACCAATTTCTCGCCGAGGAGGTTTTTCAAGTATTGAAGGTTTTGAAATAAGAGGTTTATATAAAAAAATTTCAACAACGAAGGAGCTGTTTCCTGACAACCAAAGGATTAAAATTCAATCGAAATTTTTTAAACAAGTTTTTGTCAATTTTGTTGTACTGTATACTATTTTAAGATTCCATTTTTTCTGGATTTTCTTGTCAATATTGTCGTTAATATAATTAATTGTACTTTAAATTTCATACACTTTTTCCAGCTTACAATATTTTGTTTTATTATTTTTTTGGAAGTATTTAAGAATTCAGAACTGTATACATAGTATAGGTTCAATAAATAGACATTTTACATTTTTAATTAATACTTAACATTAATTTATACAATAGATAAACATATCTACTTTATTTATGTGAATAATTCTACTTTTAATAGGTTGAGTTATCATCATATTCAAATGTACTAAATTGTGAACAAGAAGAGCCCGAATACACACTAGATGCTGGTGATAGTGAGAGTTGATCTGAATTAGAATGTTGAATATAACTATTTTCTGATAAATTCTCCAAATTATTGAGTGGTGGATAGCCAGTGGATAGATGGGTTGTTCAGGAACTAAATATTTTTGTTCTAAATCGGTGATTAAAGCAAACATTTTGACTTTTGCCTCAATTTTCCCAGCATTTGATAATTTTTTAACTGCCATAGCTAAAGTTTTAAAGAACATGTCAATTTCGCCAAAGTTATCTTGTCTCTTCAAAAATTGTTCATTTTGTTGTTGTTGTTTTTTTAATTAACAAGTTCCGTTCTTCTGACCTTTTGATAAATGCATGTGCAGTTTTGTTTGTCTTTGAGATACCACGTTTTATTGTTGCTGGTTGTTTTGATTGGCCAAACATTTCAGGTGAGTCGTCCTCTATTGCATTTGATGTATTTTCAAGTGCTTCTTCTTCATGTAAAATACCAACAGGTCCTTGTGATTGATTTCTGGACCGTTAGAAGTCGACCTGATAATTTAAAATATATTTAAGTACCGAAATATACACATAGAATATATGAGTAAAATTAAGAAAAAATAATTGTATACAACAAGAAGTTATTATCGCTGTAGTTAAGAATAGGTCGATAAAATATTCCAAAAATTATAATTAGATTCTTTTCGTATATTTAAAAATATAATTTTACTAAAACTGTTGTTGGTAACAAATGTTTCTGTAATATTTTAATTTTAGCATTACAAAAATATTATTTCTGCCTTTACATATTATTTTATATTTATATTATCATCGTAACATAATATGTTATTAATTTAGACCTAGGATAATATGCATTATCAAAAACTAATTATAGGCGCATATTTATGCAGTAAAAAGTGCACAAATATTCGGTTAAAGTTGGTAATTAATACTAATTATGCTTAAACTAGAAAGACTAGTAATACCAATATTTTAACACCTTTATTTGGATATTTACACAAAAATTACATTCTTATTGCCTTAATCTAAACTATAATTTTTGTAACAGTATACAATTACAATTTTTTCAATATTTTCTGCAGTCAGACTTTGACGTTTATCATTTAATAATAATTTGTACGCGGAAAAAGTGCGTTCTACATCTACCGAAGTTAGTGGACAAAATTTAAGATGAGGATAGGCATCAGTTGGAATTGATGTGTCTAAATTTTCACCAGCACCATTAATAAATTCGTTAATTTTCTTCATTGTGTTTAAATCTGGATTTTTATTTAATATGTTCTCAAACTTACTTTTTAGTTTTGAGGAAACCAACTTACTTTTGAATTTTACAAATTTCTTCAAAATCTTTTTTTAATGGCAACCCTTGCTTTTCAAAAATTGTAATTGATTTTGGCAAGAAGCTAAAATGGGTGTCTTTTCTTGCCAAAATAAATTGTGCATCATTTTCATCTAAATTTTTAACAAAATTAAAAATGCTGTCGAAATTATTTGCATAAAAAATTGCAAATTGCATCATTTAACCATGACCCCCCCATCGTGTAATAATAGGTTGGAAAGGAAGCGGTAAATTAGAAAAGGTTGTTTTATACTTGTGCACTCGCGATGGCGCTTTTATAAAAATCTTTTTTACATTTGAAATTAAACTATTTACATTGGTATAATCAGCACGTATTAATTCCGCTAGTCTATGCAATCCGTAAACTATGCATGTAATATGGAGTAAATTAGGATAAAATATTTTCAAAGATGCACAGGCTTTAACCATGTATGGAGCAGCATCAGAAAGGAACACAAGAACTTTATCTGCTAGATCAGTACTAAAAATTTCACATAACGCACTATTGATGAAACGAGCCATAGTTGAATGGTTTACTTCTTTCAAAGGCTTGCATGCAATTAGGTAAGGTTTTGAAGCACCTTCCTTAGATAATTTTCCTATTAATAAATTTACTATGCACCTGCCACATGTATCGGTAGTTTCGTCAGCGGAAATCCACACATAATTATTCCCAATAGCCACTCTAATATTTTCTAATACTTTATTAAAAAGGGTACCAACGCAGTTCTTTCGCACTGTTGATTCACTAGGCACACTATCTCCATTTTTACAACAGTGTTTTTTTATAAAATTCTTAAAGCACTCATTGTTTAATTTATTAAATGGAATGTTGCATGTTATTAAAAGTTCACACAATTCACTTGTCAGTGAGTTGTTTGTACAGTCCGCGCGGCTAAAGAATGCCTCGTGTCGCACATGGATGTTCGTGCATTCGGCCGCAGTCGTTAACGCAATAGCGACTGAAAGCATTACCAGTGGTTTCGGTGTCGCGTTTTCAATTATTCGTCACCAAACCACAGAAATTTTAAAATATTTTATTTATTTGAAACATTTGCTAATCTGTTGTTAATGATACTAAGGAATGTCAACTATTAGGATTTCTTTAATGAGAATTTAAGCAAATGCCATTAGCATTACATGCGCCGCAAAACTACGTATTTATTTTACTATGTATTGTGAAAGTATTTGTTGTGTATACATATTTGTCTAATAAATTTGAGTATTATGAGCTTTAAAATTCACATAGGACACAAAATGGTTAACTGTCGTTTTGTTGCAATAATTGTAATAAAGTTAAATTAACAAGTACGTATGTAAATTAATAACAGAAATAAATAATTAATTAGTGTAATACATGATAATAAACGGAACGCGCTTTTGGTGGCGACGCCACTGACATGCCGCGCTTAAGAGACTTGAAGTTGGAGGAATGCGCATCCAACGTTCAGGTATTCTTTGGACTGTAGATCCAGAAGATTGTAATGATTGCGAAATTAGTAATTGTTTTGATGATCTTTTTTCATTTTTTGTTTGAATATATCCTGCAGTTTTTGTGTGTTGTACTATTTGTGATCGTTTTTCGCACGGTATATTTTTACATTTACATTTTACATTCACTTACATTTTACCGCCCTTATTATTCTCGTTTCATTACTGTTTTTCCTATTTTATACCATTTTCTGCCATTTTGTTATCTCTCATTATCATTACCTTTCGTTAATTCGTTCTTTTACACGTTCCTTTTTCGTACTTTATTTCCATTACACTGCACCTTTACTTTTAACAAACAGTCTTTTTCAAGACTAACACACTAAAAAAACAGTATTTTCACACGTATATCATCAGTTGAAACGGAAGAATAAAATATCTTGTTAAAAGTACACAGCGGTTACTTCGTAAGTATAACAAACTTCAACATATTTGAAAAGTTTTTATGGTGAATTTTGTAGAATCCGAAAATGCCGAAGTGTTCGTTTAAAGATTGCCTAAGTACTTCTAAATCGAAAAAGTATAAAAATGTTCGATGTTATCCATTTCCAAAGCCTACCACAAATCGAGAAAAATGTTTGTTATGGTTGGATTTATGTGGAAATAACAAATTACAAATTGAAAATATTTCGAGAAATGTTTATATTTGTGAGAAACATTTTATTGGAAAGAAGACGAATGATGCAAATCCGATTCCATATGAACATTGTCGTGAAACTGATCGAAAATGCAATAGTTTGGACATTGCAGGTTACACAGAAGTTGGAGGCAGTGCTGCTGGAAATAGTAATGTTTATTCGGAAATAGTGTCATCTTTAAATGTGGATGATCATCTTCTAAAAATATGTGATCATTCGTATGCAAAGAACCGAACAAGTTCCATACAACACAACGCAACACAAACTACTGCAGTGGCAGGACAACTGAAGCCAAAACATTCGGAATTCCAGTATTTCTTCTTGTTTTCATCATTAGCACAACATAAACATTTTAAATATTTTACTGGCTTGACAATACTAGAATTTGAAGCTCTATATAATTTCTTAGATGAAAGTGTAATGCCCTATTTAAAATATACCAGAAAGAGTAATACTCCCACAAGAAAAAAGTACAGTCAACTTTCTTTCAAAGACAAATTATGTTTAATGCTAGTGCGGTTGAAGAGAGGATATACATTAAAAGAACTTTCCATATTTTATAATATCATTGCTACCCATGTAGGGGTAATATTTTATACGTGGGTGCAGTTTGTGTATCTCCAGTGCTGTTGCCTACGGAATGATTTGTTTAAAGGAGCTAGAGAAGTCATATGCCAGCTTGCTTTCGATATTTAAATGATAAAGTGACTTTAGTATTAGACAGCACTGAAATTAAAATGCAAATGTCACGTAATTTTCAAAGACAAGGATCTACACATTCTAGTTACAAGCATTATAATTCTGTTAAATTTTTGGTGGGCATTTCTAGTAGAAGAGCCATTGTTTATAATAGTGAAGGGTACGAGGGATCGATATCAGACAATGAACTTTTTAAATCATCCGTCATATTCCATTTTTTGGAAGAAGGAGATGTGATTATGGTAGACCGAGGCTTTACGATCCAAGACGTATGTGTCGAAAATAAATTAAAGCTACTTATTCCACCATTTTTAACTGGACGCACACGTCTTACAGCTGAAGAGGAGCTGTTTACAAAAAAAATTGCAAAGTGTCGTATTCATGTAGAGCGTTCAATTCAGAAAATTAAAACATATCAAATTCTTGTAAAACCTATACAAATAAGTATGTTGCCGATCATTTCAAATATTTTCAGCATAATATGTTCACTCATTTTGTAAAAATAAGTCTTTTAATTTTTGTACAAAAAAAATTTTGTAAATTTGTAAATGTCGAATGCCAATACTCCAGTTAGCAAGACAAAGAAAAAACATTGTACACTTGTATTATAAATGCTTGTAATTAAAAATTTAAATTATAACTTAAAAATGTACAAAAACCACAAAATAGATATAATTAGTGATTGTAATATCAGTCTTTAATTCTTATATTAAAAACAAGTAAGAACAATATTTATGAAGTACAAGTGATTATAAATTATTTTATTTCATATACAGGTAAATTTCTAGGCACTTTCATTAAAAATAACTCTGGTATATACATTCTATAGTACAGTTTTTTTTAAATCTACAACTTACTTATGATTCATTTCACGTTCCACACTACTCATTTTAATTTTTATCACTATAGTATCAACATTAGACCAAATGATAAAGTCATATTCTGGTACATCAAAAATCAACATGGATGTAACAACTTGGTACATATATGGATGATTTGCTTTTAAAAAAAATTGACCATTTTCTTCATACAAACAAAAACTATTTAATTGATGTGGTGTCAAAACATGGTGGAAATGAATTGGATTCTTGTTTTCCAAAATTTTGGGGCATTTTATTTCGATAATCCTAATAATGGATCCGTTTTGTGTCACTATACCATCTGCACTGCATGCTAAATGCGGATAATTTTTATTTACATATAAACCGACTAGTTTGAGTTCTTGGCTTGCATTTAAATATTTCTGAATATATTGATTTCTTGCCTTATTCTCATTTCGGTGTCCATATAACATTGCTAGAAGTACATAGTTCGGCGTGAGTTGCCATAGAGTTTTTTTATAAAATTTAATTTTGCAGAAGGTGACGAAAGTGAAACAGCAGTCTTCACATTGGATGCTGTAATAAAATAGCTTCTCCATGACATCCATTGTTGAGAACGTTGTTGCTCTGCCCCTCTTATAGCAAATATGTGAGTATTGTATGTAGCCATATAATTTTGCATATTATCTTTAAACATCTGTACTTGATCTTGCAAAACAGCTTGTTCTTGTCGATTCAAATCAAAATCTGGATATGAAAGTTTCAATGTGGTTTCGAACATGGTTAGTTTCATTCCGCATTGCAGATCACAAATAAAATTATTAATACTTATTGACCTTGTATAGTTCTGAGGTCTTGGATCAAACACACATCTCAATAGAGGCTGGAACCTTTTAGTTGGGTATTCTTTTGATGCCACTGGACCTGGGTGTTTGCGGGTGCTTCCCAATCCCCATTCCCTAAGTTTACTAGTACTAGATTCATGTTCAAACCCATTTATTTCAGTGTACCTTACCAAAAACAGCAATAGTGCACTTACATGACTGCACTTTCCTAACGCAGATTGCTTGCACTCACATTTACCACTGATCACTGCACCCGACATATAGTTTAATGAAATTTGTACCAAATAAACAGTTTTCTTATTAAAAGAGGCAAAACACTTTGCCTTAAGAAGATAGCATTTTCCATCTTTGGCATCGTACACTTCATGAATGTGATCACTGTCAACATACTGACTTCCTCTTCGAAAGGGTTTTTCAGTAACACCACTTATTTCACCAGATTCATAATCTTCATTTTCAAAACCGGTACCTACTATATAGGTGTAGATGTGTCCCTTATTAAAATAATGTGGAATAGATTGTGAAGGAAACTTAGTCCACTTAAGGGATTGAAAATCTTGTGTAGGTACAGCTGAAGAAGTAGAAGCAATTGGTACTAATTTTCGTTTTGCATCGTACCACTTTCCACCATCAATACCAAGGAAAATATTGTTTTCTCTACCAGCCTTTATACAACTGGTTACGATAAAAACAAGGGAATTTTGTAAAACGTTTTCTACTATGTACAATTTTACTTATCGTTGCACCAAGTCAGATTTGGTGCCAGTCTGTTTTAAAGACCGACATTCTAACCATCTCTGCAACTGTAACTTTGTGTAATCTTCCATTCTCAAGTTCGGATTCAACACAGCACCCGGAACGTCATTTGGTGTAAGAGTTATCGAAGAATCCACTAATAAGAATCCTTGTAAAAACAAATGCAAGTTAAATATTTACATTTACTTATTTATCAAGTGTATAATATGAGTGTGTTAGTCTTGATAAAGACTGTTTGTTGAAAGGTAAAGGTGCAGTGTAATGGAAATAAAGTAGGAAAAAGGAACGTGTAAAAGAACGAATTAACGAAAGGTAATAATGATAATGAGAGATAACAAAATGGCAGAAAATGGTATAAAATAGGGAAAACAGTAATGAAACAAGAATAATAAGGGCGGTAAAATGTAAGTGAATGTAAGGTTAAGATTATGAATTTTAGTAATAAATAGTGTAATTTTTATATGATTTAGTAATTTAGCATTTTCATATTGGTGAAACTGATAAGAGGAATAAGGGCTAGGGTAGAGCTCTTTTCTCTCTCGTTTTTTTAATAGTTCTCTTCTATTGTTCAACAACAATTTATTTTAACCCCTTTAAATGCGGTTCCTATTGTACTGTTCAAGAAACGTTTCTCAAAACTTCTAAAATATGCATTATCAGGTAATAAAGTCAACAATATGAATAATTGAAACAAATCACCAAAATGTTATTTCCTATTCTTTTATGTAAAAACATTATCCTAGGTCTAGTTATTATTATTATTATTGGGTAACTGTCATAACCAACGAATTAAATAAAACCGCTGCCAAATTATCTGCATAATGCTTTCTCATATATGTAAATAAATAACTTCAATAATTGACCAAGCATTAAGAGTAATTGATAATATACGTCCCTGATGTTCTTCCAGCGTTTTTTTTTTTATAGATAATTAAAATTAATGAATTAATTAAAACAAAATTATTTGGCTTTATATTTAAATAATACTAAGTAAAAAGTTGTATTAATTTGTTTTTTATTTACTTACAAGATTTTCCAATTTTAGTTGATATATCTTTCCAGATATCATCTTTGATTTATTATTTTTATAATTTGCATCTGTTATATTGTATAAACCGGGGTTGTTTTGTACTTCTTGTGCAAGCACTTCATCTTCTGAGGGTAAAAATATTAATAGGTGTGTCGCTCACATGTGTCGCGGCGTACTGCTCTTGGAGCAGTCGTGTCGTCGGCCGCGGCGGCTGGAACGCCAGTCGCGACGATATGTCGCGCATTACAAACCAGTTTCAATAAAACCACAAGTGAACGACTTGTCGCGGCGATCTGTCGCGCCTTGGCAACCCTACCTTAAGTCAGTAGTGCAATGAAGAGATGACAAATCGATTATGCTTCGTGTATATACAATATATGTTATTACTTATTTATTCTAAAAAGGAAAATGTGAAACGGTAGATCAGGAGGGCGCCATGATTTTCTTCTGTAAAGGGAATTTTACTGTAAATCAACTCCAGAACGATATTATTAGTCGACGTTGCTTCGTGTACATACCGGGTGTAACAGGATCATGGTACACCTCACTTTTCTCCTTTCGTGTTGAAAATAGTTGATTGAAACTTGGGATATCCTATATACATAATAAGCGGCACTTTTTGAAATAATAAGCGATTTTTTTTCATTTCCGGTTTCGCCGAAAGTGACACTAATTTTCGATTTTTAAATGGAACACCCTGTATATTATTGTATTTCTGTATATTATTGCATTTTTGTATATTAATGCATTTTTTAATTCTGCATGATTTTCTGAATCCTACGGTGCCAAATAATTAACATTTCAAACGTCAATATTTTTTATAATCTAATTTTTAGTTTTCCATTTAAGTATGCCATGACGGTTCCAATTTATTGTAAATGACCCGTGTAATGGTAGAAAAATCTAAATCTCGTCAAAAATACCAAATTACGTGATTTATGAGCAAATAATGTTCATCAAAATGGTTTTTGGGGTAAAACTCATTTTTTTCAAATGGAACCATATTGGTACCGTGGTACCATTTATTAGTACTATTACTAAGGAACTTATTCATATGTCTTATTAAAATGTGCCATAAATACAAAAAAAATTACAGCTATAAGAAAATGCAATTTATTTATAGTTATCTTGTCATACATAAGGTGGCTTTGGAATACAAAAACTGAACACAACACATTACAACAGTTGTTCAAAATGCTGCCCATTAACGTCAATGCACTTCTGAACTCGTATCGCCGTTTCTCGAAGAACGTTCGCCAATTGCTGGGCCGTTATGCTATTAATTGTGCGTCTTACACGTAGCTCCTACGTGTATTAGTACTATTACTAAGGAACTTATTCATGGGCATGTCTGATTAAAATGTGCGATAAATACAAACAAACTTACAACTAAAAGTAAATATAATTTACTTATAATTAAATTAATTAAATATTACAACTCTCTGTAGGGAAGATAAGAGGTAACTAAGGTGGCGTTGAAAACAATGAAAATTTAGCTTGTCAAACATTTGTTGGTTTATCGGTGTTTTTATTGTGTCTTTAAAAATTATTTAAAATTCTTGTTAATTGTGTTCAAAATGCCGCCAATTTATGCAAGAGATGAAAAAGTGGACATGTTAATTATTTACGGGGAATGTAGAAAAATACCGTAGCAGCAAGATCTTTATGGAGAACGATATCCTAATAAACAATGTCCAGTGAGAAATTATTTTAAGCGTCTTGAAAATCAATTTCGAAGAGAGCAGAACAATGATCCCGAAGAAAAGTTCATTGTGACGAAGGAACGGAAATTAATGTTTTGACTCGAGTAGAAGTTGATAAGACTGTTTCTTTAAGGCAAATTGGGTTTCAATTGGAAATCAATCACCAAACGATAAGCCGAATTTTGCACAAATACCACTATAAATCTTTTAAATACCAAATGATTACGAACGTAGGATAGAATATTGCAATTGGATTTTGCAGAATAACGTGCAGCCAAACAATGATTTTTTGGGAATGATTTTATTTTCGGAGTCTAGGTTTACAAATTTGGGATTATTTAACTGACAAAATACAAAATATTGGTCACAAGAAAATCAAAATTTATTACGGGAGGGAAACTTTTCAAGTGCGGTTCGGTTTCAATGTTTGACTTGGAATAATCGGTAGTAGAATCATTGGTCCAATTTAAAGGACCCCTGACTGGCTCCAGATACTTGAGATTCCTGCAAAATCTGATTGAGGACATTTTAGATGAGTTACCTTTGGATTTAAGACAGGGAATGTATTTCCAACAAGATGGCGCTCCTCCCCATAATTCAAGGATAGTAATTGATTACGTTCAACAGAGATTCGGAGAAAACGTAATTTCGACTAATGGTCCTGTGACGTGGCCGCCAAGGTCACCAGATTTAACACCCCTTGATTTCTTTATTTGGGGTCATTTAAAAAATATTGTCTACGCAACCGCCGTTACAACCCGTGAAGACCTGGAGCTACGTGTAAGACGCGCAATTAATAGCATAACGGCCCAGCAATTGGCGAACGTTCTTCGAGAAACGGCGATACGAGTTCAGAAGTGCATTGACGTTAATGGGCAGCATTTTGAACAACTGTTGTAATGTTTTGTGTTCATTTTTTGTATTCCAAAGCCACCTTATGTATAACAAGATAATTATAAATAAATTGTATTTTCTTATAGCTGTAATTTTGTTTGTATTTATCGCACATTTTAATAAGACGTATGAATAAGTTCCTTAGTATTAGTACTAATAAATGGTAACACGGTACCAACATGGTTCCATTTGAAAAAAATGAGTTTTGCCCCAAAAACCATTTTGATGAACATTATTTGCTCATAAATCACGTAATTTAGTATTTTTGACGGGATTTCGATTTTTCTACCATTACACGGGTCATTTAGAATAAATCGGAACCGTCATGGCACACTTAAAGGGAAATCAGAAAATCATGCAGAATTCAAAAATGCAATACTATACAGGGTGTTCCATTTAAAAATCGAAAGTTAGTGTCATTTCCGGCGAAACCGGAAATTAAAAAAATCGCTTATTATGTCAAAAAGTGCCGCTTATTATGTATATAGGATATCCCAAGTTTCAATCAATTATCTTCAAAACGAAAGGAGAAAAGTGGGGTGTACCATGATCCTGTTAAACTCGGTATAGTATATGATACTTGACAGTTACCTAGAAAGGAAAATATGAAACTGTAGGTCAGAAGGGCGCAATATTCTTTTAAGTGAAGGTTGTTCTACGCTAAACGAACCCCAGAACGGCATTCTAACAGACGATGGCTGGTGTACATGTAGTATATGCTATTAGAGTATTCCCCTAGAAAGGAAAATGTGAAACGATAGGCCAGAAGGGTGCAATATTTATTTCTCTATGAAGGGTGTTCTACTCTGCCTCATAATGGCATTCTAAGTTGACGGCGCCTGGTGTACGTGTGGTATATACTACTAGAGAATTGCCCCAGAAAGGAAAATGTGAAACGGTAGGTCAGCAGGGCGTAATGATTTTTTCTGTATAGGATGTATTAACCTAAATGAACACCAATTCTAAGGCCGACGGTGCTTGGTGTACATATAATACATGCTATTAGAGAATTATCCTAGAAAGGAAAATGTGAAACGGTAGGTCAGAAAGGAGCAATGATTTTTTTTTGTAAAGGGTGTTTTACCTTTTAAATGAAACCCAAAACGGCATTCTAAGTCGACGGTGCTTTGTTTACATATAGCATTTACTACTACAAAATTTTCTTGTAAAAGAAAATGTGAAACGGTAGGTCAGAAAGGGGGCAATTATTTTTTGCTTTAAAGGTTGTTTTTACCCTAAATGAACCCGAGAGCGGTATTCTAAGTCAACGGTGCTTGCTGTACATTTAGTATACGCTATTAGAAACTTACTTCAAGAAGGAAAAGTGACCGGTAGGTTAGAAGAGTGCAATTTTTTTTTTTCTGCAAAGGTTGTTTTACCCTCCATGAACCCTGCAGTAAATATAATTACCTAATAATACCTAGTTATTTTGAGTGATATTATGTGTAATGACATACTTATTCTTAGCTTAATGTCTTATTTATTTTGCTAACGTATGTACGCCTATGAGTATTCGGGTACATTCGTATGGTGCTATCTTTCGTTTCTATCTTCACAGAGGTTAAAAACTAAATTTCCAAACCCCAGTAAAATTTGGTGCCAATCGGTACAGGGATTGCGGAGTAACAAAAATAACATCAAGAAAATTATGTTCATTTCGGGGTGAACTAAGATAATGCCTAAAACACGTCAGACGTTACGCAAGAGTTGAAGAAATATAAATATTTTTAGTTTTTTGAACTACATCTCACAGTATGTATAAATTAAAATTATAGTCCTGTCGGTTGTGATTTAATAGAAATCATGAAGGAAGGTAAACCAGTTAGTTGTCAGTGGACGACTTCGTTAAAGTATATCGTAACAATCTTACATAGATTAAGGGTTCGATCTTGAAAAAGGTAAACGTTTACAACTATAAAAAGTCATAACTGAAATCTAATACGTCTATGAAAGTATTTTATATTTTACTTTTCATCTACTCGAATCGACTAAAATTATCGAAGGTGGGAAAGTTTTTAGAGGCGACTGAACGAAAGAACGTATTGTAAAATATTGTAGCGAAATACAATTTACTAACCGATACTTTTCAAGTAGAAAACCTAATAGCTTGGATCAAAGTAAAACACGTGTGGTTAACAAACCGGAAGGACAGAGTTGCATAGCAGTTTCAGAAATACGCGCCAACATAATGCACTCTAAAACAATGTTTCCAAACCTCTTTATACGTCTGCATTAATTTATACAATGGAAGTACTAATATTGAAAGCAAGACATTTATTACAATCGATCTTATCTGTGCGCAACAGCCCTATCATAAAAAAAACAAAAATTAGTCACCAGCAAATCAACACTTTCTTAAGCCATTCATCCAATTTATTATCTAAATTTCGTCAAATATATGATGTATTTTTCAAATTCGAAGTAATCTATACTTGTTTTATTATCCTGGGCGAAAAAGAATGTTATTGTGTACATCCATTATGAATTTTGTGATGAAAAAATATTTTTTTAATTTTCCCAAGTTTCAATTTTTATGTTCAGTTTCATAAATCTTTTAATAGTATTTTAATGGTTGAATAAATCACACTAAGATTCAACGTTTTATAAAACAGAATTTAAAATATCGTGCATTATTTCAATTCAAATGTAAATTACTTCTTTAATGTTTGTATAATTGACTTAAGATTACTTATAATGGAAGTTTGATATACATTTAATATTTCAATTATTAATGAATTTAGAAGACTAGGTACCATATATTATAATAATCAATAAAAACGAACTGAAATTCACGTGGCGATGAGCGTTTTAAGAGAAAATTTAAAGAGTGTATAAATATTATCTACATAAGGATTATGGAAGTATTAACTAAATACATCAACTTGGCGGTAGATTTATCAGGGTGAAATTTTATTATTTTATTGTTTAATTAAATTGCAAAAAAAAAGGATTATTATGCTTGATTAATTCCATAATTCAGTTTTCTCCATTTTATATTTAGAGAGGTAGATTTATTTATTTATGCCGTTTGGCGTAAAATTGATAAATAATTTGCTGTATTTTTAATTAAATTTGTAATGTTTTCATTATTATTACACTTTATTACGCTACAGAATTATAGATACTAAAACTTATACAGTCCAGAATATACAGGGTCTCTCTAAAAGGTGCGGAAAGAATGCTACCACAAATTGCTGAGGATAAAATTATGACAATCTAACCCAACTTACCACAGTCCAAAAGTGGATGATTTCAGATGGGGGGGGGGGGCATAATCTGCTTTCATTTTCATTGTAAAAGTTAGGGGGCGCCACCTGCGGTACTTCGCACACATTTAAAACGAAATAACTTTTTTGAACCACACTGTACCTTACTTTTAAACAAAATTTCTTATTCTCCAACGTCTTTACCTAAAAAAGGTATACCAGGTAAGAGTTGCCGTTTTTAAGATATCTGGGTTTAAAAAACAATTTGAAGAGAAGGCGTTATAATAAATTAACTGTCACTAAAAACTGACTGGTGTCAAATCTAATCTAAAACAATTCAAGCTTACATTTTGATCAGAGTAGAACGAATTACGCCCTATCTTTTTGTAGGTAAAGTTCGTGAAATTCCTGAAAGGCCTCT
The DNA here is from genome assembly GCA_036346205.1 of Vesta saturnalis. NCBI lineage: Eukaryota > Metazoa > Arthropoda > Insecta > Coleoptera > Lampyridae > Vesta > Vesta saturnalis. The sequence continues at coordinate 153,760 of JARFJB010002443.1, read as the reverse complement.
TATTGAGAGCGGTGTTGTTGCTGTTTTTGGTACATTGCTGCTTTTTTTGGTACTGGAATATCGTGAAAGAGATATGTTATTGGTTTTTGGATATTGCCAAGGAAATGGTTTAGAATCTGGCAGAGATACTGTGAAAGATTTTCGAATCGTCGCTTACCAAACCATGAAACCTACCCGGCAGTTGAAAGACGTTTTCGTGAAACGGATAGGTTTGCGCCCGTTTCTATTAATTATGATCGTGCACGTAGGGTAAGAACTCCAGAGGTTGACGAAGACATTCTAAATCGGATTGAAGAAAATCCAAAACTCAGCAGCAGACGATTGGAATAAAGTAACCCATTAACAGCATGAGTTTAAGATGTCAGAAATCATAGACACTTTCATAATTTGTCCTGTCATTTCACTACCTCGACTAAATGGTGGAAACTATTTGGAACATCTGCAAAACGAATTATTAGACATATTAGATCCCCTGCCCTTGGAACTTCGAAGAGGAATGTGGTTTCTCCTCCACATTTTACGTTAAACGTACATAATTATTTGAACGGTGTCCAAATAGATGGATAGGTAGAGGGAATGATGCACTCGCAAATTGGCCAGCTCGATCCCCCGGCATGACCTCGATGGATTGTTTCTTATGGGGAGCTTTGGAAATCCTTGTGTATTCTAGACCAGTAGATACAGAAAATGAATTAAGGAGACATATTCAAACTGGAATTGACGCTTTGAGTAATGATGACGAAATGCTCCAGAGAGTTTAATTTAATTTTTTACGACGTTATTAATCTTTGTACACACGAAAATGGTGGTCGTTTTGAACATTTTTTTTTTTATTAACTTTTTGTTGTTGATAAATCTCTTATTGGCTGTTTTTACTAACGAATATAATTAATAACACATTGACTTGTTTTTGTAATTTTTGGTGTTATTCTTGTGGCAATGCAATGCAATGGTGGGTTTGTGTAAGAAATCAAAAATTTACATCCTCATATCCCAAAAAAGGGTATTCAGAAACTCAGCTCATACCAGGTATGCCTTTATTTGGTAAAAAACGTTGGATAATAAGAATTTCTATTCAAAATTTAGGACCGTTAATTTATTTAATAACGCCTTCGCTTTAAATTGAGTTCAATTATTACCATAATTTAGACCTGGCCATACACGAAATGAATTATTTAATCCAGATATCTCAAAAACGGCTGTTTAAATCAACTCTTACTACGTATACTTTTTTTTTGTTGGAGAATAAGACATTATATTTAAAAGTAAAATACAGTGTGGCTCAAAAAAGATATTTCGTTTTAAATGTGTGTGAAGTACCACAGGTGGTCCCCTCTAAATTTTACAGTGAAAATGAAAGCAGATTATAATGTTTCATCCCACAAAACCCCCCTAGCCGAATATTGTGACAATACACTAATTATTTATGAATAACTAAAATCAAATTGAACTTATCTCTGAAGTCATCCAGTTTTGACTGAGGTAAGTGTGGTTAGATCGTCATATTTTAACCTCGGGTATTTGTGGTAGCATTTTTCCGCACCTTTTAAAGATATCCTGTATGAATGTACATTTCAACACGCCTCCTTACATTTATATTACAAACATTTTTACTTATTCTATGATATCTAGCATGCGCCTAAACTTTACAAACTTAGTACTACCCAGTGATTTGGTAAAAATGTCAGCTGTATGGGGATGACCGGATGTATCTATGCTTTCCAAGAGAACACAGATTATCGGCTCATTATGTACATTGGACCATCCATCTAAGGACATGCAAACAGACTGTCCAGAAAACTTCTTAAATTATTTAGATTTTTCTTCCTCAAATATTTCATACAGGAGCGTTGACGATAACTGAAATCTAGATGGAGGAACGTAACCGGATCTTAGCATTTCTATGGCTTTTCGAATTTCCTTATTTTCTATCGCTCTAAAACTGCAATTTGTTGCGTAAATGGCTTTGGCTATTTGCCTGTTCAATTCTTTTTTCTTAACTTGTCCAGTTCGCACAACAAAAGCACCCAAATGACCGCTACTTCCACTATTTTCACTTTCACCTACACTTCCCTTTTCACAGTTCTCGCTTCTCTGTTTCTTTTCCAACTGGATAATTTCATTCTGGCTAGTTCCAGGCTGTGATTAACAATCACCATGAAGAGTTTCGATCAATCAATCACTAGTTTTACTTTCACAGATTTCCAAGTGACTTTTTGGTCTGTCCACTAGACCTTGCAATTCTTTACCACACTTTTTACACACTACTCTACAACCTAGTTTGCCAACCACTTTCTTTTTTACAAAGTGTTGCCAAATACTAAATTCCTTTCTGCCTAGATTACCCACAGAACCAAAAATATTACTAATAACTAGAATAAGTGCGTGTCATTTATATATCTGAGCGTTTTCTGCCAGTTTTTACAAGTTTCATCAATACCCCAAACGCGCAAAACTGCATGAACAAAATTTTCCCGTTAAGACTTGTCGAGTTTTGCTTTCTATCTGTACTATTCCTGCCTGCGAGTAGAAACTTGTATTAAACATGTTACCCGCGTTTAGACGCCCACCGAATAAAAATTTGTGATTCTTAAATATCTGCTAATAAGACTACGAGAAGCATAAAATCTACAAAAATCGTGATGTATAAAGGTATTTAGTTACGTAAATGATAGTTTTTATTACAAGTGAAACTCTATCCTAAACTACTATATGGTTTAAAATAAAAACACATTTTCATTGTTGTATATTCAATAAAAATAAGGTTTCTGGCCCCACATGCAGTATGCAGTGAATAAAAAAGCTGACCTAAATTTGTAAGGTGGGTATAGAAAAACACTTCTACTAAATAGTTACATTTGATATAACTATTTGAATCATCGCAATTTCAAGAGTAAAGAATAAAGATTATTCTAATTTAATAATTTACATTTTGAATAAAAATGCATCAGCAAAATGAATGAATGCTGTTTGTTTACCTTATCTTGTTTGTTGCAGTTCTGATAGTTTTATAGTGGGTTTAATACTCCCATTGTATGGCTTGAAAAATTTACATTAAATGGTTTTGACGGTTAAACGCGAACCTACAACATTTTACCTGTGTAACTGTAAACGTTTAATCGCTGCAACCCTACTGCCTGCAAATATTTGTTTGCTTAACAAAACATAAACAGTTAGAATTATTTGAAAATTATATATTTATAAAAACTAGTCAAATTTAAAAAAAATCATGATTTTTTAAAAGTAAATCAATCGATTTTTGATTTTTTTTCTTAAAAATCATAATTTTAACAATCCTGTCAAAATATTCATACCATGTTCTTGGACTTTCCCGCAAACCATACAATGACTTTTGAAGTCTACAAACTTTATCGGTACCATCATCATTCCCTATGGACTGTTTTACATACATTTCCGATAATACTTTTCCATTTAAAAATAGTTTTTTACGTCTCTATACTTAACCCCTCCTGACAGCAATATGACAATAAAATTGTTAAAGTTAACATTTTTGCAACTGGTGAGTAAATATCATCTATAGTTTCTTTTTGTTGATAACCTCTTACTACTAATCGAGCTTTAAAATTATTCTCAGATTTTTTTGTGTAAACCCACTTTACGTCCAAAATTCTCTTATTTTCTGGTCTTTCAACCAATTTTATTTTCCCTTAAAGATTTAATTTCTTTTTCCATCGCTTTAACCCAATATTCAGATTCATTACATGCAATCGCCTCCTCAAAATTTTCTGCGTTATCAACACTACAATAATTTACGTTTATACAGTTGTTACAAAGATAGTAATCATCATATTTAGACAGAATTTTCATTTTTGTCTCAGGCTTCCTTACCTCTTCCTCAGTTTCTCAATCAGCAACACTTTCATCTTGCGTTTCAAAAGTAGTACATTCACTCTCAGAATCATTCTCACATTTTTCAGAAATGTTTTCATTAAACCCAATACATTTAACATCCTCTTCAACGATATCAACATGCCTTGCTACAATCACTCTAATTTTTACTAAAACTCTATAACCAAATTCGGTATAACCTAATAAAATTCCCAGATCTACTTTGTTGTCCAATTTTGACATTATTTTTTCTTCAGGCACTCGCACAAATACTCCACTTCCATACAATAGTAAATATTCAATACTAGACTTTTTATTGAACACAATTTCATACGACGTCTTATTTTTAAAAGTATTAGCTAATGTCCTATTTTTAAAATAGGTAGCAGTACAAATTAGTTCAGGCCAAAACCGCCTATTTACTTTTGCCTCCGACAATAAGCATCTAGACATGTCCATCAAAGACCTATTAAGTCTCTCAGCAGTCCCACATAATTCATGTACTCAAATACTCAGTTCCATTATTGCACGTTAATTTTTTTATAGTTTTACCAGTCAAGAAAATGAAACAAATGTGTAAGATGCTGCAGCACAAATCCCCCCCATATTTGTGTATGGAGTTGTCAACTTATCAGAGATGAAAAAAAATGTACAGATGTAGCAGTAGAGGAACAATACACCACAAAAAGTATGGGCGATAACACAATTAAAATTACTACTAGAGACCCGGAAGCATATCAAAAATTATCAAAGTACATGAGAGAAAGTAACATTATCCATCACACTTACCAGCCAAAAGATGAACATTCATATCGCGTAGTAATCAAACATTTGCATCATTCAGTTGATATAGATGAAATAAAAGACGAACTCACTAAGCAGAGACATAAAGTCAGGCAAGCAATAAACGCCAAATACCGCATCACCAAAAATTCCCTAAATATTTTCTTTGTTGATCTTGAACCCTCTGAAAACAACAAGGATATATACAACATAACAAAAATACCAAATAGCATCATACAAATCGAACCACTAAGAAAAAGTAACAACCTAGTTCAATGCATCCGTTGTCAATTTTATGGTTATACAAAACCTTACTGCAACAGACCCTATGTGTGTGTGTCAAATGTGGTGGGCAACATAGTACATCGAGCTGCATAAAGAGCAAGACTACACCGGCAACCTGTGCTTTGTGCGGGGGCAGACATCCATCAAATTATCGAAGCTGTGAGTTTTACCAACGTCACTACCAGGTAAAGCATATTAATAATAAGATTAAAATATCACCAACCAATTCAATTCATGTAAATGGACCCCAACAAATAAATAGAAACCCCCAAATACAAAGCTGTGCTGAAGCAGTGAGAAGTAATACATTACAACAGAACACAAATTAGAGTGCTGACAACACTAGCATGGCTGTGACTAAATTATTGGAGGAATTTAAAACCATGTTCAGCCAGCTCATTCAACAAAATAGCATGGTTCTTAATATGCTGACAATGTTAATTAGTAAAATAAATCATAATGGCTAAATTCATAAGAATAGCTCTATGGAATGCCAATGGGCTCTCAGCACAAAAATGAAATAAAATTATATTTACAATACAACAAAATAGATATGCTAATAAGTGAAACCCATTTCACCGATAAGATCAAGATACCCTTACATAATACCTATGTCACAAACCATCCTGATGGTACTGCGCATGGAGATACAGTAATAATAATAAAACAAGCAATTAAGCACTATGAGATGCTAAAATATTTCACCTCCAAGCGACTACAATCCGAGTCTGTTTTGCCGTACGAGTTAACGCCCGCCGCGGTATATTGTCCTGCAAAACATAGCTTAAAAAGAGACCAGTTCGAATCGTTTTTCCTCACCCTGGGCTCAAGATTCATAGCAGGAGAGGATTATAATACTAAAAATACTGTTTGGGGTTCCCGATTAACTACCACCAAAGGTAGAGAACTATTGAGAGTATTGTAAGAAAAACAAATTTCCTTTTTATCAACAGGAACACCTACATACTGGCCATCAGATTCAGACAAAACTCCTGTCTGTTAGACTTCTTTGTTTATAACCAAATCTCCTCTTCTTATGTAAATATACGCCCATTTTTGGAAAACAATTTTTGTAATAGATGGATTGGCACTAATGGGCCGATAAAATGGCCTCCTAGATTTCGGACTTGTCAGTCTTAGATTTCTTTTTATGGGGTTACTTGCAAAAGAAAATATACCAAACTCAATATGATAAAGCTTTTATTATGAACGAATAAGTTCAAAAGTAAATATTGCAAGCTCACATTCCATTAATATAAGTAATTTGATTGTAATCTCATTATATTTAGATTTTACATCAGTTCTACATACATAAAGACAAAATTTGCATCGATTGGAGCTTGAATCTCGATGGCTCAATTGGTTAGCGTGGTACTCTAGCAAAGTACAGGTCTTAGGTTCAAATCCTACTCGAGGTAAACTTTTTATCTATGTATTTAATAAAATTAATAATAATTTTCAATATGATAACATTGAACGTTTGACAAATGCAGTTAGAGACGCTTTCAGACATTTACAAGATCACCCTATTATTGTGCTTAATGCTATAGAACAAGTGTGTGAAGCATGTGTAAGACAGAATTGTCATCAGTTCGAACATCTTTTTTAGTAATTTATATTAGGTTTGTAAAGTTGTAAGTATTATGTTTAGTTTTTAATTTTGTGTTTTTGCATAAAACTTCCTAGCCCTTAACCTTGTATTTTCATGACCAACTATATCATCAAAATGTTAAATTAACTTAACATTGATTTTTCATGTTAATAATGTAAAAGAAGTGCCACACATATATATTTTTTGAAAGTTGAGAATAAGCTTTATTATATAATAAAAATATATACAGGATGTTCCATTTAAAAAAAAAACAAAACGTTGGTTCGTTGCGAAGAAACTGACTTTTTGTGGGGAAAACTATGCACGCCACTAAATTCTACGGAAAATTTGTATGAAATCCACTTTTCACCATTTGGATAAATTACAAGGCAAAGTAGTTAGAGGGGTGCTTAAAATGTGCCAATTTTGAATTTCGCCCTCTATCTCAAATACCAAGAGGACTATAACAATTCTGTTTGTGGCATCTTTCGTATCACGAAAAAGTAGAACAGGGTCGCGAAAACCGCATCTTTCTATCTTTGCTCGCAAACGAGATACCCTACAATAACCAAAATGGGACACCGTGTACAATGATTTCGTTATCACCCGGTATATTTAATACTGTTACAAAATCGAATTAAAAAATTGCCAATAGTAGTAATCCAACGAACGGCCGAGCGTACTTATTTTAGCAATAGTTAAATTATTAAAAATAATGAAAAACCCAATATCTTATTTACTTAGATAATTAACGTTCCTAGGTGTTACAATATGAACTTCGAATACAACTGAGTTTAGATATACAAATTATTATCTACGAAAGAGGTTTAATATGGGTTCCAACTGTGTCATCAATCTGTCATGCTTCTGGTAAAACAATCCTTGCGCTCAGTAAAACAAAGTTAACTAAACGATCAGTTCAATTAATATTGAGTCATGTTTAATCAATCAATATTAATATTTAATAATTTAATACAATCAAATGCTATTCAATATATAATTATGCGTATTTAACTAACAAATCTTGTTTTCCATACGAAAAAAAAAGGTCGTAGCGCACGCAGTTTATGGAATTTGTTTTGGTTTATTCTATTTATGAAATTCGAACAGTTTAGACTCACATTTCAATTATTTTGTTCTTTTTACCTCGCATAACTCCAAATAATAACATGGATTTAATTAATACAACACAATGTTTGATAATGTTATATTGATAACAGATTTGTTTTCCGTAGGATATCCTATAGATTTAATTATTAATAATATCACTATCTATTACACTTATAAATACGTTTTATCAAAAAAATAATTACACTTAAATGGTGCAGAGCATATTTAGTTGGGCATTTCGTTGGTAATAATCTGTTGACAGCCGAAAGTCGATGCGCACTAATTAATTAATTAAAGTTAAAATTAGACAAGGTATCGAATAATATATATAAAAGCTTCTGTTTACAGTAAAAATTGATACTGAATATACTTTTTTATTCTAGATTACATTATTATTACATTTTTCTTTCCTATATTAAATACAATCAAGGACTTTAATTACATTTTGTGTTATTTTTTCATTATGAAGTATGTGGGACGATTTTGATGACTTATTCTAATAGAAAACCTATGTCACATTTTCTTATTTAGTCGAGTATTTCATTAGAGCCAGAATATTCAAAAAAATATATATGTAATTAAGTGTTAATAAGGTGCTAATGTCAAAAGCACTCTAAACTGTGTGTCCTAATTAAAAAAATTGAATCATTTCTAATTTACAAAATTCAGGCTATCGAAATGTTCGAAATGAACATTAAGAGAATTAAATTATGCAGAAATTTTAATAAAACTTTTCCAAGATTTAGCTAATACTATAGAGATATAAAGGATGTTTGTTTACCGGTCGAAATAAAATTATTTTCTTTTGGATTACGAATACTAATAGTATACCGGTATTTGAACTTTTACTTTAATTGCTTTTTAACCCCCCAGTGGTCGAGGGAATGAAAGTATAGATAACAATAGGCATCCATCATAAATCGGAATGATTTCCAATACTATTTCAATACCTTATTGAATTTTTTATACAGTATAATTTTAATGAATTTTGCTAACATGTTTCTATTAGAAAAAGAAAATAATCAAGTTCAACAAATAAAGACCAAAAAGAAAATTGTGTGATGGATCACTTTAGCGCATTATAGGTACTACGTGTGTGTATGTACATACAGGCTGTCCCAAATTCGAGGGCTAGCATGGGGATCTCGCTTATTATAAGAGATAGGATATAGGTTTAAATTCGGCACTTTTGCTAAATTCGATGCCGAGTAATAATCTGAAAAGAAATTTGAGCTAACTCGAATGGATTTGGTTTTATGCTCAAAAAACTAAAAATTTAGATTTTCGTTTTTCGCGTTTGGCCACCTTATTATTAGGAATTTTCAAAATTCGATTAAACATTATTAAGGCACCTTTTTACGCACAATTCTAATACGGTATTAAAAATATTATGTGACGTTTCGTTTATTCTGAACCATCATCAGGTTTATTTTTTCTTATGGGGTTAAGATATATTTTTATGTCGTTGGATGGAGAATGTTATGCTGATTTTAGCAATATATAACACTTTATGGTTTGATCGACTGCGAACTAAAATAATGAGAAAAATGCGAAGAACAAGATTCCGCCTTCTTGGATCCAGCAAGGAATAATTACAGTAGTTCTACTTATTTAATTTGTTAAACTCGTTAGAACATCCAAAAAATATAAAAACATTTAAACAACTTAAAAAAAAACATTAATAAACAACTCAAACAAGTATGTCTAGGTAACAACAAAATAATTACACAGACAAACAAACAAAAAATATTATAATAAATGTTCGAACAATTTTCCTCCTTCTTGAATACAGTAACGAATTTTTCTTCTACAGTTGTTTACGCTTCTTTGAATGGTTCGCCTGGGAATTTGACGAAGTTCATTAACAACCCTATTCTGGAGTTCTGCTATATTTTGCGGTGGCGTCTTATAAATCATATTTTTTAAATAGCCCCAGAGGAAGTAATCTTAAGGGGTTAAATCTGGACTTCTTGCTGGCCACCTAAGTGGTCCCCTATTTCCCATGCATTTATCAGGAAATTCGCCGTTAAGATATTCACTTATTATCGCAGCATTATGAGGAGGAGCTCCGCCCATTTGTCACCAGAGAGTCCATCTTTCGTTTAGCGGAACATCATCCAAAAGGTCTGATATTTAGTGTGTTAGAAATGTGCACACGCACACGGACACAGACACACACACACAAACAGTCTGATCCAAAGTAGAGGGACCTTTCAATAACTTCTTTATTTTAGTTAAATATTTTTTGTTTACGGCCATGTGCTACATTTAATAGGGCTATCAAATATTTTTTTCATGAACACAACTATTGTTTTTAAATAACACCCTGTATATTTTTTCTGGTTCCTCATTATTTTTTCTGTTTAAATATAAAATTTTATGGGTATTATATCAGCAAATTTTGTTGTAAATCGCAAAAAAAAACTGTTTGAAGGAGTACAAGATCACTATTTAAAAAACAAAATAGTTATTGCCATAGAAAACGGAAACAACTGCTTTGTGAAGTTGTTTCAGATTGTTTCACATCTTTCAAAATTAGATTTTATATGTAATTACTTAAGCTGTGACGGCATTTATAATTACGTTATTGTATGCAATTATTAGGCAACTACATAATGAATAATAGTGAAAAGGTCGATTTAGTGTTAATATTTGGCGAATGTAATCGCAACGAACGAAGATCAGTCGCCCTCTATGCAGAAAGATTTCCTGACAAGTATCACCCTCGACATACTTACTTACACAAAATTGAAAATTCATTAAGGCAACATGGTGCATTTCCTGGAGTAAAAATCCAAAATAGAGAACCCCAGAGAAATAACCCGATAAACGAATAACGAGAATTGCAGAGTTTAGGGTATGTTCGACTACATCCACGTTCGTCTATTAGGCATGTAGCTCAGGAAGTAGGAACATCATTTGGATATGTTCAGAGGACATTAAAAAAACACAAGATGTACCCTTATAAACCAAATTTAGTGCAACACCTACGTCCAGCAGAACCCGAACGCCGATTAACATTTATTGCGTGGTTAGTGGAACAACTGGAAGATGGCCGAGGCATTTTAGACAGAATTTTGTGGACCGACGAAGCAAAGTTCACCAATAATGGTGTTATCAACAAACAAAATAATCGTTTCTGGTCGGACGAAAACCCACATTGGACGTTAAATACAAACCATCAAACCGTTTGGGGTACTAACGTTTGGTGCGGTTTAATAGGAGATTATTGGGACCTATTTTTTATGACGCAACTCTCACTGCAAGAAGATTTCTTTATTTTTTAAATACTGAGCTTTTGACCATGTTAGAAGATTTTCCACTAGCATTGCGACGAAGTATGTACTTTTAGTTGGACGGACCGACAGCTCATACTAGTAACATTGTTAGTGAATATCTAAACGAAACCTTTAATGGGCGTTTACTTGCCACCCATGGACCAGTGGAAATGCCGCCAAAATCGCCTGATCTTACACCTCTTGACTATTTCTAATGGGGCTATCTTAAGACATTAGTCTATGCAGATCCGCCACAAAATGTAGAGGATTTAAAATACAAAATTCGGTTGTCTTGTATGCAGTTAACACCCGATGTGATACATAGAACAACACATCATGAACTTCTAAAGCGGCTGGAGGCATGTGTTGAACAAAATGGTGGTAATTTTGAACAATTTATAAAATAATTTTCCTGCATACCATCTTGGTAGTTAAAAAATACGTGCTTATTACTTGTTGAATTTTGTATTTTGTTTATGCATCCGTTTCCAGATTTCTTACTATTCTAATAAATACTAATAATAAAAGCAGTTGTTTCCGTTTTCCATGGCAATAGCTATCTTGTTTTTTAAATAGTGGTCTTGTACGCCTTCAAACAGTTTTTTGCGATTTACAACAAAATTTTCTGATATAATACCCATAAAATTTTATATTTACAGAAAGAAAAAATAATGAGGAATCAGATAGTCTAAAAAATATACAGCGTGTCATTTAAAAAACAATAGTTGTGTTCGTTTCCGGTTTAACCGGAAATGAAAAAAAAAATTTGATAGCCCTATTAAATGTAGCACATGGCCGTAAACAAAAAATAATTTAACCTGTTTTTTATATATCGTAAAGAAAGAAGTTTTTGTATGGTCCCTCTACTTTGGATCACACTATATATATATATATATATATATATATATATATATATATTTCTCCCAGACTACAAAGTGAGCCAAACATATGGAAAAATTACGTTTGAAATGAGGTCCGCGTTAAAGTGAGGTCTGTAAACGGTCCTCACTTTACACCTGATGTTATTTTAGTATTAACTGGTACTTCATATTGTGTAGTACCGTTAATACAAAAATCTGACTTACCTCATTTTACCACAGGAACATAGAAATATGTATAACACAGTTCACCGAATTACCGTCGACGGCGCTACTAACGTTTGTATATTTTTCATATATGTATATCCCACAAATGTATACCTACTTTAATGAAGACCACAAACATGGCAACATCTAGTATGATTGTAGGAATTTTGAGAATTTAGGTCAACATTTTTAATAGGAAGTACTTTTTTTGTTCTTTGATATATTCGCGTATTGTTTTTAACAGAAAGATAATTAAAATCTTTGACCGTTTATTTTAAACGTATGTAGCATAAAATGTATCACATAAGGAACACTTACGCAATGATTCGATTAGGTACTTAAGTGTTTTTTTTTATCAATAGCTAGCCACGTTTTTTTTTTGCAAAATAAAAATTACTCTGATACTGTCAAGGAAAAATCTAATGTGTCGAGCATACAGACTTCAATGAAACACACTCATCTTTTTTGGGTGGTTTTTTGTTTTTTATATGGCTTTTAAAATATTTTTTGACCATCTCTTTTTGGTTCACTGTCCATGGTTCTAATATCCTTTTATTTCTTGGTTTTGGATAACCTTCCATAAAAAAAATTGTTGGCTCAACAATCAATAAACTTAAATGTTGCATTATACTTTCACCGTATATTGTGATAATACAGTTTCTGTTACTAATGTTTCTGATCCAATATCGTGTATAATTTCATTTTCAGAATCTTCCTCTATATCCAGATTGATATCTATTTCATCTAAAAGATTTGCCTTTGAATTTTGCTAATTCTCCCTTTTCTGATAAAATTAATAATTTTGAAACTTTGGCAGTGTGATACATATCACTTGGCAGTATATAATATGTTTTCTGAATTTCTGAGGTATGACCCATGAAGGTAGCCAATTGCTCTAAGCACCAGCACGTTTAACATGTTTATAAATTACTTGTGAACCTACAATACTGTTAACTGAGTTTAAATTGGCAAAAAGGTATGAATTTTCTTTTTGAACAAAATTGCCACGAATATTTACAAGCATATTGGCACATTTAACCATGTGATTGGTAAATATAACTGGAACACCTCTGCTCCTTTTACCACGAATTACTATTCTTTTAAAGGATCGCATTAATATTCTTTCGCTTTCTGTAATACAAGCCTCGAATTCGTTTTCACTCTGATTATTGATATTTTCGACATATAACCTTAATGTCATCCGTTGTAGTTCCCCAACTCTTCGCCTATTTAGTAGAATTATTTGAATATAGGTTAATTCTTGCAATTTTGGATATCGTTTGGATTGCTTCCCAAAACTTCTAAGCATTTTAAAGACTCTACATGTAAATAATTTTTAATAACACCAAATCTTCTGCTAGTGGTTTGTTCCATTTCTTTTGTTGTAAGTCACTAATGGCAAGTGTAGATATTTCATAGCGCCATTCATTTGTTATCAACTTCTTTAAGAGACTCGGAAAATGCCACATCTATGCATTCCTTTAACAAGCTGCCCATATTAATTGCCAATGTCGAAGCTCCATACTTTTCATTTTAAATGAGTTGCTGTTAATCTGTGTAGATTATTAAACAAAAGAGAACGGTTGAACTGTTTCACGAGTTCAAAACATATGGCTCAATGCAGCTTCATTATAGATTATACATTTGAAATACATATTAATTAAAAGAAATTAAAAATCTATCTATCTTAAGGATTAAAGCATTTGTGCGTGATGCACTTTATTATTTACATTAACACAGAGTCGGCGGTACTGATATTTTTACAGAAATCAAAGGTTGGTATTACCGTGGAATGAAAATTTTCATTCAACGGTATTACATATTTGCAATTAATAGAAAGCAAATTTTATTGAATGTTGCGTTTTTACTGCCTTTGTGCAAAGGCAAGTATTGCTCTGAGTTTCTTAAGATAATGATGAGATCAGTGGTCTAAATGGTTAGTTGAAGATACACTCAATTCTGTAGCATCACAATGTACCTATTAAAAAAAAATATGCTATCAGAGTGTTATCGTACTATTCCTTCATTTGTGTCTGCAAATTTTTCGGAGGCAAACATGTTCCGTTTGTAAACAATACCAGTTCTCAATCATTTTAAAAATTAAGATAACTAAAATATTCACTTACCTGAAGTGGCCATTCTTAATAAAAGATTTACTCTACTTAATCTTGACACCGTCATAAAACATCACAAGGTCACAGTTACGCACAAACGTGGAGACTCGCACGCTTATTCTAATTAATATTAGATGTACTCATAACGTTTTTTTTAACGTTATGCGCATAAAAATAGACGGCAACATTGTACGGTCCTAACAATAGCATAAATACCGTTATAACCACCACCAGCGGTGGTCACTTTGAATCAATATAGGAAGAATAAACATATGTGGCCCACAACGCAATTAAGGGAGGTTGCCCTCACTGTGTATTCATATACGCGTTCTTTTTATTTCCATTGTATTTAGGTTTTAGGGAATATACCTATATAGGGAATATATACATTTAAGGAATAGTAAGCAAAAATAAAAATAGTATGCAATATTTCAAGCTACTAAGATAAATCACTATGGCAGACCTCACTTAATGCTCAAATGTCGTGTCCTCACTTTGATATCTGGTCATATATATATATATATATATATATATATATATATATATATATATATATATGTATGTGTGTCTGTATGTATGTATGTATATAAACACACACGTATTCCTTAATTTGGCGTCATCTAGAACAAGACGTATTCTCTGACATTTTATTGAAGTATATAAATCAGCATGGTTTTCGGAATTCAATAGTCTATTCCATATGTTTCTAGCTTTATGTTTACTATATACATATAGGCGTCAATATATTTTAGTTAATAGTTTGTGAGCAATAAGTTTGACGTCTGCTTTCATATTATGCAAGAATTGTATGTATGTTTTCACAACTAAACTATACGATCATTTTTGCGTCTTAGTTTAAAATATACACAATGTTGATGTTGCAAACATATTGGCGTCAATATATTGCAATTAATAGTTTGTGTGCAATCAGTTTCAACCGATCATTTTGACGTCTTAGTTTAAAATATGCATATTGTTATTATTACAGTATATGAGCGTCAAGGTGTTTTTTATTCAAGGAATACATTCCTTGCAATCAGTGTGACGTCTATTTTATGTTAACTAAAGGAATTCCCATTCTTACGTAAGTTTTCGTTTGTTGTGTATGAGCAAGTTTTGCAAAAATAATCAAAATGACTGTATCTTAACATACAACGCAGGTGCGGTATTATACATTTAAAGCACCATCGATACATTTTTCTAATTTAGTTTATATTAGCCTCACAAACCTCAAAAAACTGTAAGGATCTTTAAAATCTAGTAATTTTCCTGTTATATATCATCACGATAGTAGATAGAGAGATACACGCACGAAGTGGTGCATTGCGGACCCAATTCGTAGCCTTTTCGCGTTAGAAAGAGGTAAGCACAGAGGGAGTCAACTTTATACAATATTTACAACGCGCGCTGTTTTATTTTTAAAGTTTTAATATTCATTCAACAAATACTGATTTTTTATTGAATAGAAATGCAATGATGTTTTATGTATCGTCCGAGGAAATATGGAACAATGATGTCTACCGGCATTTATGCACAGTGTTGAAATGTGTACTTGTAAGTAAGAGGTAGGATATCTAGCACATTTTAAAAAGATTTGGCCTATTTTAATTTTACAAATCCTGATTTTTGTCATAGTAAATAAAACAGAAGACGGTTAAAATAAGTAACAAATAGAATCGGCCACGATGGTTGGTTTGATTGACTAAGTGTAAGTTCAAAAAACGAACTCTGTTTTTTTTTTATTTTATAATCAATATTTGTTTTATCCGTGTCAGCAAATATATGAAACAAAGTATACGCAGTGAATCAAGGTTTATTAATAAATTTCACACAAAATTGAACTTACTGGAAATAAATTGTGTAAATCTAAAAAAAATTAGGAGACGGTCATAAAACCTAAGTTTTCATATATTCGGATATTATTTATAGACACAAAACATAAAAATTAAGAAGATTGCAGTCTAGATTCCTTCTTCTTCTTTAACCTATTACTTCATCCTGTTTATAGTATTATATGACTACGATAATAATACATAATATTATCTAGATATTATATCTGCCTCATGTTCTTTGCTCTATATTAGAAAACAATTCTTCTAACACATCAAAATCATCAACACCAAATATATAAGATAAAACACATTACGCACACGTATAATGTTGGAGGAATCTTGGGATTTGACTCACTCTATATTCCATCTCTCACTACGCTTTTCTCTCTCACACTGACTACGGAATGTTCCCGCAGCGGCATACCGTTACTATACGTTGTGCGCTCTCTTATTTACTCTCTTATATAACATTAATAGTGACGGGTTTTGGTGCATTACACTATTATCAAAGGTTACACTCGTACTGGACAGATATCACTTTTGCAGGGATACTTTTATTAAATTTGTCCAACACGTTCATTAAACCAAAAAGATGAATGGTCTCCGTAAAGTTTGTATATCCTCTCCATGTAAATGATTCATTGTCTTGTTAAGAATTGTGATGATTCTATTTGAACTAGAGATAAGTCAGTGATTAGTTCAAAAACAATTAAATACCCGTATAGGTCTAGCAAATTCTATACAAAGAAGCGTTGCGCTTTTGTTAACAATTATCAACAATCAATTTGATCCATTGTTCTTCGTAAATTGTTTTGAAACAAATTCTTATATAAATTATATGCGTAATTTAGTAAGTAGCCTAGCATTTTATATACAATTATTGCCGGCCTTCCGCCTTCTATAATTCTGTTAATGAGTTTAGTATTGATTGTTATAAGTAAGTTTGAAGTTAAGTTTTAATTCGTGCAGTATCTATTAAATAAAATCAATGCAATAATGAGAGTTATCTAAATAGTTCAAAATGTAGAAGAATATTCATTTATCAAGCGTGGGTAAGATACCAGGACTACTGGATGCGTGCTGGAAGTTCTGAGTTTGTTAGAATCAGCGTATTTCAGCCACTTTAATAATCAAACAATTTGATGAATTTATTTTCTTCATTTCTTTGGTTATTTTACAAATTGTAATACCTTCACAACCATTCAACCCAAAGAAAGTCTTTGGTTCGAACCCGTTTCATGAGTGGGTGTTTTTTAAATATAGTGGGTTAGGTTTGTAGAGCAGGCGTGGCTAAAACCTTGCCTTTTCAAAAATAAAGTCATGTCTAAAATCCTTTTTTTAATTGAGTTAAACTGTTTTCAAATGAGCACCGTCCATTAAAAGATGTAGACTTGACTTAGGCACCTACTTCTCGTTTACACCAACTATATAGACCTACAAGTTTGATGGTGACATATGCCTAAATCTATCGCTTTTTCAGTAAACCTTTAGAAAAACATTAGTTTGCCTTTTTACTTTAATGGTAAGATATTCTACAAAATAACAAAATGTGGAGCATTTTATACACAAATATTTAGATTTTTTGCGGCGGCGTAAAGTTCTCCGTACCTCAACCCAAACGTTAGTAATTCCCAAGAAATAAGGAGGAATGAGAAGTATTGGTGTAAAATTATCAGTAACAATCCTGAAAATCTTATTTGGCCACCATATTACTTCCATACAGTTGCCATAAGTGCGTTAGGTGTTATTTATCTCAATACACTACAATAAAATGCACTTAGTTCACTAATACGATCGTCAGAATTTTTAACGATTTGATGCCTCAAACATCACAGATTATACGTAAAGGAAACGTAATCAAGTTTTAAATTAGTTTAATAATTACGGCATTATTTTTCCTATTTTTGCGTACAGTTTCAAATCAGTTAAATTAAAGTATGTATGGCGTAAACATCAGAATTATTTCCAAGAACATAAATTGGAATACGCAAAAATGTTGCAACTTTGACGTATTACAGTTACAATCCTAATAAATTATGTTTCTAATTAAATATAAAAATTAAACTGTTCAAAATTAGTATCCTTATCCATCTTTTTTATTAATCACATTTTTCAAACTTATTTGTTATCTTACTTTCATAAAGGAAACGTATCTAAAATATTCCCTATTAAAGGTATTTTCATTTAAGCTGACAGTTTTCCATGTATTTGCTAAAAAACTTCGTAATGTGTATTTATTACTCCAACTCCTTGATAGAAGAGAGATATTTCACTAATAACTGTAAATATAAAGTGTCATTAAAACCCGGTGCGTATCTTTTAAGTTATCCTGGCTACAGGTACACGCACACGTACAAGACCTACAGCCGCACATTTTTAGACAAATTTGATAGAAAAGGCTCAACCTTGAATTCCCGAAATCAAATAATAAGATTTTACAAAACCGCTTTTAACTATTCACAATCAGGTTAGTCCAATAGAAAAATTGTTACTATATGTTAATAATATCACTGGCTTCTAAACGGTACTAATTTAACGCGGTGGCACTAAAACAAAACATGAATTTAATAAAAGGACAATTTTGATTAATAAACATAACCAGTTACTATGTAGTTAAAAAGTAACACACTTGTTTCTTAATCAACACTGCGTTAGGTTTACTTAAGCGAAATCCAAGGACGAATATGCCTACTTCGGGGTAAAACTTTCGATTAAACTGTCTACCTCTAAGAATTGAAACAAATAACTTGAAATTAAATCTATGAAGTGTTGATTAAAATTATGAATTTGGTGTACAAAGTTACTCAATTGATTTTTGAACGGATTTTTGAAATTCGTAGACGCAAAAATGGCTAGATCATTTTTAAAACATTTAAAACGTGTAACACTGTCGCAAATTCGACATCGACTTTTCACGAAAATAATATTTTCGTGTGTGCTTCGCGAATAATAAAGTAAAATATGTCTTATACATATCTGTAAATTACATACTTTTAACCGTTTAATATTCGTAAACTATATATATACATATATATATATATATATATATATATATATATATATATATATATATATATATATATATATATATATATATATATATATATATATATGTATTCATTTCGAACACATTAGATCAGAACGGGGTATGTTATTGTCTAACCTTAACCTCAGAGAAGCGAGCCCGAAATGCGATTTAAAAGTCACCCTTTTGAAATAAGGGTAAAAATGTCATCTCACCTGTTAATAAAAGGTAAATTTTGCATTGAGTTATGCCAACTGGTACTGTTCGAGTAAATACTGGGTGTCCCAAGCAAAACGACTCACACAACCGTCATAGTTAGCTACCTATGACAAAACTGTAAAACACGTCAACCATCTATTGATGGAAGCCATATTTTCAGGACTCACTGGTACACCTTCCTCCACCCTACAAAATCGCACTCCGAGAATTTCAAATTGGAAACGTACCTATTTGTATTTTTTATTTTTTGCATTGATATTTAAGAACAATTAAGTAATTGTATTATTTTCGGAGTGAGTAAATAGAATGGTGTACCAGTGAACCCTTAAAATCTTTCGTCTCCCGCTCATTAGGAACAATGGATAATCAATTTTACAGTTCACCCCCAAGTCTCACCTTGACAATTATTTGAAGTGCATGAGGTAGCTAATCTTGCTTGGATCACGCAGAGTATATATAAATATATAAATAAATAAATGATTTAAAAAATAAGGTAGATTTGAGTTCATAATGATGTTAAGTAACAACAATTGTATATGTAGGTACAATAATGCCAGAAGGCTGTAGACCGTAAATATATAATAACTTCAAAATAAATAAGAACAAATATTAGAAAGTGGTTTTACAGTGTTGCCATTTAAAGACGTCTGAATGATTGTAAATGTCGGGGATAAATACAATAAAAATATATTTAGAAATAGCGCTGTGATGGCCGAGTGCTGAACTAATTTGTATACCATTTTACGTATTAAACGATTGTGGCGTCAACAAGCTTTTCAAAAATCTCAACGTACGAGTATGGAATGGAACCCATGCTCAGAATGGGTATTATAGGGTTCTATTGGAATCGTCTGCTGCCAACGGTGCTTTTCTAACACTCATACTAAGAAAATTATTAATGATTGTAATCTGGCGTCCATATTCAGACCCCACCTTGTAAAGTGTAGCCAAATTGATGGACGCAAAAACGTGTGTGTGTGTGTGGGTGTGGGTGTGTGTGTGTGTGTGTGTGTGTGTGTGTGTGTGTGTGTGCGTGCGTGCGTGGGTGCGTGCGTGGGTGCGTGCGTGTGTGCGTGCGTGTGTGCATGTGTGTGTGCGTGTGTGTGTGCGTGCGTGTGTGCGTGTGTGTGTGTGTGTGTGTGTGTGTGTGTGTATACAGGGTGGGCCACCACCAACGCGTCGGTCTCTAGTCATTATGAACGGAGAGCCTACTGCTGGATTTGTCACTACAGTAAATGTTCAAACTGATGACCGTCTTCTTGAATGCATAGTCTTAATTCTTTCTTCCAAATTTTGTCTGACTTTTCGTAACATATTTGGAGTAATTGTATCCACCGCATTTCTAATTCTCTCTTTCATATTGTCTGCAGTAGTAGCAGGAATATTGTAAACAATATTTTTAATATAGCCCCATAAAAAGTAATCCATTGGAGTAAGACAAGGCGATTTTTTGGGCATAAACCCTGGAAGCCAAAAGACAATTTTCATGGTGTTCTCGTATGGTCAACACCTTATCCACTCTTTCTTGCACTGAATATTTCATTGTAATGAAAAAATCATCAATAGTTATAAACACTGTCGTATTTTGAAATACGTCAATATGACAGAAATGTTTATAAATCAAAGAATTCTAACTGATCGACATGAGTTAATGGCGTAATTTCTAAAAATGTAACAAATACACTAATTTCTCGAAAAGTATTGAAGTAAGGTATAGGGAATCCTAATACAGTTCGAACTATTGTCAAAAGACTATTCCATTCCGATAAAAATTTCTTGGGCGTTGTATTTAAAATAACAAAGATATTTAACTTTGAAGTTTGTTAACTTTACGCGTTATTCTTTGTATTTTATAAATTATGATTTGAAACAATAAACAACAGAATACGTACTTCCAAATATCCTTATTACGATGACCTAGATTAGATTGTCTCATCTTTTCTGAATCGAAAATACTTGAATTTTTGACAACCCAACATTATCAAAAATGTTAAATATTTCGGAAACTGTAAGGTTTAGGTATAGGAACTCTAATGAAAGTCTACCTTATTTTACACCTTATTTAAAAAAAATTAAAATGAGGGTATTCCATTTAAAATAATATAACTTTGATAAGTAACAAGTTTGTAGATCACCCTGTATAAATCAAACTAATTTTAGATTGTAGTCCTAGAAGGCTTACATATTCTCGCCCAAACAGATTTTGAAAAATTCAGTCGTTTGGGTGCTAGAGACTGACTCGTTGGTGGTGGCCCACCCTGTATGTTTATATATATATATATATATATATATATATATATATATATATATAATATAGATTTTATGTTGTTATAAAACCCCATTCTTAATTATTTATTAGGAAGGTAATCTTGACTGTGTGGAATTCAAATTGAATTCCACAGTCAAGATTACCATCATATTGGGTGTTCCAGTTTTTTGTAGCAGGGCTTTAATAGTCGATAGAGCTTTCAAAACTAAGACAAAAAGTTCATATAAACATAGGTTGCCAAACGCTTAGTTTTGGAGATACAGGATTTCAAAGTTTTAATTTTTTTTCAGTTCTTTTAATTTATCTTCAAAACTATTTAAAATAATAAATCCAAATTTAGTACACATATTACACTCCTTAAACTCAATATTAAGAGTAGTTTAACGTTTATCAATATCTACAGGGTAGTACATTTTCTGGGGCGATACACCCTTTATCCCCCCCGAACTTTGTCATGCGACGCCTCTAACTCTTAAAAAAAATTTAGATTGCCCATTTGATTTAGGAACTTTTTTGTTTTCTGCTTTTTTTTCGAAAAATGCATAGTTTTTGAGATAAATTAGCTGTAATCCATGAACAGCTTCCAAATGGTAAGTAAAGAACGTCTGATGCTCCCGCAAAAAATAGTGTGCCATGAAAAGAACAATAAAAAAAAAAGAATCAAATTATGTCAATTGTCACGTTTTTTTTTGTCTCTTAATAAAAAGTAGTACTCCACTGATTTTTTCCTAACTTTTCAGTTGAATTAAATAAAGGAAAATAAAAGTAAAACAACAAAATAAATATTAAAAAATTACGTATTTATTGGAAAAAATTGCTATTTAAGATTTTAACAAGAACGAAACGAATGAAATAAATAAATTAAACAAAGAAACTGTTCAAAATGTGAACCATTTTGTTGAATACATAATTCACACCGACGAATAATTGCACGTGGAATATTAACTAAAAATTGTCTTATTTCATTACACGTATCCCTAATCCTATTAATGAGTTCATCTCTTGTTGTCACTGGAGTTGCATACACCCTTTCTTTTAAATACCCCCGCACAAAAAAATCTAAGGAATTTAGGTCTGGAGACCTTGGCGGCCAGGGAACTGGGCCTACACGACCGATCCATCTTCCTGGATAATGGTTGTCCACCCAGTTTCTAACGATTCTGCTATAATGAGCTGGACAACCATCAAGCTGGAACCAAGCCGTTCTTCGTAAATTTAAGGGAATATGTTCCCATATATTCCCATGTTCATTCTCTAAGGATTCCAAGAAAGCCGAGGTGGTAAAAAGGTGATTATTGGAAATACCTATGCAGACGTTCACACTAAATTCTTGTTGGAAATGTCTCGGGCGAACTACATGTGGATTTTCATGTGCCCAAACGTGCTGGTTGTGAAAATTTACCACACCACTGCGAGTGAAGCAGGATTCATCGGTCCATAAAACATTATTTAAAAAACCTGGATTGTTATTATTTTCAGCAAGAATCCATCGACAAAATGCAACTCTACGTTCTGCATCCCCTGGTTGTAGATGGTAAGGATATCGGTGATCCCGTCTTAATGTTCGGTGAATAGTAGTATTTGAGACTCCGCCTAAAGCTACGGATACTCTTCTAATGCTAGTTGTGGGATCTCTGTCGAATTCACGCAAAATTCTTCGTGCAATATTTCTTTGCTGCCTATGATTATTATTTTGGCGACCATGCATATTATTTAACCCCTGACTTATAATTTGTTGGTGAACTCTTACAAATACTGAAGGATGCGGAGCTCTTCTAAAAGGAAATCTTCGCCTATATTCACAGGCTGCTGCTGCTGAACTTCCATTTACAAATCCATAAATAAAATGGATATCCGCTATTTCTTGATTAGAAAAGAAAAATGGCATTTTAAAAGATCACTTTTGCAATAAAGATTAACACAATAAAATATGTAAATAAATTACATTCTTTCTTATGCCGTATTTAAAATAAAACGTGAGATTTGACATAATTTGATTCTTTTTTTTATTGTTCTTTTCATGGCACACTATTTTTTGCGGGAGCATCAGACGTTCTTTACTTACCATTTGGAAGCTGTTCATGGATTACAGCTAATTTATCTCAAAAACTGTGCATTTTTCGAAAAAAAGCAGAAGACAAAAAAGTTCCTAAATCAAATGGACAATCTAAGTTTTTGGTTTTTAAGAGTTAGAGGCGTCGCATGAAAAAGTTCAGGGGGATAAAGAGTGTACCACCCCAGAAAATGTACTACCCTGTAGATATTGATAAACGTTAAACTACTCTTAATATTGAGTTTAAGGAGTGTAATATGTGTACTAAATTTGGATTTGTTATTTTAAATAGTTTGAAGATAAATTAAAAGAACTGAAACAAAATTAAAACTTTGAAACCCTGTATCTCCAAAACTAAGCGTTTGGCAACCTATGTTTGTATGAACTTAATTTTGAAAGCTCTATCGCCTATTAAAGTCCTGATACGCCCTGTATATATATATATATATATATATATATATATATATATATATATATATATATATATATATATATATAATATATATAATATATATATATATATATATATATATATATATATATATATAATCCATGCTTTAGCGCTATACTTATAAACTAAAATTTACGTGAAAATCGATTGAATAGACGTAGGTGTACATTCAAACAAAACGTGCCATAATTCGAAAATCGCAGATAAAGTCTTCATGAAATTCATATGATAGACTTGTGGTTCTAAAATCTACACAATCACGTACACAAAAACTCTGCTCAACATATACGTGGGTATATTGAAAATTATATCATAGATTTCTGGTTTTCGATAACGTACACAAGATACATATGAAAGTTGTAGGAAAAATGCCATAACTCGAAAATTGCACGTCATGAAATAATATGGTAGACTTCAAGGACTACTATCTACAGAAGACAATGCAAAAGTCACATCATACGCATTGTATTATACATCATGAAGTACTATGCTCGAAGGTAATAAGTATTTCGAAACATGGATATAATTTCATATGCGAATTTTCGAGTATTTTCAAACCTGGCTGGTAAATATTTGTAAAATTCAGGCACACCCACTTCAATGAATTTCGCCTTCAAATTTGAGTCGCACTGAATCTCCATCGCCTCCATTTGTCATAAGACAGATCTAAAATATAAAGGGTGTTCCATTTGAGATAAGGAAGATATTATAGTTTGAATGTATTAATAATACAACCCAAAAATCTGAACACCCAGTATAGTATTTTCCGCAATTAAATTGCCAAATAAATCAACGGTCTATTTTCGAGCAGTTTTGACAAAATTAGTTTCGTTTGGTAACAGTTAATTTTTTTTCCAAAACCTTGTAATTTCAGAAAAATTAAAATAAATTGAAACGCTCTGTATTTAGGTATAGGGAACCCTAACGAAAATCTATTTTATTTCTCATACTTAATTCAAAAATGTGATAAAATGTAGGGCATTCCACTTAAAAAAACATAACTTTGATATGCTACTCTTTTTTAAAGCATCATGTATATTTCTATCATTTTTGCGTCCATCAATTTGGCATTTGCCAGCAATTTGGCTACGCTTTACAAGGTGGCGTCTAAATATGGACGCCAGATTACAATCCCTAATAATTTTCTTAGTATGAGTGTTAGAGAAGCACCGTTGGCAGCAGACGATTCCAATAGAACCCTATAATACTCATTCTGAGCATGGGTTCCATTTCGTACTCGTACGTTGAGATTTTTGAAAAACTTGTTGACGTCACAATCGTGTAATACGTAAAATTGTATACAAATTAGTTTAGCACTTGGCCATCACGGCGCTATTTCTAAATATATTTTTATTGTATTTATCCCTTACATTTACAATCATCCAGGCGTCTTTATATGGCAACACTGTAAAACCAATTTCTAATATTCGTTCTTATTTAATTTGAAGTAATTTTATATTTACGGTCTTCAGCCTTCTGGCGTCATTCTACCTAGATATACAATTGATGTTAATTAATATCATTACGAACTCACACCTACCTTGTTTTCTAAACCATTTTGAAGATAGATATATATATATATATATATATATATATATATATATATATATACTGCGTGTTTCAAGCAAGATTAGCTACCTCATGCACTTCAAATAATTGTCAAAGTGACACTTGGGGGTGAACTGTAAAACTGATTACCCATGGTTCCTAATGAGTGGGAGACCACAGATTTTAGGGGTTCACTGGTACACCATTCTATTTACTCGCCCCGAAAATAATAAAATTAATTGTTCTTGAATATAAATGCAAAAAATAAAAAATACAGATACCTATTTTCGTTTCGTATTGTCCATTACAAGATTTGAAATTCTCGGGGTGTGATTTTGTAGGTTGGGGGATGTAGGAGTGTGTACCAGAGAGTCCTGAAAATATGACTTCCGTCAATCGATATTTGATTTGTTTTACAGTTTTGTTATAGGTAGCTATGTAACTATGCGGTTGTCTTGTATGAGTAAATTTGCTTGGTACGCCCAGTATTTACTTAAACGGTACCAGTTGGCATAATTCAATGCGAAATTTACTTATTATTAACAGTTGAGATGACATTATTAACCTTACTTCAAAAGGGTGACTTTTTAAATCTCATTTCGGGTTTACTTCTCTGTGGTTAAGGTTAGATAATAACATACCTCGTTCTGCTCTAACATGTTCGAAAAGTATAATTTAGGAATACGAAATGGTTAAAAGTATGTGATTTACAGATACGTATATTTTACTTTATTATTCGCGATACACACAAGAAAATACTATTTTCGTGAAAATCGATATCGATTTTCGACGGTGTTACACGTTTTAAGCTGTTCAAAAATGATTTAGACATTTGTGAGGGTACGAATATAAAAAATCTGCTTAAAAATTAATTGAGTAAGTTTGTACACCAAATTCATAGTTTTAATCGACTCTTCATAGATTTAATTTCGAGTTATTATTTGTTTCAATTCTTAGAGGTAGATAGTTTAACCGAAAGTTTTACCCTAAAGTATATTCACCCTTACTAAATCTAACGCACTGTAGATAAAGCAACAAGTGCCTTAAACATAGTAACTGGTTACGATGAAACCGTTTATTAATAAAAATTGTCCTTTATTAAATTCATTTTTTGTTTTAGTTCTACCACGTTAAATTAGTACTGTTTAGAAACCAGTTATATTATTAGCATATAGTGATAATTTTTCTATTGAATAATCTGATTATTATTTGACGTAACGGATTTTAATGACACTTTATATTTACAGTTACTGGTGAAATATCTTTCTTCTACCAAGTTTTGTTAAAATCGGTTCATAGTCAACGATACTTTATAGAGGGGCGCTCAAGTGCGTTGTATATGAATAACTCCAAAATTATTCACGTTAAAGTTAGAAGTGAAGAGAGCTGTCTTGCAGTTTATTCAATTTTGCATAAGCTTTGTTTATGACAATTTTTGTCGGAGTAATAAATACACATTAAAAAGTTTTTTAGCCAATATAATGAAAACTGTCAGTTTAAGTGAAAATACTTTTATTAGGGAATATTTTAGATACGTTTCCTTTATGGAAGTAAGATAACAAATAAGTTCGAAAAATGTGATTCGATTAATAAAAAAGATGGATATGAATACTAATTTTGAAGAGTTTTATTTTTATGTTTAATTAGATAACATAATTTATTAGAATTGTAATTGTAATATGTCAAAGTTGCAAAATGTTTGCACACTCCAATTTATGTTCTTGGAACTAATTCTGTTATTTACGCCATACATACTGTAAGGCGTAAATAATAAATACATACTGTAATTTAACTGATTTGAAACGGTATGCAAAAAATAAAAAACTAATAATGCCGTAATTATTAAACAAATTTAAAACTTGATTACGTTAGTTAAGAATTGTTTCTTTTACGTATAATCTGTGATGTTTGAGGCATCAAATCGTTAACAATTCTAACGTCCGTATTATTGAACTCAGTGTATTTTATTGTCGAGGTAAATAAAACCTAATGCACTTATGGCAACTGTAGGGAAGTAATATGCTGACCAAATATGATTTTCAGGATTGTTACTGATAATTTGACACCAATATTTCTCATTCCTCCTTATTTTTTTTGGGAATGACTAACGGTTGGGTTGAGGTACGGAGAACTTCACGTCGTCGAAAAAAAAATCTAAATATTTGTATATAAATTTAGATTTAAGCTTATGTCACCATCAAACTTGTAAGTCTGTATAGCTGGTGTAAACTAGAAGTACCTAAGGCACCTCTACAGCTTTTAATGGACGGTGCTATTTATTTTACACCTGGGGAAAATATTAGGGAGTAATCTTTGATCTGGGGTTTATGTACCGCACTAATTTTCTATTAGACAATACACAATTCGGGTTTCGCTGGAAATAACCTCAAAATTATTAAATGATACGCTGTATGTTTTTGTATATAAGTATTATACCGGTTGAAACAAGTTAGATCCAACCATCAAACGTCAATTTAAAATAATATACATAACCTTATTTTTCTGAACAGCATTTATATATTTGTCATGTATTTAATTCAAATAAGAGTGAAAATGGTTGTCATTTTATTGGTATTTGATAGTCTAGGCCCACATTGCATTTGAACATTTATTAATCATTGAATAAAAGAAAACCAATGTTAGTTTTGGAGATAACTTTTGCTCATTTAAAAGCAGTTTAGCCAAATTAAAACAAGATTTAGACTTGACTTTATTTTTGAAAAGGCGAGGTTTTAGCCACGGATTCTTTACAAACGTAACCCACTATACTTACAAAATGCCGACGCTTGAAACGGGTTCGAACTAGAGACTTTCTTTGGATTGAATGATTGTGAAGATATTACAATTTGTAAAATAACTAAACAAGTGAAAAAATAAATTCATCAAATTGTTTGTTTGATTATTAAAATGGCTGAAATACGATGATTCTACCAAACTCAGAACTTCTAGCACGCATCTATTATTCATTACTTTCCAATATCTTATCCACACTTGATAAATGTATCTTCTACATTTTGAACTAGATAACTCTCATTATTGCATTGATTTTATTTAGAGGTATATTAATAGATACTGCCCGAATCAAAACTTAACTTCAAACTTACTTATAACAATCAATACTAATCTCACTAACAGAATTATAGGAGGCGGAAGGCCCAATAATTGTGTATAAAATGGTAGGCTACTTACTAAATTACGCATTTAATTTATATAAGAATTTGTTTCAAAACAATTTACGAAGAACAATGCATCAAATTCATTGTTGATAATTGTTAACAAAAGCGCAACGCTTCTTTGTACATAATTTGCTAGACCTATGCGGGGTATTTAATTGTTTTTGAACTAATCGCTTTAGTTCAAATATAAGCACCACAATTCTTAATAAGACAATGAATCATTTACATGGAGATGATATACAAACTCTACGGAGACCATTCATCGTTTTGGTTTTATGAACGTGTTGGACAAATTTAATAAAAGTATCCCTGCAAAAGTGATATCTGTCCAGTACGATTATAGTGTAATGCACCAAAACCCGTCACTGTTAATGTTATACACAATAGTAAATAATAAAGCGCACAACGTATAGTAACGGTATGCTGCTGCGGGAACATTTCGTAATCGGTGTGAGAGAGACGCGCAGTGAGAGATGAATATACAGTGAGTCAAATCCCGAGATTCCTCCAACATTATACGTATGCGTAATGTGTTTTTTCTTATATATTTGGTGTGAATGATTTTGATAATGTGTTGGAAGAATTGTTTTCTAATATATTGCTACGCATATGTTTTCCATGCAGTGAACATGAGGCAGATATAATATCTAGATAATATGGTACTGTCCTTTTCACAGTTTTTATATTTGCCGCGGCTAAACTGCAATCGGTCTTTAGATTAGAAACTAAAGAGGGGGTGGGTTCGTCGGAATATTTAAACTTTAGCTCTACACTGTCCACATAAAATAATCATAGTAAAACGGTTTAAAAATATATTATCCTATTCCATACAGTTCTAATATATTCACACTTAAACTAAATAACTACCTTGTTAACAATTAACATAAACGTAAAGAATGAGAAAACAATTTGACTTTAAGATTTAGACGGCGGCGTCGGGGGCATCCACTCGGTTTGGACGGCGAATTTCGATTTCCTACTTCCTTCCACTCGCTCGATACGACGGCTTATTGCTGTCGAAGTCGTTTCTGTAAATAAATATTAATACTCCCTAGTTACACTCAATGAGGAACGTAATATTTAAATGATTAATAACGTTGCGTTTAATTAATTATTTATGCTGGATACGGCCCTGTCTACAAAAGAAAAGAATTTATAAACAAACTACTGGTTATTTAAAACGGGGGTTGCGCAGATCTAGGACACTAGTAAAAATCGATGTCCCGAGTTCACGGCTGTACGCAGGACGAGCGTTCACCGGTCTAATTGCTTGCTGCTCTTTACCTTCAGTAATTTCTGGAAGACGGACAGGCGCGTATGCTTCGTGAAGCAATTTACCTTCGCGATCTATTACGTTCGAAAATATGACTACCTCCAGAGGTTTACTCACGCATTAAATTTAAGACTGGGCTGATTATACACGTTTGGTTGTATAATTAATATATATGCGCGTTATCTACTGGGATGTAATTTTATGGTGGTGATTTCTTTTATGCAAATGAAGGAAATCTCACGTAGATGCAAACGAACGTTACCTAATTGTATACGCACAAAACGCGTATTTATTAAAGGCGGTTTTATACTTGCGGAACAAGCTGGTGGAAAACAATTAATTGATTGCTTTCTTGAAATTCGATTACTAAGCGCGTGGTTATCGATGTACGGTTTTCTTCTACTACAGGTCTTTGACGGATACTCTACGTTTAATTCGTTTGTGATTACAGGCACTTCGGTCTTCGCCAGCGAGCTGGTGAATTCAGGTGTTTTAGAATGTAAGTGAGAGTAAATGATAAAAGCTGCAGGTCTATCCAGTCCTACTTAGCTCCCGTCGTCAGGTATATGGTTGAGTGGTGTGTGTTTTTTACTCCCGACTGCTCCGGGGTGACCCGTCGCTCTCTGGGGGTTTTGGGTGTGTTAAGCGTGTGTATACTCCCGACTGCTTCGTGGCCTAGCCCGTGGCTGTCTGGGGGTTTTTGTGTGTGTTGTTTACTCCCGACTGCTCCGGGGCGACCCGTCGCTCTCTGGGGGTTTTGTGTGTGTATTATGCGTGTGTATACTCCCGACTACTTCGTGGCTTTGCCCGTGGCGGTCTGGAGGTTAGTGTGTGTTGGTGTTTTAACTCCAGACTACTTCGTGGCTTTGCCCGTGGCGGTCTGGGGGTTTGTGGGTGTTGGTGTTTTAACTCCCGACTGCTTCGTGGCTTAGCCCGTTGCTGTCTGGGGGTTTTTGTGTATGTGTTTGTGTACTGAATTACTCTACAGACTTACGTGTCGTTAATCAGAAAGATCGAGGATAGCGATTGATTTACAAAAGGTTCGCGGTGCGAGTTTGCAAATACAGGGAGCTAAACTCGCGGTGGCTATCACTAGGTCTGCGGCGATTTACTTTAACGCAACCGTCACGTGCAGGTGTTCTGAACCGGAGTTAGTCTAACGGACTAACTAATACAGGAGCTGGTAAAACCAACTAAATAATTCTCGGCGGCGGATGCGTTCACGCGGCGCGACGGAACCTTCTACTACTGCTACTGGTCTGGTCTACGGCTACTTACTACTGAAGTAATAATACATTAATCTTAACTTAATACTTAATACTTAATACTTAATACTTAATATTTATACTTAATACAATACTTAATACTTAATTACTTAATACTTAATACTTAATACTTAATACTTAATACAATACTTAATTTAATACTTAATAACTTAATACTTAATAATACTTAATACTTAATACTTAATACTAATATATACTTAATACTTAATACTTAATACTTAATACTTAATAATTTAATACTTAATACTTAATACTTAATACTTAATACTTAATACTTAATACATTAATACTTAATAACTTAATAATTTAATAATTAATACTTAATATTAATACTTAATACTAATACTTAATACTTAATACTTAATTAATACTTAATACTTAATACTTAATACTTAATACTTAATACTTAATACTTAATACTTAATACTATAATTTAATACTTAATACTTAATTAATACTTAATCCCTTCAAAGGTGCGGCGCGGTTCTTATAGGGACTCTCGGTAGGCGGTGGTGGCTTCCGTTTGGGAGAATCGTTTCTGTAATTGGCGGAGATTACTCTGACGTATAAAACATTGAATGTTTTATGAAATCTACGTTGGAGGGGAAACAAATTAATTTTTGTTGTGCAATCAAACGAAATAATAAGAAATATTAAGTTAGGTACTGAGTAATACGGAATACTAAGAAATATTAGATTAAGTCTTGCAGGTGTTTGAATACTAAGAAATCTTACATCATTTCTTTTACGAGGGCTGATTGTTAAATAATTAATTAAAAAAATTCAGTAGTAATGAATTGCGGTTCGTTACAATATTATGTATTAATACCATAATCACATAATACTATAAACAATATGAAGTAATAGGTCAAAGAAGAAGAAGGCATCTAGACTGCAATCTTCCTAATTTTTATGTTTTTTTGCGTCTATAAATAATATCCGAATATATGAAAACTTTGATTTTATGACCATCTCCTAGATTTTTTTAGATTTGCCCAACCCAAATGTAAGAATAAGAAAGAGAGAAGAAAGTTACATGCGGAGCGATAATGACGTATATACCACCAGATACATTCACCAATGACACAACTCAAGTAACCCACGAAAGAATAACCTGACTCCATACTCCCACGTGAGTCCTTCAGCATTCGGCTGGTACGAGGAAAAAAGTAAAGAGAAAAAATAAAATAAAAGTAAAGGTGGAGCACATTGTGACGTGATAATACTTCCAAAAAAATAAAATAAAACTAGGAGAAAACAAAAAGGTTTCTTACTATAGTTAGGGAAGCAAAGCGGATAAGGATCAGGTGATTTGGGTATGGTGGTTATTTTCGTCCCATTCATTCCAGTAAAGCAAATAATCGCGTGTTATACACGGAACCTAAATAGACCAGAAATAAGAGTAGAAGCGGAAGAAAGAAAAGAACCCAACCCACAGGAAAAGTACTTAAGTGACGGCGGCCTAAAAACCAAACGCCGAAGAAACCCATCGCAATTTTGTGTTTAGAAAGATGAACTGTGTGTTTTTTGTGTGAAATTTATTAATAAACCTTGATTCACTGCGTATACTTTGTTTCATATATTTGCTGACACGGATAAAACAAATATTGGTGATAAAACAAAAAAAACAGAGTTCGTTTTTTGAACTTACACTTAGTCAATCCAACCAACCATCGTGGACGATTCTATTTGTTACTTATTTTAACCGTCTTCTGTTTTATTTACTATGACAAAAATCAGGATTTGTATAATTAAAATAGACCAAATCTTTTTAAAATGTGTTAGATATCCTACCTCTTACTTACAAGTACACATTTCAACACTGTGCAGAAATGCCGGTAGACACCATTGTTCCATATTTCCTCGGACGATAAATAAAACATCATTCCATTGCTATTCAATAAAAAATCAGTATTTGTTGAATGAATATTAAAACTTTAAAAATAAAACTGCGCGCGCTGAAAATATTGTATAAAGTTGACTCCCTCTATGCTTTATTTCTTTCTAACGCGAAAAGGCTACGAATTGGGTCCGCAATGCACCATTTCGTGCGTGTATCTCTATCTACTATCGTGATGCTATATAACAGGAAAATGACTAGATTTTAAAGATCCTTACAGTTTTTTGAGGTTTGTGAGGCTAATTAATATAAAGTAAATTAGAAAAATGTATCGACGGCGCTTTAAATGTATAAGGCC
The DNA here is from genome assembly GCA_036346205.1 of Vesta saturnalis. Classification (NCBI taxonomy): domain Eukaryota; kingdom Metazoa; phylum Arthropoda; class Insecta; order Coleoptera; family Lampyridae; genus Vesta; species Vesta saturnalis. Next base: position 120,335 of record JARFJB010002443.1, on the reverse strand, counting down.
GCACAGCGTTGTATGTTCAGATACAGTTATTTTGATTATTTTGCACCTTGACGCTCATATACTGTAATAATAACAATATGTATATTTTAAACAAAGACGTCAAAATGATCGGCTGAAACTGATTGCACACAAAGTATTAATTGCAATATATTGACGCCAATATGTTTGCAACATCAACATTGTGTATATTTTAAACTAAGATAATGATCGTGTAGTTTAGTTGTGAAAACATACATTCTTGGATAATATAAAAGCAGACGTCAAACGTATTGCTCACAAACTATTAACTAAAATATATTGGCGCTTATATGTTTGCAACAACAACATTATGTATATTCTAATGCGATATGCCAAAATGATTGCTTTGTTAAATTTAGAGGACATGCAGCGCAGCAAGACCCCATAATGATTTTTACTGCAGTACTTAAATGTACGGGTTCCAGAATGATTGTCAAACTTACGAAAATTATGTATATAGTTAATATAAAGCTAGAAAAATATGGAAGAGACTATTGCATTCAGAATAAAATGCTGATTTATATACTTCAATAAAATGTCTGAGAATACGTCTTGTTCTGGGTGACGCCAAATTAAGGAATTACATATTGTATATGTGTATATACAGGGTGACATATAAAAAAGTGCCATGTATAGCGCTACGCGATAGAGGACACTAAAATAAGAAAAAAAGTTTCTTATTATCTTCCTACAATGATGTAATAAGCGGACGAAATTTTGTATTCAGGGGCTTTTTATCACGCAGAATTCAAATATGACCTTAGTTCTTTTATTACTGAAGAGCAGTGATCATATTACAAGCCCCCCGCCACAAATTCACCTATTTTCAAACCTCCTTTCAAAACATTTCCTTGTCACTCAAGAAAAGTGAGCTAGCTTGCCATCAAGCATAAAGTCCACTCTTGCAACAATGTCCAATGAAACATCTTCTAATAATGTGTTCAGGTTATTCCTTTTCAACAGTGCGACGAGTTCTGGAAACTCCCACTATTAACTTTTTTTTTTAACAAACATCTTCAACACCCATCTATGCACGTCAATAAATGTTCGAACATTAGGATCCTGTCCTAAAGGATATCATTCTCGATAGATACGTTGAGCTTTGGAGAAATTTGACCGAGCTTCTCCGTAACACATAATCATGTCTCTGTATTCTTCAAAAGTATAGTGAACCATTTTAGGATAATTTGCATGCATCGGATGCATTTTTCTCGTAAACCAATGGTCCTAGCGACTTCAATAAGGTATACCTTTCTGAAGCAGAAAAGATGGGAAAACAAATTTTTCCAGTCGAAAATGACATACAGTGTAAGGCAAAAAAGCTAGGACCGATTCAAACAAGATGGAAACCTGTATGTGGCGCCCTCTATCAGTAATAAAAGAACTAAGGTCATATTTGAATTCTGCGTGATAAAAAGCCCCTGTATACAAAATTTCGTCCTCTTATTACATCATTGTAAAAAGATATTAAAAAAAAACAAAAAATAATTAAACACCCTATATCTTTTAAACGAAGGCGTTGCGGACCTAAGTTCATAGGAAATTTTTTTCTTATTTTAGTGTCCTCTATCGCGTAGCACTATGCATGGCACTTTTTTCCATGTCACCCTATATATATATATATATATATATATATATATATATATATATATATATATATATATATATATATATATATATATATATTCGCTAAAATGATCTATCGTTCAATTTTCTTTTTGTCTTTATTTGTTATAAGTCTACTTGATTTTTTCTTTTTCTAATAGAAACATGTTATCAAAATTCATTAAAATTATACTGTATAAAACATCCAATAAGGTATTGAAATTGTATTGGAAATCATTCCCATTTATGATGGATGCCTATTGTTATTCATACTTTCATTCACTCGAGCACTGGAGGGTTAAAAAGCAATTAAAGTAAAAGTTCAGGTACCGGCTGTATATTATTAGTATTCGTAATCCAAAAGAAAATAATTATTATTATTTTGACCGGTAAACAAACATCCTTTATATCTCTATAGTATTACCTACTTCTTGGAAATGCTTTATTAAAATTTCTGTATAAATTAATTCTCTTAACGTTCATTTCGAACATTTCGATAGCCTGAATTTTGGTGTAAATTAGAAATTATTCAATTTTTTTAATTAGGGCACAGTTTAGAGTGCTTTTGACATTACCACCTTATTAATTAATTACATCTATATTTTTTTAATATTCTGGCTCTAATGAAATACTCAACTAAATAAGAAAACGTACCATAGGTTTTCTATTAGAATAAGTCATCAAATCAATTCATAATGAAAAAATAACACAAAATTTAATTAAAGTCCTTGATTGTATTTAATATAGAAAAGAAAAATGTAATAATAAGGTAATCTAGAATATAAAAGTTTCTTCAGTATCAATTTTTACTGTAAACAGAACCTTGTATATGTTATTAGATACCTTGTCTAATTTTAACTTTAATTAATTAATTAGTCGAATCGACTTTTGGTTGTCAACAGATTATTACCAACGAAATGCTAAACTAAATATACGTTTTTTTTTCGTATGGAAAACATAAGATTTGTTAGCTAAATACGCATAATTATACCGAGTCCGCCATCGCTCTGGCATTCCTTTTTAGCATCTTTATTATTTGTTGTAAAGAAAAAGTATAAAAACGAACTTTACCTGATTTTTCAAGCTCTCTAACCTAAAAATATTTTCATGCATACAGGATGTTCCACTTTTGCTGCACAGCACTCTACTCTTTTATTTTAAATGGAACACCCTGTATATACATTTTTGAATTTCCTGTTGAAATTGAGGGGCTCTTTGTTAAGCATACATGTCACGTTTTTTGCAAAAAAAAGGACATTTGCCGCATACTCAAAATGACTAATATCTCTCAAAGTAAAATAGGTAGGGACATGCTGTTTTCACCATTCGATAGAGCATGATATAGATTTTTTGCGAGTAAATTTTTGATTTTCGAAAAATTGAATCATGGATAACTTGAATTTTTTAAATAGAAAGGTATATGTTTTTTTACATAGACAGACGCGGATTGTTTTCTTTCGATTTTGTTAATATACGGGTATATCTTTAGCTGTTTTTACAGAATTGGCGATTTTATATTTTTTGCTATATCGCAGTAGCCATGTAACAGAAAACAAGGAAAAGGACGCAAAATAATAATTTATTTTAATTTTATGTTAATCATATTCCATGCCTGCCGGGGAGGTACCACCACCCTTACCATGGGCTCCTTAATATTGGGTCTCCGATTTTCTGAGCTCGGTAAGGGCTGCCGGTTACCTTTTCCATCATCCTTAATCTATTCTCATCCTTACTCTTCCTTCTCGCCCTCACTGTCTTCCTATCGGATTAAAAGTCCCAAATTAAAAAATAAGATGGCTGTGGCTTCTAGGGTAATAAATTCCGGACGTAAAATCCTGCCCCATTCGGATGTCCGGGAGGGCAGCGCCCAAGCGACCTCGGTCATCGAAAGTATCAACTTTCTGATTCACTACTGCAACATCCGCGGTATCAGGTCTAATCTTAATGCTATTCATCAACATCTTGAACAATTACAACCTGATATTTTGTTTCTATCTGAAACACAAGTCTCCTCTGAAAGCCCCGAGTCACCTGACTTGCAATTTCCTCAATACCACCTTCACTCTAACTTTCGATATAAAGGAGGCGTATGTGCCTACATCAAGGACAGAATTGCTTGCAGGAGGGTTTCTTCCTTAGAAAATAAAAATTTTGACGTGATTTGGTTTAAACATTCTGGTCCTAATTTTGTGAAATTCTACTGTTGCATTTATAGGTCTCCTAATGACAGTAACTTTCAAGACTTTTTCGATTACCTTAGTATGAAAGTTGACTATCTCCTGTCTCAGTTTCCTTCTTGCGATATCTCATTTGTAGGCGATTTCAATGTTCATACCTCTAATTGGCTTCAGTTTTCATCTACTACAAATCCCGCTGGTCATAGTGCAGAAACATTTGCTATTTCATGTGATCTCACACAAATGATTTCTGAGCCCACAAGAATCCCTGATAACCCTAACCATATTCCACATCTTGTAGATCTCTTTCTTACATCAAACCCTCTTGTTTATAAAACTTTCGTTCTTTCGCCTTTAGGTCTTTCCGACCATGGTCTAATAGAAATCATTTCTACTGTACCTAATTCCACTGTTGTTCGCAAAACCGATAGAACCTTGTGGTGTTTTAAGTCAGCTCGATGGAGTGATTTACGGGATTTCTTTGCAACCTTTCCATGGCGTGAATATTGTTTTAAGTCGTCCTCTTCTTCGGACAACGCTCTTTCAGTATCTGAAGTCATCCTCATGGAAATGGAGTTATACATTCCCAAAAAACAGTACCGTATAGGTCATTCACGTTCCCAACCCTGGTTCAATAAGGCTTGTGCTGATGCAATATCTTTAAAAAATATATATTACATTAAATGGAAATCTAATAAATCGGTTGACAGTCATGTAGAATACGTTGGTGCTAGAAATATCTGCAAAGGTGTCATCACTAAAACTAAAAAGTTGTTCGAACAACGAAAATGCAATGAACTAGCTACATCTCCTTTAGGCAGTCGTAAATTTTGGTCTTTAGCTAAAGCCATTAGTAAAAACTTTGGAACATCTTCATTTCCCCCCCCTGACGTCTATTGACGGATCGATAGTTGCTGATTCTGTAGAGAAAGCCAATGTCTTTGTGGATTTGTTGGCATCAAACTCGTGTCTCAATGATTCTGGAAAAGATGTACCTCTAGTCAACTCTTCTTCATATGCTATGAAACCAATTCATTTTCGGTACAAGCTCTTGGAATCGATCATCAGTAGGCTTTATCTCAATAAGGCGACTGGTCCAAACGGTATCCCAGCTATTGTCTTAAAGAAATGTTCCCCCTAACTAGTACCAGTCCTATCTAAGCTCTATACGATCTCTATGTCTTCTGGGGAATTCCTTTCATCATGGAAGTTAGCAAACGTTGAACCTATTCCCAAAAAAGGCGATAAGACCGATCCCTCAAACTACCGACCAATTGCCATCACTTCCATTTTATCTAAAATCATGGAAAAACCATCAATCAGCAACTGCTCACGTTCCTTGAAACTAACAAACTCCTTAGTGACCACCAATATGGGTTTAGGCAAAGTCGTTCAACAGGCGATCTTCTTTCATATGTGACCCAAGTTTGGAACAATACAGTAGAGCAGTCGGGTGAAACAGTTATAGTCGCTTTAGATATCTCAAAGGCATTTGACCAAGTTTGGCATAAGTGTTTACTTGCCAAACTCACTTTGTTTGGGTTAAATATACGCTCATCAACTGGGTTTCTAGTTTCCTTGATAAAAGACGAATACGTGTCGTAGTTGATGGCTTTTATTCAAAAGAAGTTAGCATTAACGCGGACGTACCACAGGGATCCGTTATAGCGCCTACACTTTTGCTGCTGTACATAAATGACCTTATTTCTTCAACAACTAACCCCATCCATTACTTTGCTGACGATAGTACTCTTCACTGTAGTTCATCTCAGTTTACTCATAGTGATAATCCACCTTCTATGTCAAATCAAGAAATTAAAGCTGAAATGGCAAGTTCAATCAACAAAGACATTCAACGTATTCTCGAATGGGGAAGCAATAATCTAGTTAAATTTAATGCTAACAAAACTCAGTGTTGCCTTATGTCCGCCAAAATAAATCGATCATTTCCTGTTGTAAGTATGAATGGCTCAGTTCTTAAGTTTTCGGACTCTTTTACTCTGTTAGGTATGACTGTATCTTCAAATCTCTCATGGGTTGACCATCTTCTATCAGCTACAAAAACAGCTGCTCGTAAAATAGGCTTCTTGTACAGATCTAAGCAGTACTTTACCTCTCGACAACTCCTTCTGCTGTATAAGGCCCAAATTCAGCCTCATCTGGAATATAATTCTCACCTCTGGGTTAGTGCTCCCCAATACGCTCTCGATATTGTTGATCGTACTCAAAAGAGAGCGATTAGGCTTATAAATGACCCGTCCTTCTTAACTTCTCACAAACAGTCCCTTGAGCATGGAAGGGTGGTTTCAGTTCTTTCTTTGTATTATCGTTATTACAACGGCTATTGTGCTGCTGAATTATATTCTTTGATAACATCTCGGGCTATCTTTTCGAGAAACACTCGGTTCGCTCATTTACATCATCAGTATGCAGTACAAATCTCCACTTGTCGTACCAAACGGGCGCAATCCACATTTTTCTACACGGCTTCTAAACTCTGGAATGATCTCCCTAGTTCCTGTTTTCCTCTCACTTATGATATGAGAAAATTTAAGGTGGCTGTTCATAGGCATCTATTGGCAATTCATTATCCCTAATTTAGCCTGTTCAGGTCCACAATCATAAAAAAAAAAAATTAAACTAAAGCTATTAGCAAAAAATAAAAATAAAAAATTATAAATATTTTAATTCAAGAGGTGCTCAAAATTCTGTGCGTCTAATTCTAAACACTTCAAGCCTTTGCTTGAAATTGACGCACATTTAATAGCATTTCTGGAGTTACGTTAGCAATTGCGGTTCTTATTCTGTTTTTCATTACTTCTTGTGTTGTAGGTTCTTCTTCATGTACAAAATTCTTGACAAACCCCCACAAAAAATGTCCATCATGGTTAGGTCCGACGATCTTGCAGGCCATGACACGGGACTTCCTCGGCCGATCTAGCTATTGGGAAATTGAAATTAAAAAAATTCTGCACATTCCTAGCATAGTGGCAAAGCGCACCATCATGCTGATACCACATGATATGTTTTATGTTGTCAGAAACATTTTCGAGTAATTCAGGTAACACATTATTTAGAAATTCCAAATATCGGTTACGTAAAACGTGGGCCCTTGACAAAAACCTCTTCTTCCATTAAAATCACTTACAATTAATTTTTGGTGTAGTTCTACATGATATGGGTATTTATTATGTTTTAGTACCCGTCTTACCGAATTAATACTAATAGTACCAATGGCATTAGATATTTGGCTTGCTCTGACGTTTTGAATTTTCGACAACGCTCTGCATTACCATAAATTCAGTTTGTTCTTCTTTGAACATTTGCTTTGTAGTGTACCGTTCCCGTTTGTTGAAATCGGGCCAATAATTTTTGTAACGACCAAATGACAATTTCTTTGACACTCGCCCAAAACAAAAACCATGCCGACTAATTCGTTTTGAGTAAAATTCATGTTGATTAAGAGCTAATTGCAATAAATAAGTCAGTTTCTGCTATTTCTTGTGACTGTCAAGCAATAATTTGGCTTTTGTTTTTGTACTTCATGTAAATCAAGCAAAGCCTACTTCAATAAAAAAGCGTACTCGTAAATATCATCCATACCATGATGAATATTGGTAATTTGTTGTCTAGTATCACGCAAGAAACAACAAAAAAACAAAATAAAAATCGCGTTTTCCATTACAACACAAAAATGTCAATACTTTAAAATAAAGTGGATGACATTTTGAGAAACTTGTTGAACTAAAATACTTTTAATTGCTTCCTTTTGATTTTTTTTTTTTTGCTTTTAGCATTAGTTTGTTAAATGCAATATGATTAACATAAAATTAAAATAAATTATTTTGCGTCCTTTTCCTTGTTTTTCTGTTACATGACTACTACGATGCAGCAAAAAAAGAAAATAGAAAATCGCCAATTCTGTAAACGGCGAAAGATAGACCCATATGTGTATTAACAAAATTGAAAGAAAAAAAAATCAAGTTATCCATGATTCAATTTGTCGAAAATCAAAAATTTACCCGCAAAAAATCTGTATCTCAAAATTTATTCTTTTCATAAGTTATTATTGACTTTTCCATGCTCTATCGAATGGTGAAAACCGCATGTCCGTACCTATTTTGCTTTGCGACATATTAGACATTTTTGAGTATGCCGCAAACGCCTTTTTTTTTTTTCAAAAAATGTGAGATAACGTCCAAACGGTGGACTGTAGGTGACATGTATGCTTAACGAAGTGCCCCTCAATTTCAACAGGAAATTCAAAAATGTAATAATATGCAGGGTGTTCCTTTTAAAATAAAAGAGTATAGTGCTGTGCAGCAAAAGTGGAACACCCTGTACACACGAAAATATTGTTAGGTTGTAGAGCTTGAAAAATAAGGTAAAGTTCATTTTTATACTTTTTCTTTACAACAAATACTAAAGATGCTAAAAAGGAATGCCAGAACGATGGCGGACCCGGTATATTGGATAGCATTTGATTGTATTAAATTATTCAATATTGATTGATCAAACATGACTCAATATTAATGGAACTAATCCTTTAATTAACTTTGTTTTTACTATGCGAAGGATTGTTTTACCAGAAGCGTGACTGATTGAAGACGCAGTTGGAACCCATATTAAACTTCTTTCGTAGATAATAATTTGTATATCTAAACTCAGTTGTATTCGAAGTTCATATTGTAACACCTAGGAACGTTAATTAACTAAGTAATTAAGATAAATAAGTACGCTCGATCGTTCTTTGGAATACTACTATTGGCAATTTTATAATTCGATTTTGTAACAGTATTAAATATACCGGGTGACAACGAAATCATTGTACATACAGAGTGGTCTAAATTGTTCGTAACTGGGAAATTTTTCCTACTTCCTCAATAGATAATAAAACGTAACTAAGGTGTCTCAGCCTGTATTTTCGACCTAAACTTATAAGAGATCAGTGGCGTTTTTCAACTCTTGTTGGTTTTTTCATTGGGGCGTGTGATTTTTTTTTCCGAAGGCAAATAGTATCCGAGAAATAGTACAAATCGATATAATTTTTTATGGTACACCAATTTGGTACTCCCGTTCCAACGGCCGCATCTTAGTAATAGATTATTGCATAGCTTTATGGAAAAAATATCGTAATAAATAATAATAAAACCATTTTTAAATTCATAGGTTGACCACTAAGGTGCGTAATAGATACGCTAAAGCTTTTCTATTAAAGCGATTGATTTAAGGTACGACAAAGGTGTTCGAATATTTTGGAATATTTTTTGTTTAAGCATCATTAGTCACTTTAGATTGCTTTAAAAATTTACAAATGTAGTATCGTTGAAAAGAGCTATAAACTATTCCTTTGCACTTTTCATAGTGGCCGCTTTTGAACTATTCCTTTTAAAATTAAAGATATTTACAAAATACAGTCAAAAAACCTCATAGTACTTATTGATTACCAAGGCAACCTATTTTTCCTGTAAACCGAGCTAGTAGCGTAACGGTGGCACGACCTGCTTAGCATCCGGGAGGTAATGGGTTCGATTCCCGTTACCGCCTACCTTATATGAGGTTTTTCACGGGGTTTTCCTCATACACATGTAGCGGCATGGTCACTTCGTATATGCACACCATGTGCGGCTACTTAGGCGAATGCTGGGGTAGTATTTTCCCCCTCAGAACCCTAACTCCGTTCCTTCCGATCCTATCCTGACCACACCCATCCTTAATCCCACCATGCATATATACGTAATGTATTTATGTATGCTGGGAATCCATGATTGTGGCTGAAGGAGCAAGGGGGAGGGAATGAAATACGTGGTCTTTTCCTTTTTCCCCGCAAATCCGACAACATCGATGTGTATATGTCGAATGCAAATGTTAACAAACACTAATGCACCACATAATTTAGCTTTGGGCCATCGTGTAAATTCATTTTTCCACGTCCACAACGAAGTTTGTGTATAAACTTAGATTTTCGGTAAAACTCGATAAACGCTTACACTTGATGTATCAACATAATTTTGGGGCTTAATGATGAACAACTCTCATGTGTCCCAAAGTCTGCTCTTGGTTTTCAAGGCAATCCATTTTGCTGCGACTATAACAAAATTGGTGTTTAAATATAGATTTTGGGCCAAATTCGAACCAAATGCTAACCAACATTCATAGGTAACAGAATTTACCTCTTGGTCATCCGTTTTGCCACGTCCATACGAATCGGTATATTAACATAGTTGTTAGACCAAATTCAGTCTTAATGACGACTAATAATATATACGATATACGATATGCGATATACAATGTACGACGTACGATGTACGATACACTATGTACGATATATACGATATGCAATATACAATATTCAATATGTACAATGTATAACATACAATTCACAACATGCAATATGCAATATACAATAGACAATACAGTGTACAGTATACGGTTTACAATGTGCAATTTGTAAATGTACAATGTAAAACGTACAACGTACAACTCACACGTGCAACCTACAACATACAATATATCAAGTACATAATCCTACTTTGAAACCATGTAGTGATAATGGTTTAAAGTTATCAGGTATCGGATTAAAAGTTAAGGTAGATCCATTACTTAAAATTCTATGGGAATTTGAGGTTGAACATTTAGGCATATCGAGTTGAGAGACGGTGGTGCCAATCTCTTCGTTGTATCATAATAATTTTGATACACTGTAGAAATAAGGTTAGCATTACTTTACGAACAAAATAAGCAAGGTGTAATTATCTTCTATTAAACATGAGCTATTTTAGTTCCCTAACTTGCAGAAACGTGACTTCTTCTTTTTAAGTTCTAAATAAATATTTATAACACAACACATGCATTTTGTATCCATTGAATCCTTAAAGTTATGATGGAGCACAAGCTGAGGCCGTGCACAACAACACAATAATTAAACAAGGAGACAATTAGTGACTGGCACAGTAAATTTATTTATTATCTAGAATATCTGTATTAGAATACACCTTTTCAAAATAAAATATGCAACTTCTACTTTGTTATTGTGTGGCCCACAAATTTCAATCCATTGTCAATAGTTAAACAAGATTCTTCACTTCATCAACCATATTGATATTTTCATTGCAAATCGATATTTGGATATTGTTCGATATTTGGCGGTACAAAAATTATTGCGACGAATTTACTAGGTTTTTTTTGTTAATGAATGGTCTGCTATAATTTTTACAATATTACTTATAACAGAATTTATAATGTGATTTACTCTTTGTAATTCCCTATTGGCAAAGCTGTGATAAATTTGTGTATCGTCTGCATAGAAAAAATAATTCCATTTTTTTATTTGATTAGAAACATATGTGTAGATCAAAAACAGTAGGGGTGCAATTATTGACCCTTGCGTCACTCCACTTGTTAGTTTTATTTGATCGGACATTACATCGTTAACATGAACCTCTTGAAATTAATTATTAAGATGTTATTTGATAGTTTGTAGGTAAACTAGGTGAAATCCAAACTGTTTCAATTTTAATAACAGTAATATGTGGTTAACCCCTTTACGCCCAGTGACGCCAACGGTGGCGTTCTAGTAAGGTGTCTGCTTTTCACCAGGAACGCCAACGGTGGCGTGATACGATATTTGAAAATAAGAAAGTAGTGTTGGTGTGATATGCAACTTTTTAAGGCTGGAACATACCAAAAAAAATTTAGGAAGGGATTGGATACGCCTACTCGATATTCCTGTTGATTTGTGTTTGCGGCAATTGAAGGTATTGAGTAAATGATTATTCGCTATAAGTGCTGGGTGTTTTAAAGCGTTCCACGTGTGTTTATAAATATTATTTGTAATAAAATGAGCGATAGCGAGATTAACGATGTTGATGCGGATCCAGATTTTTTACTTGAAACATCAAATGATGAGTATGACGAAATGGAAAGCGATGCGAGCGGTGACGATGAAGAAGAGTATTTGGAACCTGTAGAAATGGTAGATTTCAAAGTTGTCGTTAACCCATTTGATGTAAGTTATATAAATTATTTTTATTATTCATATTATATCCAAGAATATTTATAGGACAAGCGGCACACTCCGCTAGAAAATTTTCAAAATTTGTTTGATAGCATTCATCCTGCAGTCGGTGAACGTACAAAATCGCTAAGAGAATGTTTTGAAAGTTTTATGTTGAAGAACGTTGTGAAACAGTTGTGCATATGGACTAACGAACGTGTCTTTATGCACCTTCAAAATGCAGATTCTCAGCGTGTATATAACCTTGTATGGAAAGAAGTCTATGTTGAAGAAATGTACGTATTCATTGCTTTTACTTTGTATATGGGAATTATAAAATATCCCACGATTTATGATTACTGGAATTCATCTTATGTATTTGGAGGGCCCAAATTATTTACATCTAAAATTATGAGTCGTAACAGATATTGTTCCATTTTAAAATTTCTGCGCTTTAGTGACCCTCGTGCATACGTAGTAAATCGACCTCTTACTCGTGTAACGATGTTTTTTGCACTCTTGAGGGAAAACTGCATGAATCTAATTGATGTAAGGTAGACGTGTGCTATTGACGAATGTCTTCTTCTTTACAAAGGCCGAATACATTTTAAACAGTACATTAAATCTAAACGTGCACGTTTTGGACTAAAGCTCTTTTGCCTTTGCCGGAGTTTAGGGGATACACATATAATTTTAGCTTGTACATTGCGAAGAGACATACATAATTTGGACCACATTACTAACTCCCATGCACTCAGCTTATCCCAAAAGGTTGTGGTATACCTATTTCAAACCCATTTGGATAAAGGCCGTGAGATAATATTAGATAATTGGTATTTGTCAAGAAGGTTAGCTGAGTTTTTGCTTGAACGGAAAACCTACGTTACAGGTACAATCAGACCAAGTCGAGGTGTTCCAAGAGAATTGACAAATATAAATATTCAATTTCAATTTGGCCAGTCGTTCTGTAAGAAAAGATTATATGCTAATTGTACGATATAGAGACAAAAAAGACGTTTATGTACTGATCACAAAATTTACGGCTGGTTTTGTCGAAAAAAATCGGTATAAAACCGGAGGTGGCCAAGAGAGACTTCAAAAACCAGAGCACATTGATCATTATAACAGAAATATGGGAGCTGTGGATTCTATTGACCAAGATATAGAACCCTATAGTTGCACGCGAAAAAATTACACGTGGTTTAAAAAACTGGGAATGCATTTGATACAGCGAATGGTTTTGAATACAAAAGTGTTTTACATGCAACAAAATAAAGTAGATACGTGCACAGTATGCTTCAAACAAAATAGAAAAAGAACCGATACCTCAAATTATTGTTCGGCCTGCAAAAATCAGCCTGGGTTGTGCTCTGCAGATAATTTTGAGATCTACCACACCGATATGGGAGGCAATTAAAGGTTTTTCATCATTGTTACATATTTTTACGTCGAATGTTTGTTGTTGTTTTTTGCTAATAAACTACATATCATCCTACTGTGTTGTTCTGCTTGGACTTTGTTTTTTACATTTTTTTAAATTGTTACCCCTGCACCAGTAACACAAGTCGACTCTGGCAGATAAAAATATTCTATGTTTTTGTATAGATAACCACAGTCTATCACAAACCGCAAGAAATTGAATAAATACTTATTTAATTTTACTTTTTTTTTAAATAATTAAAACCTCTTTGATAAGCCCTATTTACTCCGCCTCTGACTTTTTCATTAATTTTTGAGATAAAATGTTATGCACAAACGTCCCAATAAAAAAAATTTCAAAAATCTTGATTTTTCCCCTTAAGTTGGTGTTGCAGAGATGATTTTCAACTCAAACCTGGGTGTGAAGGGGTTAATAGTGTCAAAGGCTTTATAGTAGTCAGAGTACAAGTACAGTACACTTATTTGTATCTAAAGAGGTTTAAATAACGTTTGTAACATTTACTAATGCACTTATACTGTGAGCCGCCCTAAATCCACCTTGTTTTTGTGGTATGTTGTTACCATTATTTACACTTGCATTGACATTGCTCTTCTTCCCCCATCTCGCCCACCTCTATTCTCCCCAACCCCCACCCTCAATATAAAATAACAAAAATCACCAAAACGATCTTGACAGAAATTAAATTGAGAATGAACCGATCATGGGTTGTAAGTTCCTATATCTTGATGCCACATTTGTGGCGTTTGTTGACAATATACTGCCGGATGAGCATGCGCCCCGCTACAGGTTCATGACCTGTCTACAGAAATAAATTTATCGAGATAATAGAATCTCCCGAACGCATCACCGAAGCTAATTACAACAATACTAGTTATTCCTATTTGTTAGCAAGGTATTGTAGGGTAACATAGTTGCGCCAAGAAACTTGCCTACCCCACCAATGTGAATTTATACGATACACATGACGACATAAATTCGAACATTTTGACATAAACTCGCAAATTCTAACTAAAACTCGAAAATTCCGACTAACTCGAAATTTCTGAGTTTGTCAGAATTTCCAAGTGTATGTCGGAATTTTTGAGATTAAGTCGGAATTTCCGAGTTTAAGTCGGAATTTTTGAGATTCAGTCGGAATTTTTGAGATTAAGTCGAAATTCCAAATTTGTCGGATTTTCCGAGTTTAAGCCTGAATTTCCAAATTTATGTCGGAATTTCCGATTTTATGTCGGTATTTTTGAGGTTAAGTCGGAATTTTCGCGATTAAATCAAAATGTCCGACTTTATGGTCAAAATTTCCGAGTTTAAGTCGGAATTATAAAAAAATTGTTGTGTGGTCAGTCATTTTAAATTGAAAGAGAGACCAGCGGGTTATAAGATTCGACGACAAAACTGATAGACCTCAACGAACAATTATTGACAAATTAGCAGCCATTAGATCCGTTCTCCTTAGGTTTGTACAGAATTGCTAAACAAAATATTAGGTTGGTGAACTTAGATGAAATGCCGATATCTTATCGCATTCAATACATTCTAAATAAGCCGGCCAACTATGGCCTCGAAGTGTTTGCTATTTGCGACTCAAGAATGTTTTACACAGCGAATTGAGAAATATACTATGGAAAACAGCCGGGCGGTCCATAGTCAGTTTTTAACACACCTTCGGATATTGGCAATAGATTGATACAGCCTTTCAAGGGGTCAAAATAGAAACTTAACCGCAGATAATTGGTACACAAGTTACCCACTGGCTATGAAACTGCTAGAAGATAGACTTACATTGGTAAGAACGCTAAAAAATAAAAGGAAAGTTCCGCCAGAACTTTTGCCAAGTCGTATAAGGCCGTTAAATTCATCAATGTTTGACAATCTAAACGTTCACGATTATTACACACAATTAAATTACCTATTTTTTGGGCTTTTTAAATCGTGTGTTTTTCTATTAGATTTATATAAATTTATACGTTTCGATAACAATTACAGTTATCGTCTTCAGTAAATGGTAATTTCTTTAAGACCATCACTGCCTCTCCACGTTTACGCGGTCGACCACTACTACTTCCAGTGCCCCCTCGGCGTTTACACGTTATTGTTGAATTTATTTTCTGTAGCTGTGGTGAAGTGCGGCTTTGGCTAAGAACGAGTCTAGTGTATTGTGGCATTAGTTAACGGTAGAAAATATCGAAAAACGTGTTAGGTTCTTACTTTCAAAAATTGTTGATTGTGACTTTGATAAGTTAAAATGAGTGATCAATAGGCGGGTCCCAACGATACAAAAAGGCCTAAATTTGAGATTAGAGGTAAAAACAAACTATCTGATGCTGAATTGGGTTATCTTACAAATTCTTCAGATTCCGAGGAGGAGTTTATTAAGCCAGTGACTATAGGACGACTTTCAAGGTAACGGATTTTATAGCATACATACTTTTATTTATTCAATGGTTTTTATTCCTTATATGCTACAATTCTAATAATAAAGTAATGATAAATTTATTTGTTTGACATGACCATCAAGAAAGTTCAAAAGAAGAAGAGAATGATGATTCTACACCAAATATAAATGTTTCCCAAACAAAAAAAAAGTCATTTCTTCTCCAACTTTAGATTGAAATGATGGAATATGCGTAAATAAAGTTCCATTTACAAGCAAGCTAGAACTATTAGAGAGGCCTCTGGGAAATAATCATATTGATTATTTTAACTTAATTTTTTACGATAGTTTTTTGCAACTGATTGTTGAACAAACCAACATACGAGGGGGTACCAAAAAAAAACAGACTAGCACTGATGTGGGCGGGGCTTGTGCAGTATGAATTTCTCCCGCTAGGTATGTGTAGCGCAACTCATTACCAGTTCAGTACCGTCTGGTTCGTTGGCCTGGTTTGTTCTGTTCATCTGTAGCGATAATTTTTGCTAGTTCAGTTTACAAAGATGATACTATGGGAAAAACGCAAGTGTACGAGTGGTTCGCTCGGTTTAAAAATGATGACATGTCTATTGATGACAAACCTCGTTACGGACTGCCATCAACTGCCCGAACAGTTGAAAACGTTGTGACAATTATAGAAATTGTGCTCACAGACCGTCGACTGGCCATTGATCAAATGTCAGAGATTAGTGGGTATCTTGGAGCTCAGTTCAGCGAATTTTAACTGAAAATTTGAGAATGAAAAGGGTCACTGCCAAGTTTGTGCCTCGGGTTCTGACTGACAATCAAAAAAACGTCGAGTTTAAAAATGTGCTTTCGAAAGTGTAGCTTGGAACGGATCCAGATTTCCTGTCAAAGGTAGTTACTTGTGATGGCTATGGTTACGACTCAGAAACAAAACAACAATCAATCCAAAAAAGTCGTCAAGTCAAATCAAGCATCAAAACGATGCTCATTTGTTGTTTTGATGTAAAGGGGGTAATTTAGTCAGCGTTTGTTCCACCAGGCCAGACCATTAATCAAGCTTTTTATTTGAAAGTTTTAAGCAGATTGCGTAACAATGTTCGTTAAAAAAGATCCGACTTGTGGCAAACAGGAGACTGGGTTTTCCACCATGACAACGCAACTGCACTCTGTTAAACGGTTTATGGCAAAAACATGGTTGAGTCGGATTCCACAACATTGATTATGCCAATGGGGAAGAGCTTACAGCCATTACTAAAGAAGAGTACCAAAAATGTTTCGAACAGTAGAAACATCATGGGACAAATGTATCAAGCGTAATGGAGAGTACTTTGAAGTAGATAAGGTTATTATGTAAAAAAATTGAATATATAGCTTTTAAAAAATAATTACGTTTTTTTTTTTTGGGGTACCACTTCGTATATACGGTTAAAACAATGTGTCTGGATGGTAAAACGGAGCAATCTAGGATCACAAAGTTACTGTACCGGAACTTCGAGTATTCTTGGGAATTTTATTGCATACATGCACAATATCTTGGAACCGATCACAAGATTATTGGAAAAGAGACCCATTGTTCAATGTATCATGTTTTCCAGAAAAAAATGAGCCGTAATAGATTTTTATTATTTTTACGCGCTCTACATTTTGCCTGAAATCCACAAGAAGGTGAAGAAGCACCTCATGATCGCTTGTATAAGGTAACTCCATAAACCTTTTTAACGAAAAAACGAATACTGTATTTTCCCTGGTCGGGAACTTAGTCTCGATGAGCCTATGATTTTATGGAGAGGATAGCTAATGTTTCACCAATTTAAAAACAAGAGACATAAATATAGCATAAAACTATATATGCTTTGCACACCCAATGGCATTGTGGCGAAATTTGCTGCATATATGGGGTTAGTTGGTGATACGGTGGAAAGGGGCATACTTCGAAAGTCGTATTACATTTAATGAATGAGAACTTGAACGTGGGATACTCATTATATATGAACTATTATAATAGTTACGATCTCGCAAAACAGCTATTACATAAGGAAACTAATTGCTCGGGTACACTCAGAATATGTCTTCAAAATTCTCCAATTGTAAAATAAGCAAAATTGGAAAAAGGTGGGAGTGTGGCCAAATACTGCAATGGTATTATAATTGGCAAGTAGAAAGAAAAGAGAGAACACCATTACATTTCCACAGAATTTTCTAATATAATGGGCGAGAGCCCAAAAAAACAAGGAGTGGATTGTCAATCAAATATTGTCCTATAATCCTTGTGAAAGAAAAACTAAGAGGTGGCCAACAATTCATATTTTACAATTATGCTTGATAAATGCATTTCGTCTTTATAATATCTATTCTGGGGTTACAACAAATTTGTACGATTTCAGGCTGTCCCGTAATTAGAGAAATGTTGGGCCTCCAGAAAACCACCTAAAATAAACCGAGACCTATATTTTATGACAAAATGTGGAAAATCCAGCAATGAGACGAGGACGTGAAACGATGTACTAATGCCAATCTTGTCCAGAAACCCCAGGATTTTGCTTGGATTGTTGCAAAATTATCCACAAATAATTGTTTTTAATAACTAAATTTATGTTTTAATCAATATAAGTTTCGTTTTGGTCATTTATATGTAAAGTTGAACCAAACGCGTTGCTTTTAATGTTTACCAGTCATTGTCCTGGCGCATTTACGCGTTTGTTCTTTGTTTAAATGTAATATTATAATTGTTTTTTGAAAAATTTTTGGGTAGCTTTGGGTTAAAGTCAGTAATAAGTGGGTGGCAGTCAACGTGAAGAATTACTTGAGATGTTAGAATAAACTTATGAAATATGGAAAAGATGAAAACGCAAGCATAAGATTGCTATATACCGGATGTCTAAAGCGTCACGCGACGGAAGATTGTGGATTAATGAATAAGCTTTTCAACGATGTATACATTTGTACATATAAAGTGCAACGTTGCCAAGTTATTTAACAAAAATGTATTTTTTCCTGAATGTAAGGTTAGCAATAAAAATTAATTCTTGGGATATTATCTAAGTTGATATAAATTAGTTCACGGATATGATTAAGCTAGGTATAGGCTTTGAAAAGATGTAAACATTTTATTGATATATTGAATAGGGGAGGGAAGGCTCCGTGTGAAACTTTAGCACGTTCAACGTACATCGATTCTCTTATTTCAAAAGGAACACCCTGTATATTTTGATATGGGCGAATAGTACTTTTAAAGGCATGTTCAACGTACATCGATTCTCTTATTTCAAATGGAACACCCTGTATATTTTGATATGGGCGAATAGTACTTTTAAAGACCTAACTTTTATCCAAATACAGTGATGCCGCTAAAATTTATAGTTTTTAAAATATTTCCATTTTTTTAATTTTTCTGTAATTATTTTATAACATAACGATTTGATAGAGTACATGTACAATGTAATATTGAAATAATAAACAAACAATTAACAAGAATAAGAAGTAGGTTAAGTCAAACACATGCAAATGTGCACTTAAAAAATTTATAAATAAGGTTCAAACAACCCTCCTCTTTTCTCAATGCACTGATTCAATCGTTGTCTGTAGGAACGTTGTAAATTATGCAACATTTGTTGGGTTAGATTACGAAACGCTTGTTGAATTCTTTCCCTCATATTTTCTGCAGTAGTCGGCGATGTTCTATAAACTTCATTTTTAATGTAGCCCCATGAAAGTCAGATCGGGTGATCTAGCTGGCCACCTGATAGGCCCGTAATGACCTATCCAATAATCAGGAAATTGCGAATTTAAAAACTCCGTCACATCACGAGCCGAATGTGCAAGAGCGCCATCTTGTTGGAACCATATTTCCTCATTATAGAATGATGTTCTCTTCAATCCATGGTAGCACGTTGGTTCGCAATAAATTTAATTAATTCACTGCATTTAAATTGTTTTCCAACAAATAGGGTCCTAATAATCCCCGCCCATCGATGCTGATTGTTTCTGTATCTAATTATATGTGGATTTTCCATGGCGTAATTTAAGTAATTTAATCTATTTTCAAAATCATGTTCATCCAATGCCTGGTGGAGTTGGATTTTGTATGGATGGTATTTATATTCATTAATTTTATTGTGTATTGTTGATTTCTGTAAATCATGTTCCACTGAACTGAACTGAACTTATTGAAGGTTTTTTTTTGTATAGCTTAAAGCAACACTAGTTAAGTTTTCTCGTTGTTTACAGGTTTTGGACAATTGTTCTTTTTATATGCAATCGATCCTGTTTCCTCAAATATAGTTTTTAAATTTTCAAGAACCCGTTCATCTGGACAACGAGCATCGGGTAATTTTTGTTTATAAATTCTAGAAGCAAGTAAACAATTACCTTGGGCTTCTACTATTATGTAAATCATTTGAATTAATTCGTTCTTCGTATATTTAATTTTAAAATTTAGAGTTAACTTCTCTTAATTCAAATTTTCTTTTAAATACAAATGTAGTGAAAAAGTAGTTTTCATAAAAATCAAGTTAAAATACACCTAATTGACACATTAAAATTTTGTTTTACTGTTTTTAAATCACGGCACTCTATTCAATCGTTACGTTATAAAATAATTATAAAAAAATTAAAAAAATGGAAATATTTTAAAAACTATAAATTTTAACGGTATCAATGTATTTGGATAAAAGTTAGGTCTTTACGAGTACTATCCGCCCATATCAAAATATACAGGGTGTTCCATTTGAAATAAGAGAATTGATGTACGTTGAACATGCTAAAGTTTCACACGGAGCCTTCCGTCCCCTATTCAATATATCAATAAAACGTTTACAACTTTTCAACGTCTATACCTAGCTTAATTATATTCCTGAACTAATTTGTCTCAACTTAGATAATAAACCAACAATTAATTTTTATTGCTAACCTTACATTCAGGAAAAGAATACATTTTTGTTAAATAACTTGGCAACGTTGCGTTTTATATGTACAAATGTATACATCGTTGAAAAGCTTATTCATTAGGCTATCCAAAAATGTAATGATATACAGGATGTTCCATCTAAAATAAAAAAATTGATACCCCCCTACTTTTACGAATCACCCTGTAGGTGCTAAACTATTTTTAAGTTGTGCACGTATTGGAACCACATAACTTTTGTATAAATGATTTTAATGAAAAATCAACAGCGAAGTCACAATCTTCCGTCGCGTGACGCTTTGGACGCCCGGTATACCAGATACAGTAATTCGTAAAGAAATTACCATTTACTGAAGAGATCACTGTAATTATCGAAACGTATAAATTTATATAAAATGTAATAGAAAAATACACGGTTTAACATGCCCAAAAGATAAGTATTTTAATCATCAATATTTGCATACCAAACCAACGCTACTCTTGTTTCCTTAGTTTAAAAAAAACCGGAGCGGTAATACTCTTATCTACAACGCATTCGGGTGTTTCTGTTGATATCGGCTTGAAACCAAAGATAGTATTGCTTTACACTCTAGGAAAGGGGGTATTGATACTGTCGATTAAATGTGTGCAAATTACTGTACACATAAAAACTAGACGATTGCCTCTACTCTAGCTATTGTCTTTCAACTTTTAAATATTGGGGGGACAAATACAAATATCGTGTATAATGGAATTTTTCCACAAAATATGGAAGTGAGAGATTATTTTTAAAAAACTTGACTCTCTCTCATGAAACCATATTTGGAATCAAGAACACACATAAAAAAATTTTCCATTGGACATTAAACAGATTTTATCTACATATAAACTTCCTACACAAACTGCTGTTGATGATCTGAGATATGCTCATGAGTTTGAAGTGCCTGTCCCACGAAAATCAGAATGCGGGGACCGCCGAGTTTGACCAATTTAGTGAATGGTAGGAAAAGTGTTCATCGCAAATGTCCTTTGGCAGATTTTGTCCCTAAAATTCAAAGTCCTTTATGCTACGATGATATAAGAGAAATCACCAAGTCTGACAATGTTTGAATCAACAAGATTACTTTTCATTTCATCGTTCTTCTTTGCGTTGTAAACCGAGTTAGCTAATTGAAGATATTTATTTTTTCTACCAGTATTCGTACTCTCAATGTTATTTAGACGCATGTCTATTCTGTCACAGGTTCCACAAGTATCATTGTGCGGTGCGTGAAAGGACAGATAATTTTTTACTGTGTGTTTCTCGAGTAGTGACTGTGATATGCAGGAAAAATGTTAATATGTTGCCTAATGACGTCCTTGTCGGTTTCGGGAATTTTAGGGTGATTTCCATGCATTTCCCTACCGTCTCTAGGACACATTCCTACTGAAGAACATCGTCTTTTTTCTACAATCACCCTAAATTTCTTGAGAGTCAGATCTAAAGTGTTTAGAAGCATTACTTGGCAGACTTCTAATCTTCCAGAACTAGCAGGCAGGTAGTACTTTCTTGTATAATTCCGTCGGCTTTCGCCGGTTTTATTATTTCGTAATCTTGTTACTTGCTTAATGATTTCTAAAACAGAACTCGCAATGTACTGATTTTGTCCTTCTGTAGGGAGATTGTAAAAACTTTGCAGAATTTGTTTTCTTTCTTCTTCACTACATTTCCCAAAGAACTTTTTTCTGCAGTTACAATGAAGTTTTACTGCTTTACCTGGTATAATTTTTCCTTTCATAGAGGTATACTCTTTTCCTTGGGCTTTTTGTGTTTTTCTAATGTTTTTCTCCCATTTATTAGGATTACGTTTTCTTTTTCGAGATGCAGTTCCTTCTTCAACTGTTCGCCTTGTTTTCTATTGTGTTGTTCCCTGCTGCACGGTATCATGATTCTGCACGTTTTTTTCAGGAGACTTTACTTTTATTCCTTGTCCAGATTTTTGTTTTATTTGTACCTCTTCACTACTAGAAGTATCGCTTTCATTGTGTTCTATGCTGGGTACGTAGTCGTCAGAACTTCCACAGCTTTCTTCGTCATTTGCAAGCAGTGAATTAAAGTCGTCAGTTACAACATCTGTTAATATACTTTGAATGTCTGGGTCTAAGGAAGGTGAAGGGCTTGAGATTGGAGTAGATATTATAGCATCATTTAAATTTGTTGTATCCAATTCTACTTGGCATTCGCCGCTTGATCCTGTAAATAAATTGAGATTCTTAAAATGTAACTGTTAATAACGTTACTAATGCTATTTTAATTTTGCTAAAAGCCGCCTTATTGTTATACTCTGATAACAAACGTAGGTATAATGTATTCCAAATTTGTTAAAACCGATTCGTTCGCTATTTCAAACATTCCTTACATAACCTTAACATTGTACTAAAACACCTTCTGTGTTATCCTGTATGCGTGCTGATGTTCTACGCGACGCCAATAATGCCTTCCCTCTAGATTACATCACAATAAATTATTACTTGCAGTCGTATAATATGTTAAAAAACCAAACACTTAACATACACAAACTTTCTTAACAGTAGGTACACTCAGCACTACTATGGCCAATGTCAACTGAGATTCCGTAATTTTCCATTTAGAAAGGCCAATGCCAAGATTGGCCCTTATAGAAGTAAAAGATAGTGCCACCTAAAAGGCTTATGTGGACGTTGGCCGATTTAGAATTTCCTTGTAATATGCTTTCAGGATTGGTTTACGACGTTGGCCGTTTTAGTGTAAAAAGTAATTACTTGCAGTAGATACTTAACGGACATATGTCAGTTTTGAGAAAACATTACTTTGGCCCTTTTAGAACTAAGCCACAGAAATAAATTACCAGTTGAAATCGAGTAGGCCTATGATTAATACGAAAACATATGCCAAAAATTATTGGTCTTGTTGCAGTTGTTAATTTATCCAGGTAATCATTTATTTTATCGTTTAATTAGAAAAATATTATTCTTACAAATGAAGAAGTTTTTGACATGTTGGCTGTTTATTTTGAATACATGAGAAATGCAACTGTTGCTTCCAGAGTTTATGCGCTGCAGTACCCAAACAGAAGACACCTCAGCAACAGAGTATTTCTTCGAATCGCTCAACGTTTGAGTACTACAGGAAGTGTTCATCTTCTCGTGTATCAAAGAGTTGGTAGAGGTTTATTAATATTTCTCGCCTGCGCAATCGTTAAAATAATTTTTCAATTATATCTAAGTAAATGTCTTTATGTCATAATTAATTTGTGATAAAATGTTTAGTTTATTGAGTGGTCTGTAAAACCGACCCCCAATAGATGCTCTACATCTATTTCGTGTGATGGAAAAATAACTAGTAAGGGGGAGAGTGGAAACAAATGGCCCTATAATTTTTTATTGTTTTTGGACTACGAATATGTCATAAATATATCCGTAGGATAAAAAGTCTTTGTAAAATACAAAGTAGTCATCAGGAGGATAAACTTAAAGGTAATGCAATCTTAACTTTGGGTTATTTCAATGTTTTCGGACCATTCTCATAATTCCAGTTCCAAGTACATGAAAAGTGGAAAACAAAATAATGCCACTATCTTTGCTATGCTTGATTAACCCTCCTATAGTTGTCGTTTTATTGTCGTTAAATTGATATAATAGTAAATAATAATAAGAAATGAGATGTAGTATTTATTATTTATTAGATTTTATTACGTTATTTTATTTTTATTACATATTATTATAAACGTTATGTAAAGAACATCTGAAAAACGTATAGTTAGGTATATATTTATTTGTTACAGTCTTGACAGTAGTAATATACATGAGCTTTACATAGGTATTTTGAACAATTACAACATACCATATTAGTTTTATTATCATTTGAAGAGGGACAAAAATGACATCTTTTACGCTTGGTTGTGGTTGATTGTTCCGTTACTTCGGCATTACTGGTTGAAGAACGTGACTTTATAACCATTTCAGCTGCAGGACTTCGAGGGAGACATTTTTTTTCTTGCAATAATGGACTGATCAAGGAATTACGCAGTTCTTCAAGAAATATTCGCCGTTTTGTAAGTTTCCCAGCATTCCAGGTTGGAGTTACTTCGCACCACAGAACGTAAGCGTTGTAAGCTGAAACGTCCATGATATTGTAAAAGATAGTCATTGGCCATCTTTGAGTTTGCCCTCTGCATGTGTATGTTATTATTAACTTGTCTAACGTGTCTACAGTACCTTTAGTTTTGTTGTAATCTAAAATCATAAACGGCTTTTTATGATCTTGGTTACACACTTCGTTATCGTGGTGCATGGTGCTCATGAGCGTAACATTTTTATTCCGTTTCGGAGTATGGGAAACTATCGATGTGTCCTTGGTAAAGTAAAATTTTGAAGAAAAAACTTCTTTCCTGTTGCAGACCAATGCGGCTGGCAATTCAGGCTTATTTTTTCGAGTAGTGCCAACCATAGTTATTTTTCTTTTCAATAGCATCTGCCCCAGATCGTACGAGGTAAAAAAATGATCACACGTTACGTTGTGACCCTTTAGACCATAAGTAAGATCTAGCACAACTCTTTTACCTTGACCTCTGTCTGGAGGTTCACCTTCTTTTTTTCCCGAGGTAAACTTGCATGTTATATACATAAGCAGTTACAGAATCGCATAAAGTCCAAATCTCGACTCCGTATTTAGCAGGTTTATTCGCGATGTACTGTCTAACGGCCTCTAAAAGGTAGCAGTTGCTCATCTACTGTTACATTTTCCTACATTTCGATCCCACAAACTGGCTGTTGCCTCTCCATGAGATTTATACACTCCAACTAGAAACAGTAGGCCAAAATATGCTTCTAGTTCAACTAATGTTAGTTATAGAAACGTGGCGCTACAAAGTCTTTTGCCTTCTAAATTTGACATTTTCAAAATTAGGTTTACAATTTTGGATGTGAAATATAAGAAGTACGCGGATTTAGTATCAATTATTCGCGACGTAGCATACCTTGTTGGCCCAGGAATCAACGAAATAATATTTGCTGCTAATAACCTTCCCGATTGATGTGTCTTTTCATTCTATACTTTATTGTCATCTTTTGAAGTTACGTGATTATCCATTTCAGCTTCATCTGAAATCGCAGCATCCAGTTCATCATCCGATTCGCTATTACATATCTCGGTTTCGGACAAATGGTTTTCTTCTTCAGAAGCATTAGAATCACTATCAAAAACACATAAAAGTTTCTCTAGTTCACTATCCGGAAGCACTCTATCACTACACATTTTCCATGATAAATTTCAATTGTTAGGTATTTCTTATTAGAGTATAGCATCAAGTTTGATATTTACTACGAAACTAACACACAGATGCTCACTGCCTGTATTTATACGCGGAGCCACAGACAAGTCTCAACAGGAATAAACTTGTTTACCGGTACGCACATAACGCATGCAATATGCGAATAACGTGAGAATATTATGCAAGTTTTGTATATTTATCAAAATAAAACAAAACTAATAAAATACATTCGTCTATGATAATAATCTGCTTCTCGTTCTTCTAATTTGAACCACACAAACCACAGGGTCATATAGACTGTAGCAGGGTAGTGTAACAAATGTATTAAAAAAAAAACTAATTATAATTTTCGAACATCAATCTAGGTACACCGTTATTAGAGTAATGAAATAAAAGTTATGCAGTGGCAACGAATTATTTAAATAAATTTACAAATTATGAAGAACGCGATTGGGTCATATTGACCCGAACACAATAGGAGGGTTAAGACTATTGGTAAAATCTATTTCGGAGTAGGATATTCGTCTCCTAAGTGATTACGAAGGGAAAAATTGAAACAAATCAAAACCCGTTTTCCAAGTAAAAAAAAAACCTGCAAAGCGGAAAAACAACAAAAATAGTGCCATAAACATTCTGTACGGATGGGATGCACAAATTCTTTTCAAAAATCCATCTCCACAAAGGTAAAGCCTCTTTGCAGAATACAAAGGTACGTTACTACATAGTACTATTTTCTTTTACCAAAATCAATTAGGTATATTTTTACCAGATTCTAATCCTGCTAAGTGGTCACTTTTTAGCATGAATGTAATGCCTAGCGTAAGAATAATTTTTGGTACGTGATTGGCTTACAATCATTATAATCATTGTATTTTTGAGCGTGAAAGTAATGCCTAGCGTAAAAATTGTTTAGTACGTGTATGGCCCACATAAAGAGGTTTTGGATGTAAAGGTCGGAGTTGAGAGGGAAGAAATTGGAGCAGTTAAAGGAGTAAACGCGAAACATTTTTTCAATATTGCTTTGAGATTTGATATTTCCAAATGAGGGCATCATTCGATTAACATAACAGTCAAGCATATGTAATCAATTAATTTGTGGTAATTTTTTAACTTCTCATATCAATTTGTTGTTGAAATTGCATTTTCAAATTTGGTGCGCAACAATTTTACTTGCTAAATTACTTATAATATTAAAAATTATTATTAATTTTATTAAATACATAAATAAAAAGTTGACCTCTAGTAGGATTTGAACCTACGACATGTACTTTGCTATAGTACCGCTCTAACCAACTGGGCTATCAAGATACGAGCCCCAATTTATAATTATAACATTATTTGCTCTTAATATTTGCATTTATTTAGTAAACAAAAAATTCCCAAGCAGGGGTGCTAGCGTAACAAAAAAGTGAAGTACGTATAAACAATTAATTACTGATGACTTATTTGTGCTAAATTACTTCTAATATTATTGCTGTTAATCATTTCCATAGTGATGGCGCTAGCGTAACACAAGAGTGAAGGAGGAATAATCAATTTAAAGTAGTCTAGTTAACAGCTAGACTAGGGCGAACTACGGAAAATTTCTAACATATTTACCATCAACCAGTAATGCTTCATTCAATTATTCATTTGAATTTGTTTGTTTTTGAAGATTTCTAAACTTTCAGAAACAATCAAGTTCGTGCTTATTACTAACATGTTTGATTAATGATACCTTATCTACTACATGATCTTTATCAAACGTATGTAGGGCTATGGCAGACTTGTCCCAACGTTTATATTTTATATAAGCTAAATGTTCTTTAAAGCGAATTTTGACAGGTCGTTTAGTTTGCCCCACATATATTTGTTCACAATTTTTACAATTATGTACATTAATAAATCAAAGAACAAAGAAAAGGTTCAATGTGCCTATATAACAAGATGCCATTAAATCAGGTTAAAATGCGTACTAAATTATAAAATCAAGTAACAGAAAAAAAATGAATCATGCCCTCATTTAAGTTAACAATAAAGTAAATAGGAAAATAATAATGGAGATTAAGGTACAGACAAAATACAACAAACAATAAAATTAAACAGACAGAAATAAGGTAACTGCAACGCTGTTTAACTACACTTAGGCAAAAAATAGGCAATGAATTTAGACATATAAAGAGATCAGTTCGTAGACTAACATTTCTAAATAAGCTGGCCAAATCACACACAAAAAAGTCATTAAAACAAAGCCTTGCAAGGCTAAGGTGCAAATAAATCAGTTACGTTAACAAAGTGACTGATAACCTACCCGCAAGTGACGATGCGAACGTTTGAGTGACTGCGTTAGAAACTACAGCATCCTTTTCTAAGCCTACACGTCCATCTATACATCTCACTGTATTTAAAAACAATAAGAACGACAGTAAAGATGTTATTCCAGGTAATTTTAATGGCATCTGGCCCCGTGTCTAAACCCCGGTATTGGTAATAACAATTAACAGAGGTTTATCGTGTTACGTTTATCGACGTATTAAATTCTCTAGGCGGGCGAAAGTATTAGTGAACAGTCAACAATGCAACTCATACCGGCAATGGGGTGGGGTGGGAGGCACTGTACTATCTGACGCGGGGTCCTTTTTTTTTTAGCAGATTTCAACTTAAATAAGCTTGCTTGCGAGATGGCGTATTGACAATTAAATTACTTCCGTATTACTACTACCCTTCGTTATCAAGAGACAGTTCTGTGCGATTCAATATCTCGCGGTTACTAAAAAGCAACTTCTACATTAAAATACTCACTTACACTTGAATATAATCATTTAGCTAATCACTTAATCACCAACATAACGGGTTAAGATACGCAGTTTGAACTCAAGGCGATGGCGATTATTTATAGATATGTTGTTTATACGCACGCTGCGCGGATTAAAACCTCGAACTATGTGATTATTTATCGTTGCTTTTGTTTACCCGACCACTTTAATTTTGTAAAAAAACAACACAAAAAAGAAAAGAAAAATTCTTCTCGTTTTTAGTTTTTACTAAAACGGACACAATATGGCGTTTATAGTAACAACGGTTTACTCCCAAATCCACCCCAATTTTTAAACGTACAAAAAAAAGAAATATTACGTGGGAATATTTACATATTTATTATTAAAAGAAGTATTCATTTTTAAAATATGCACTCAACCGTAGCAAACCCTATAGGTCTTGAATTTCAACGTTCTCAAACAGAGCCGTCTTTTGATTTTTCCGTGTGCCGATGTAATTAAGTTCCAACAGGCGACATTTTTACCCAAATTACGGATGTATAGAAATTTTCAACGATTCGTAACGGTTTTTCAGTAAATTCAGTTCCGAGAGAACACCTGTTTTCTACCCCAACATATGTTTTTCTTTTTTCTTTTCAACCCTTAATTACATGCATTTCGATATTAGTTACAAAAATACATTAAGTAAAACATCCCGAAAAACACTATCAAATTGACTTACTAACAAGATATTAAATCCATTAGTTGTCTTTTCTTTCGCGGTAACAATTGCGATTTAAAAATGTTTATTACACTAATAAAATTTTCTCAGTCCGCTACCTATACGTGAAACAACGTAAGTAGTACAGTACGAAGTTTATCGACTGTACGTACTCCACCCTTTGTACAGTTATAAAACGACAGACAAATCTAACAAAACATCAAGATGTGAGAGCAATATTTAACTGGTCGAACTTCGAAAATAGCTCTGTCTAATACGGGAAAAGTCACTAACTAAAAATTTATCGTTAACAATCCAGAAGCAAGATATGAAATACTTATATTAGCTGGAATACACGGAAACTCCCTCGGTAAATTAATTTACCTTTAAATTTAAATTACGTCACGTTAGCTTAGTCTCCACGAAGAACTTCTAGATGCCTTAAAACGTTCATACTTGGACTGGTTTATTTACTTCATTATAAAAATTGCGAAAAGTACTAAATGTCTCGCTAATCATTTACACTATCTCAAAACAATATCAGTGTGGTAAAATTTCACTTAAACCCATATACCTAAATAGTTTTTCTCAATAATTCTCGTGATCTTTAATTAAATTAAAGGTTTTCAAATAATTGATCTAAACTAGCTAACTAAAATTGGCACATTAATTCATGGTCATTAGAAATAATAAAGAAACCTTTCACAAGAAGTACTCAATTAAATAAAAACAAAACCGTTCTACTTCAAAATAATAACATTACTTGCAAAACTTCAATATTATCTGAAATGTCAGTAAACTTTTGAAATATCACTCCTAAATAGGATAACTTTATATACAACTAAAGTGCTTAACTCTACATCCTTATAAAAACATACAAACACAAATATATTAATTATATATTTGTACTATAATGTACTTCATCACTGCCGCTTCGTGGCAATTATGCTTAGGAGGGCTCGTACAATTTGTGTAGAAAGTATGAGTGACGAAATTATGGACAAGCAAAATTAAGCGGTAATTTTAATATGCGGTTTAATGGCACTGAGCGCAGCTTAACAGCGACAAACAACCAAATATAATTCACCTAATATATTGATTGATGTTTATCCAAGTCGCTATTTTTGTTTTCAAAAAAAATTTTGTACTCAAAATCGATCAATTATTAAACTATTTATTCAATTAAGCAAGCACAATAACCCCCCCCCCCTGCGCAAATTTTTATTAAAACAAACTAATGTGATTTTCATTAAGTTCCACACATTAACTAGTAAAACCAAAAAAATCAAATTATACCTCCAATTCTGTCAGAAAGTCGTCGAATCTCCAACTATTATGTCTATTCTACAAAAGTAGAAGATAATTCCTTCCATGGCACACACATTCGCTATGTACTAAACCATTGTGCAAAAAAAACCGAGTGAAACATTTGAATTTAAGGTCGTGAGCTGTCCAGTTAGTAACAAGAGCAAATGTCTTAAATTTACTTCTGTACTATGTCGCTTCCAAAACACGAAACATTTCTTTGCTGTCCTCTACCCTAGCTATGTCCAAAGCATTTTGTAAACGAAATTACTTATTTCGTTTACAAATTGTTCTACTTGAACAATTTATACCTAAGGCCGAGTGGTGCGTGTACAGTATCTGAAGAATTGTTATGTCCGTGTGCCAATACAACTCTTCTTCTAGACTACCTATAGACTTCTAGTTTTCGTTATATGACAGCTTTTCCTCATTTTTTTAATTACTATGTTGGTGAAAATTTGGTCTGAATTTTGCCCAAAATCCGTGTTGATACAACAATTTCGTTGTGGATGTCACAAAATGAATCTCGATGACCAAGAAAGAGCTAAAATCTATGGTCCATGATTGTTAGTCAGAGTTTGGGCCAAATATTGCTTATAATCTGTATTTATAGTCAATTGTCATTGGGGTCATGGCAAAATTGATTGCCGACAGAAGATAGTCAACCCTTGGTAGATCTGAGGATACAGTCATTCCCAACATAAACATAAAAGACAAACTTGGTCAAATGGTTTAGACATATCTAAAGCGACAACAGTTTCACAGAATTGTTTTAATGTATTGTTCCAAACTAGGGTCACATATGAAAGATCATTTGTTGAGCGACTCTGCGTAAAACCATATTGGTCAGTAAGAAGTTAAATTTAAGGAAAGATGGTTGATGGCTTTTTCCATAACTAGCGAATTGGGATCGGTCTAGTTTCCTTTTTTGGGAGTATGTTGAACGTTTTCCAACTTCCATGATGAAGAGAATTCCCCGGAAAGCATAAAGCTTTGATAGGGCTGGTACTAGTTCAGGGAATGTCTTTAGGACTGTAGCTGGGATAGCCTCTGGGCCAGTCGCCTTAATGGAATCAAGCCTACTAATGATCGATTCTATGAGCTTGTATCGAAAATGCATTGGTTTCATAACGTATGAGAAACAATTGACTAGTGGTATTTTTATAGAATCATTAGTGTACAAATTTGATGCAATAAATCCACTAAAAGATAAGCTTTAAGCTTTGTGTACAGAGCCAGTTATTGTAGATGCGCCAAAAGATGTCATGGGGTGGGGCGAAATGAAAATGTACCAAAGGTTTTACTGATGGCTTTAGCTAAAGACCAAAATTGACGACTACCCAAAGGGCATGTAGCTAGTTCTTGCATTTTCCTGGTCGAACAATTTTTTTGCTTTAGTAATACTTGCAGGCATCTCTGACACCAACGTAGTTTGCATGACTCTGGACCGTTTTATTGAATTTCCATTTGGTCATCAGCTCAAGCCCTATTGAATCAGTGTTGGGAACGAGAATGGCCTATACAATTCTGTTTTTTGGGAATGCATGTCCATGAGGATGACTTCAAATACTGAATGAGCAATGTCCGACGTCGAAGACAACTCAAAACAATATTCACGCTATGGGAAAGGTGTACAGAAAATCCGTAGATCACACATTTAGCTGGATCAAAACACCACACGATCGTATCAACGTTATGAACAACAGACGAATTTGAGATAGTAGAAGTTATTTCTCTTAGATAGTGGTCTGATAGACCTAACGGGGGAAGGCATGATATTTTATAAGCAAGTTTCATGAAGGATGGAGGTCCAGAAGATGTGCAGTATTATTAGTGTTTTTCAGGGACTGGGTTTGGAAATCATGTGAGATCACATGTTGAAGACAATTAAAGTTATGACCATTGAAATCTTTCAAACTGAAGACAGAACATATTCTACTTTTAAACTAAGGTAATCGTAGAACTCGCAAGTTACTACCAGTGGTGCACGTATAAATGCAACAGTAGGATTTGTACACCAATTTGGTTGGAGACCATGAGCTAGATTCTGCGGTCCATGCGTGATGGGCACTATTTGGGCCTAATATTGCCCAAAATCGGTTTTTATACACTATTTTCGTTGGGGTCACAACAAAATTGCTCTATTAGTGTTTGTCACTATTTAGGTCTATTATTGCCCAGAATCTATATTTATACACCAGTTTTGTTGGCGTCACTGCAAAATTGATTGCCTCGATGGTGAAATATGTGGTCTATGGGTCTATCTAGGCTAAATTCTGTCCATTACGTTGGGGATGCTGCAAAGCGGTCTACCAGTGTTAGTTAACATTTGTGTCAATTGTTGTTCAAAATCTATGTTTATACCCCGATTTAATTGGTTAACTTTGAAGCTAAGTTTCCCCCAGAATCTATGTTGATACACCAATTTCGTCGGGGATGCAACGATCTTGATGACAAAAACTAACTTCTGTGGTACATGCGTGTTGGTCAGCATTTGAGCCGAATATTTCATAATCCATATTTATACACCAATTTTGTTTAGGCCTTGGCAAAATTGATAGCCTTGATGGTTATGAGCAAAATTATGTAACGCATGACTGTTGGTTAGCATCTAAGCTGAATTTTACCCGCAATCTATATTGATACGCCAATTTTGTAGTGGACTGAGTAAAATCGATTTTCTTCATGGACAAGCGCTAAATTCTGTGAGCCATGAGAGTTGATCCTCCTTTCTCTTACATATCAAAACTAAGGAGGTTCTTACACAAATATAACCGCACATACAAATCAAATTATGCCAAACAACTAATAGTAAATAATCACCTTATGATATAAGAATTGAAACTTTCACCAATTGACATGTTAAATAATACTTTCTTTGGGAAAAACGGTGTGAAATTATTTATTTATTTTGCAAGGTTGCAGATAGAAACTCTGTCCTTCGTCAGGCGTAACACCAACGTCACAAATATTGATAAGGTATAGCTAGATTAGAGAATTAAAATTAAATAACTGTTGTAGACTATAACTTTTAGTTCTTGAAAATAGACACCCAGGTATCGGACAGTTCTTATCCATTATTCTTGTTCAAGTTGTTAGGCTATTTCAATAGCTTCTCGAATTTTCCTTGCATACAAATTCCTATTCTTGTGTTTTCAAATTTTATATTGTGCAGTGTTTAAGGCATGTTGATCAATTGCTGATTTAGTAGGATGAAGTAACCTGGTGTTAATGCTTCTTCCAGTTTCACCAATGTAGACTTTACATCAAGACCAGGATACTTCGTAAACACCAAATGCATGTATTGGTATTTGGTTTTTGGCAGTAACCAGAATGTTTCGAATTTTAATACGGCTTTTGAAAGCTACTTTTATTACGCCTTTGTACTATTTTACCAATTTTATTCGTTGTGTTTGCAAGGAAAGGCAAAATGGCAAACTTATTTGAAGTAGTAGATTTATCATCCGTGGGCGTCGTTCGTCTAGGTTGAAATGACTTTAATTTGTTGTTTGTTGACATTATTATTTATGAAGACCTTTTCAAGATGGTTTAATTCATGTTGTAGTTTATTTGGATAACAAATCTTTGTGGCACGCTTGTAAAAGTTCGTATCAAACTAAACTCTTGACGATGGTGTGATGGAGCAGTAGTATAATGATCTGTATGAGTTGGCTTACGACATACGGAATGTGTTAGGCTTCCATCAGGTTTTTTTTTCAATTAGAACATCAAGGAATGGAAGACATCCATCTTTTTCTTTTGTAAATTTAATGTTGGTATGTTGATTGTTTAATGGTTTAGGAGCACCATTAATTCGTCTTCTCCAAAAGGCCAGATAGCTAAGATAAGATAAACATATCTAAGCCAAAGTTTTGGTTTCTTAGGTGCATTACTTACAACCTGTTTTTCGAAATGTTCTACAAAATAATTTGCAATCGTTGGTGAAATTGGAGATTCCATAGCCACTCCATCTAACTGTTTATAATAGTCATCATTAAATAAGAAAACCGGAGTTTTTAGGGCACATGTTTATATGAACTTTTTTGATTCTATTTTAACAATTTTTCGACATGCAATGAATTGGCTTTATTTTTTTCTCGAAAACGTAGTAAGATACGAAGAAATATCAAGAGACCAAAAAGTTGTATTTTTAGCCGGTTAATCCGACAAAAATATAGTATTTTTAAAAGGCCAGTGTCGCATATTTTTTTCTCAATATTATTTGTCAGATTGCCTTTCGGGACGCCACTGGAACTTATAATTATCATGTAGTTAGTGATACTTATCACAATAAATAACACGGCCAAATTTCGACAAAATCGGCAAATGGATCATTAAGATATTGATGAAAAACCAATTTTTTTTTAAAATCTTGAAAACCGAAGTTTTTAGGGCACATGTTTATATGAACTTTTCTCTTTAAATTTGGTTCAGGAATGCGCCATTGGAATTATGGCCTATCATTAAGTAACAGTGTATTTTTTTTGATAATGATACAATATGTATTGGAACGCGTTGAGAAATAAATATTTATAATAAAAAAAATTGTGAATTGTATTGATTTTGAAATATTTGTGCTTTTAATATGGAATTCCACGAAGTAAGGTTGACGAAAATAAATAAAGTATGAAAAATTTTACATTAATAACAACGAAATAAAATCATTTACGCTCCAAGTGATGTAAGATTTCAAATGAATACTTTATTCATAACCTGAAATAATTTGAAATGCAAATACAATAGAGAGTGTATATAATACAGTTAGGTGTTACAAAAGGAGTATTTTATTATACTAAAAGATACATTAAATTTAATAAATATATTATACTATTATGCAATTATTTATTAATGCTACGAAATTCTAAAGAGGAACATCCATTTTAACACATATACAACACTGACAAGTTCAATGACAGGACAACAGTTATCAGTTGTTACGCCTGAATAATGACATTATTGAATAGTCCGTTTTTTTTAATACTGTTAGTACTGTTGGTTATTATAAAAGAATATATGAATATTAAATAACACGCAAAAAGACATTTTAAAAACGAAAAGTCACGTTCGTGAAGTTTGCAAACTGTTTAAACTATTCAAAACGAAGTTAGCCATAATTATCTGCCGTTAAGTATGTATTCATTTATAATTTTTTACACTTTAATGTGTTAAGTAAAAAAGAAATATGTTACCGCAATCAATCACTCTTTTATAAAAAAATTAGTTATGTATGTAAATAAGAAATAGTGCGATGGTTCCATTGCATGACCTACTTTATGCAATATTTAAGTTAATTAATGTGAAATAAAAAAAAAATACCATCTATCTTTTGTCATAGCAATACATTTACATAAATTACGTATACATAATTACCAAAATAGAAAAAATGCTGTTAACTTATTTACATATTAATTAATTTATTTTGTAAGAAATGATAAATTACTTAATGTAGATCTTTATACATGCCTTTTGTTTACTCGTAACTTACGTGAGTATTCCCAATGCAATTCAATCCCTAGGCGTTATCGTAGGTATTGGCATGATATATATGAGAAAGCATGCAACAAAGATTACAATTACTGTTCTGCATAATCTTATTTTTAGGTGTACTCACTTTATTCCAAGATCCATTATTGATCTTTTTAGATCGATTCAATTGTGGATTAACTATAATAAAAATGTCTTCAACAACTAGCTAGTGTCACCTGAAAAAAGTATAGGCTTTCCCGGACGCATAACTGCCGCTAAACAGTTTGGGTCGAACGAATCGATATCAGGGTGTTATCATTACGCTATGGCTGTCATAAGAAATAACAAAGTTAACTACTATAACTATCAGACCTAGAGTACCTTGATATTTTCGATATTTGGATTTTTCGTAAAAAAGTGCCTTGATAATGTTTTAGTTTAAAAAGTCCACCTTTTGCTGTTTTCGGTATAAAAAGGAAAATAGAAAATTGAAGACGCCGGTTTTCTTCTTGTAAAATCTCGGGAACCTCTGAAAACATCCGAAATTTCTTGTCCTAATTTAACCGACATTGTATCACTTCAGATAATATATATATATATATATATATATATATATATATATATATATATATATATATATATATATATATATATATATATATATATGTACAGGCTGTCCCAAATTCGAGGGCAAGCATGGGGATCTCACTTATTATAAGAGATAGGATATAGGTTTAAATTCGGCACTTTTGCTAAATTCGATGCCGAGTAATAATCTGAAAAAAAATTTGAGCTAACTCGAATGGATTTGGTTTTATGCTCAAAAAACTAAAAATTTCGATTTTCGTTTTTCGCGTTTGGCCACCTTATTATTAGGAATTTTCAAAATTCGATTAAACATTATTAAGGCACCTTTTTACGCACAATACTAATACGGTATTAAAAATATTATGTGACGTTTCGTTTATTCTGAACCATCATCAGGTTTATTTTTTCTTATGGGGTTAAGATATATTTTATGTCGTTGGATGGAGAATGTTATGCTGATTTTAGCAATATATAACACTTTATGGTTTGATCGACTGCGAACTAAAATAATGAGAAAAATACGAAGAACAAGATTCCGCCTTCTTGGATCCAGCAAGGAATAATTACAGTAGTTCTACTTATTTAATTTGTTAAACTCGTTAGAACATCCAAAAAAATATAAAAACATTTAAACAATTAAAAAAAAACATTAACAAACAACTCAAACAAGTAGGTCTATGTAACACGGTCATAATAGCGACAACGCAAATTTATCGATAGGTAACAACAAAATAATTACACAGACAAACAAACAAAAATTATTATAATAAATGTTCCAACAAGTTTCCTCCTTCTTGAATACAGTAACGAATTCTTCTTCTACAATTGTTTGCGCTTCTTTGAATGGTTCGCCTGGGAATTTGACGAAGTTCATTAACAACCCTATTCTGAAGTTCTTCTATATTTTGCGGTGGCGTCTTATAAATCATATTTTTTAAATAGCCCCAGAGGAAGTAATCTAATGGGGTTAAATCTGGACTTCTTGCTGGCCACCTAAATGGTCCCCTATTTCCCATCCATTTATCAGGAAATTCGCCGTTAAGATATTCACTTATTATCGCAGCATTATGAGGAGGAGCTCCGTCCATTTGCCACCAGAGAGTCCATCTTTCGTTTAGCGGAACATCATCCAAAAGGTCTGATATTTCGTGTGTTAGAAATGCGAGGTAGCGTTGAGACGTTAGGATACCTTCGTAAATAATTGGCCCAAGGAGCCTATCCTTCCAGATTCCAACCCACACATTAAAAGACCGGTGGCCTTGTCCTCGCATTTGCCTGTTAATTCGTGGATTTTCAACAGACCAGTAGTGCTCGTTATTACGATTAAGCATTCCATTTGTGGAAAAATTGCACTCATCCGCCCAAATTATTTGATTGAGAAAGTTGCGATTTTCCAGCATTTTGGTATTAAGTTTGTTACAAAAATCCAACCGTCTCATATCGTCCCCAGGCCGAAGAGTTTGACTAACGTGTAACTTAAATGGTTTATAACGGTGTTGCTTTAACACTCGCCAAACTGTCGTTTTTGGCACTTCAATAGTTTGCTCTATTTCTCTGGTAGATGTTGAAGGATTTTCTTGAACCTAAGATGGATAACATGAAGTCATAACTTTCCAAAAAAAAATGTCTGCTGAAATTAGCAGTGAAGTGAGTGGAAATTCTTATAATTAGTATAATACTAACAAATAGTACCTGATGTAATATTTCTTCTTCGGCATCTCTGTCTAGTCTGCTACCATATGCATTTCGAGGTCTCTGAAAAGATCTAAATTCTCGCAAATTTTGGTCTAATTTTAAAAAATATCTCTGGTTTCGTTGCTGCCTCTCCGGATATTCCTCTAAATATCTTTGTTCTGCTCTGACACTATTTCTATTGCAGCTATAAAATATCCTTATCATGTCTCGTTTTTCTGAATTTGAAAACATTCTAAAGAAACTTGCAAATTTTAAAGCACTAACACGAGGGATCTTGCAGTTATTACCCTTTTTACAATTAGAAAATGACATGACAAAAGCCAACTCCTGAGTTATGTTTGATTCATGGGTATCGTGATAATGTAATATTTAGTTTTTAATTTAAGAGTATTTTAGTTCGCAGTCGATCAAACCATGAAGTGTTATATATATTGCTAAAATCAGCATAACATTCTCCATCCAACGCCATAAAAATATGTCTTAACCCCGATAAGAAAAAATAAACCTGATGATGGTTCAGAATAAACAAAACGTCGCATAATACTTTTAATACCGTATTAGTATTGTGCGTAAAAGTTGCCTTAATAATGTTTAATCGAATTTTGAAAATTCCTAATATAAGGTAGCCAAACGCGAAAACAAAAATCGAAATTTTTAGTTTTTTGAGCATAAAACCAAATCCATTCGAGTTAGCTCAAATTTCTTTTCAGATTATTACTCGGCATCGAATTTAGCAAAAGTGCCGAATTTAAACCTATATCCTATCTCTTAGAATAAACGAGATCCCCTTGCTTGCCCTCGAATTTGGGATATATATATATATATATATATATATATATATATATATATATGTATATATAATAAAGTTATTTACAAAAATTATAGGCAACTTCAAACTTCGCATTATAACATTATTTTCGTGTTTACAGGGTGTTACATATTACCAGGGTGAACGAAACATACTTTGTTTTTAAATTGGACACCCTATATATTATTTCAAATTTAGATTAAGCTCATCTCCCCCATACTTCCAATATAGGGGTTCATTGCATTATACAGGGTATTTCAAAAGTTATGGTCAATTTACACGAAAATCATTCACATTTCAACATCCTGTATACCCTAGACAGAACAACCTAACAATAATTTTTTCCAGGCATAACTTTTTGACAGTGGTACAGTGTTACGAAAAAGTGCTAGTTCTTTAATATTGCACCAATTGAATATAGAGCAAGCCAAAACTCGAACACATGATTTTGTCAATTTTTTCAAGTGAATCACTCTATATTTTATTTTAAAAACTGAAAATAACACTATGTTCTTTCATTTTTATTAAGCACTCCCTATAGCCTAAAATCGTTAATTTCTAAGATATTTTCGGGGATAATATAACTAGTGTTATGATTATCATCGGTGATAGCTCCAGTTAAAACCGATGAAAATTGAACGCGTGCTTCGCTTCCACAGGTTTTAACGAGTGGCATCATCGATTATTAATCATAACACGTGTTATAATTTAGTAAGAGAATATAATGAACGTTAATAGAAAATATATTTTTTAAAGTTTACAATTTTAAACCATCTGTCACTTTGATGGTAAATATTTCAGTTACAAGATAATCAATACAATTATTTATTTCTTTGAAACTTTTTGTCACTTTGACAGTTAACTATTTTATTCATTTTAATCATGTGAACATGCGGTGATAAAATTATCACCTGTTCTGCGATTTTGTTTTTGTATTTTAACCAATGAAAGTAATCAAAAATGGACCATGTGACATGTGAACTATATTCTCAGTTAAATAACAGAACGAGATTTTTTTAACAATTTCTATTATAACAAGTTAGCCGTGAACAAATGACAGATAGATATTATTCAGTAGTAATCAGTAGCTTGTCATTTAACAAACTTCTTTGAGGTTGTGTAGTGTTTATTAATTTGTAAACACTTAAATATTGTTTGAAATGAGCTTTCCTGTTGAGGAATTAACAGACATAATATGGGTACTGGGAGAGGAGAATGTATGAAAAATTGTTTATTAGCACAAAGAATTTACAAAGAGAGATATCCCGCACGAAGAAAACCCGAGAAAATAACGTTGGAAAGGACAAAACCTGTACTTACCGAGGAAAATGAATTTAACGTGATGCTTGAAGTTACGCATAATCCACATGTTAGTACACGTGAAATCTCGCGTCAGCATGATATTAGTGACAGGTCCGTCCGAAGAATACTGCGTAAAAATAAGATACGATGCATCCATACCGTATCCAGTTACATCAAGAGTTACTCGAAGATGACTATCCCAGAAGGGTTGCTTTTTGTGAATGGGCTCGACAACAAATCCACAATCAAGCGGATTTCTTTGGTTTTGTCCTCTTTGGAGACGAAGCCACGTTTCATAAAAATGGAATTGTGAATAGACACGATTTCCATTATTATTCAACGAGTAATCCCCATCTTATAGCAACTCATAGTCAAACTAGGTGGTCTTTGAATGTTTGGGGTGGTATAATTGGATATCACGTAATTGGACCACATTTTTTCGATGGAACAGTGAATGGTCAGGTTTATTTGGACTTTTTAGAACATCATTTATCATTACTGTTGGCAAACGTTCCTCTTAACATTCGTCAAAGAATGTGGTTGTTACACGATGGAGCTCGGGTACATCACACTAGATAATCATCTTAATATCATCATCATCATCTTAATATCATCATATCATCTTAATACCCATTTTCCTGGAAGATGGGTGGGAAGAGGAGGGCCCATTGCATGGCCAGCTCGTTCACCAGAGTTAAGTAAAATTGACTTCTTCAAGTGGGGTTATGTGAAAAACCGTGTGTATCAAATACCTCCAACCCCACAAGATGATATGAAGAATAGAATACGAGAAGCATTCCAGAGTATTAATGTAGAAATGTTAAGAAATGTCAGTCGAGAATTTTAAGAACTAGGGCCCATTGCATGGCCAGCTCGTTCACCAGTGTTAAGTAAAATTGACTTCTTCGAGTGGGGTTATGTAAAAAACCGTGTGTATCAAATACCTCCAACCCCACAAGATGATATGAAGAATAGAATATGAGAAGCATTCCAGAGTATTAATGTAGAAATGTTAAGAAATGTTAGTCGAGAATTTGAAGATCAATTGCAATGCTGTATTGATGTTTTCGGTGGACATTTTGAACATTTATTATGAAATTAATTAATTTTATAAGAGTTTTGTTTTAATAACCGATGTTTTTTGAATTTTTTATAATAATTTGTCACACTTTTATTTGTTCACGGTAGAAATTTTTGAAAAAATCTCTTTGTTATTAAATTGAAAATATCTCTGAAATTAACGATTTTAGCTATAGGGAGTGCTTAATAAAAATGAAAGAACATAGTGTATTTTCACTT
Source organism: Vesta saturnalis (assembly GCA_036346205.1). Taxonomy (NCBI): domain Eukaryota; kingdom Metazoa; phylum Arthropoda; class Insecta; order Coleoptera; family Lampyridae; genus Vesta; species Vesta saturnalis. The sequence continues at coordinate 78,611 of JARFJB010002443.1, read as the reverse complement.
TTTAAAATAAAATACAAGGTGATTCATTTGAAAAAATTGACAAAACCATGTATTCGGGTTTTGGCTCGCTCTATATTCAATTGGTGCAATATTAAAGAAATAGCACTTTCACTGTACCAATGTCAAAAAGTTATGCCTGGAAAAAATTATTGTCAGGTTGTTCTGCTTAGGGTATACAAAACGTTGAAATGAGAATGATTTTCGTGTACAATTGACCATAATTTTTGAAATATCCTGTATAACGTAATGAAACCATATATTGGAAGTATGGGGGAGATGAGCTTAATCTAGATTTGAAATAATGTATAGGGTGTCCCTTTTAAAAAAAAGTATGTTTGGTTCACCCTGGTAATATGTAACACCCTGTAAACACGAAAATAATTTTATAATGTGAAGTTTGAAGTTACCTATAATTTTTGTAAATAACTTTTTTTGATATCTCCTTTAATAACGGATATATCGTACTTTGACGCATAAATGCCACACCCTATATATATATATATATATATATATATATAGTATATATATATATATATATATATATATATATATATATATATATATATATATATATATATATTTCGGTCGTTTTGGGGAAAGCGGCAAATTTTTGAAAAAACTTTCTCCATATGTATGTAGAGGGTCTATGTAAGCATCCTTCAAAACATTTTAAAATATACAGGGTGATCAAAAAAGTTTTTATTTCACAAACCTATATTTTTTTAAATGGGAGTGTCCAATTTCTTTAAAAAATTTGAACTCTAGAATCAATTCAATTCATGTTTAATTAAGAGTTCCCTATGCCTAAGTCTTACCATTTGTGAAATATTTCATTTGTTTGAAAAACTGCAAAGGCTGAATAACTATGTAACCTGTAGATCAAATCTAATAAAATTTGGACGAAAAACTACAAACATCACATGTTAAGAGCTATAACAATTTTTTTTAATGTTATACAGGGTGTCAGATATTTAAGGCGCAATTTTATCTAACTTCAAACTTAAAAAACGTGCTTCACTTACTATGATCGCCCTTTATTTTCTTCCGTTAAACAATTCCTTATTTAATTGTCTTTCAATCTATATCAGGCTTCCCTATACCTAAACCTAATACTTTCGAAGTTATCTAAATTTTAAAAGTGTTTTTGTTAAATATTGTTTGTATTCATATTTTATATATTTTTTAAATTCAAGATAATCGATGTCAGGCCTAACAAAACATAAAAGTTGGTCCCATTCCAGAGAGGGTTGACATGATTCTGTCTTTTATTGAAATGCTTTGTATCTGGGAACCTTCTCTGCTAATAAACACTGTTGTTAAAACCATACCAACCCGCTCTTCAAAAGAGTAAGTAGTATCACCCGAAATAACTATAGGCTTCCCCGGACACATAACTGCCGCTAAACAGTTTGGCTTCCAACGAATCGATATCAGGGTATCATCATTACGCCACCCTTTTACGTATTCGTGTCATTCCGAACAGCATGCAAGACACAGTTCGAAGGTATAGCGCCGTTTTCACAACTTATAATTAGGGGCTTTCGACATCAACGTGCAATCAGACCATATCCTATCTGTATCAACTCTCATATACCAACACGTTAAGTCTACCGCACTAACTAGTGCATACTCAAATGACGTCACAGTATATCAGTGCTCCCATATTAACATGCATGTTTGCTACACCAATGTGTTATCAAAATGCTAGCTAACTCATATCGACACTTAACACTTGACATGTATTTAGATATGTGTACTTCTCAAGACACACTTCACTTAACTGAGCCTGTTAAGTTAGGGGATTAAGTCGATTAAAAGGCGTAGAATAATATGAACTGATTTATTGCCAACCACCTCACATTTAATCTAGTAAGAATACAAAAAACTACAAAAATATTTGACGCGTTACGTTCGACCAATCTGATAAAAGTTGCGTCCTCGCAACTCGACCTATTCATAGTCTTCACCGTTATAACATTAAAAGCGGGGCCAACTTATAACATTAAGACAAAAGCGGTGATGTAATAACCAAAACGCAAATGTAATAAACAATTTGTAATTGATCGAATAATTTTAATTAATAAAAAATATTACCAAATAACAATCGCTGCTGCCGTTGGCTCAATCGGTAAATTAAAATAGGAAGGGTTCTAATAAACTGATTTGCTCATAAACCTAAATTGCTGCCTGATTCCAGTTTGCTTAATTATTTTCTCTTCACTAATTAATAAAAAAATGTAATATAAAAAATTATAAAAACATAATTAAATGAAATATTGAGCGCCATGTTGTCTTTATTTTTTTTATAGGAACAACAAAACCTAGTTAGTAACAATAATAGCTTTTATGAAAGTAAAATAAAAAAGTAACAACGTGCAATTATGTTTAATATCAGAATTATGATTAGATAAAATTGGTCTTAAAACTATGTTTATAGTAAAGAAAAAGAAACAATCATTATATAAATACCTCGTTCGCATGAATTGGAAACGGTCAACTCAGTGATGTCATTGTTGTATCAACATGCGTAAATTATTGTAACCATTTAACCGCCACACCCAATAACTCGAAGTATTATTATAATTTCTTCTTAAAATATTTCATTATTTCGAAATTTTGTATGCACTAATTGAAGTTACTTGCGAACTGTAATTAAAGTATACATTATAAAAGTGTGCATTATAAAAGAATGCATTAGAAAAATATAAGTAAAATATGAGTGCAAAATAAGTGAAATAGGAGTGCAAAATAAATGCCTAAAAAACAAATGCTTTAGTTTTAAATATAATGAATTAGAAAATAACTTACCATCAAAATCTGATGGCACTAAATAAAAAATTAGGTAAAAACCATGCTTTCTGCTGTAACATTCAGCATTAAGTGAATTAAAAAAAGGCTTTCAGAATAACTCAAGTGAGTATTCCCCCTGAAAGTTGTCACGCGTTGCGCGGATACAATAATCAGAATCCAATTTTTTAAGAAAGGGAACTATAACTCTTTATGAAATATTACACCCAAAAAGATGTGTTTTAGGTAATGCAAATTAAATTGCCTTTCTCAATTCTACATATTAATAATTAAAAACTTTTCTAATACTACGCCAAATAAATGAACGATTCTTAAATTAACGTATTTTTTAATACAACCACAAAAAAGGTTGTTACACCGTCACTTGACGAATCATCTGAAGTTCCGCCTGTTGGTATCCATAGTAGATGTAATTGGTTCATCTACGCCCTTTCGAATGAGAATAATTTCGTTAAAATAAGTTGATCCAAACCAAAGTTATAGGCATTTATTCATACAAACATTCCCACTCTCCCCCACCCTTTATTTGAAAAAATAGAGAAAAAAGTATTTAACAAAATTTGTGCAGAAATTATGCATCATTCTAATTTACTTATTTAATACCCACTATGATTGGACATATTTTATAAAAAAAGTGTTTTTAAATTTTTCTATAAAGATTATGCCCTCTAGCGGTCAAGCTGGATACTTGAAAGTTATTTCCAGCGATTTCCCTTGGGCGTTTTTACTAAGGAATTTTTTCCCAAAGCTGTGCGATATACAGTTCCTGAGATATAGCCGGAGGATCGGCTTATTGGTCCACCCGGTACAACCGCCTAACCTCCCTACTTCATATTCCATACATACGTCAATTGGAAATAACTGCAACCATTTTTTCGTAATTTAATCTTTATAAAAGACGCCGAAAGCGAACTACATTTTAATTATAATACAACTAAGGTCCTTTTCTCTTAGTTTTGGTACTCCAAAATTACGTTACAAAATATAAGCACACCTCCGTAAGTAAAAAATCGAAGCCGAACCGGTATAAAGTAACAAACTTAACCATTTATTATTCTCCGTTTGTGTGTGAAATAACAATTTTACATAAAGCGTCTATATTCTTTATTACTACATAATAACCTATAAGTACGGGAAAGGAGTAACCTAGTCTATTAGGAAACCTTTAAAACATGGTCTAATTTTGGTTCTGAAATAAACACGATTGCGAAGTAATCCATGCAAAGCTACATAAAATCCTTGATTGCTACATAAAAAATAAAAACACATTTTAGAATTACGTCAATTTCTATAATATTTGATCATACATTACATAAATTAACTGAAAAACAAACGTCAGTTACAACTATTAGGGAAGATTATTATAAAAAGAATCCAAATAGTGAATGTATAACAAATAAGGTCCAATCGTAAGTTCAATACTGGTAAAATTCTCCTTAAAACGCGATAAGGGGAATAGCCCAATGGAAATGGAATTAAATTTTAAAATGTGTTAAGGTTTAATTTGCTATAATAAGTTTTTTATTGGCTTTACTTTATAGTGGGCGAAGTTTAGCCAATGGCTACTCTTTCACTTAACCCACTATACAAAAAAAGTAAATTAAAAATTGGATAATTATGGTACTAACAATATGATTTGTTACAGGGAGCTGGACACAACGACGTGGAATTATATAATGTGTATCTGGAGAGGCTCAAACAATTTGTAAATGTTGAATTAATCAACTGACAGCTAGTTGGGACTGATGATTGTACAGCAAGTTCTGGTACTTCTAGTTCAGCTGGAGAAAAGTTACTTTAGCCCGGGGCAGCGGGTCCGGTTCCACGCCGGCCCGCTTCGCCACCTCACTGCCCTTCACCACATCTAACTCTCCGGGCTTTATCTGGTATGTTAGCTCGTGCGGAACGACAATGTACCAGTGCTCAAAATTCACCAAGGTCTCAACCATTACCGCCACCAAAGGCTCAGTCTCTACCAACTTGCAACGGCGTATCATCGGTTTGCCCTAGCGCTTGCTGTTGCCCTGTGCTTGAGACTACTTGCTAGCATTTGTGTAAATAGTGACATGAACCTCATTAAAAGTTTATCGACAATCTATCAAGTGATGCAATATAATGTGTAATACCAGTTTATGTAACTTAATCTGTATTTCTAAGTGTGAGATTATTTCTATTAATGGCGATGTGTACCATTCGGGTGCGTCGGGATGATAGTTTGTATTTCTTGTAACATAAATATCTTATGCCTTGTATCATACAATTTATTAATTGAACTGAATATTGAGTTACTAAACTTTGTATGTATCTAGGTAATAAATCCTTTTCACATTGAGTGATTTTTTATCACTTTTGAAAAATTTCAACTTTCATCTAGTATTTTGTATTATTTAAGAACAACTACAGATCTTTAATACTTACTGCAAAGTATTTGTTAGTTTATTATTATAGTTTATCACAAAATTTGTAAATCCGTAGTTGTTCATTATTAAACTTTGTATAGTTATAATTTGATATTTAAATTTAGGTCACCAAACTCTTGTGATTATTTTGAATTTCAATACATATCAGTTAAACTTGTGTTGTAATTTGTTTTAAGTGTTTTACTTTTTTTTTTGTTTGTCTAACTTAATCTTTTCTTCTATGGATCATAATACCTTTTACTAAAATTAAACTTATTTGTTTAAACAATTTGCATTTATTTTCACCCTTTTGTCTTTCCTTCTCGAACAACCTACCTTTTTAGCTTAATGTACTCACTGCTTACTTTTTTTATTGTTAATTACATCCTCACTTTCTCTTACTAACTAATGTAAAGAAGTGTAATATCAATAGTAATATAGGCTAGGGGATCCTGTATATACAGTGAGTCCCAGGATTGAGTTCACAATAGGTATGATGGACCAAAAATTTTCGAATTGGAATTTTATATTTTGGGATTCCGCCCTGCTTGGTCTGAAATTTATTTTTAGTTTACTTTTGGTTTGTTAAAATCAAGTAGAGCTTTACAGTTAAGCAAAAATCCGTTATTTGTTAATTTCGTTTCGGGTAAAGTACCGTTTCCATTCATAGTATGCCAAAGTGTTACTAAGAAAAGTTGTTCAGAATGAAAAGTTATGGCGTTATGCAAATTTTCATAATGATCGACCTACTTTGATAATGAAGTAGAAAACAGGAGAAAAATATTTTTTATTTATTTTTATTTTTTTAATCATTGTGGACCTGAACAGGCTAAATTAGGCCTATCGTGCTAAAGCACTCAGGAACACTTAGGGGGATGGATAGAGGGATAATGAATTACCAATAGATGCCTATGAACAGCTTACCTTAAATTTGCTCATATCATAAGTGAGGGGAAAACAGGGAGATCATTCCAGAGTTTAGAAGCCGTGTAGAAAAGTGTGGATTGCGCCCGTTTGGTTATGACAAGTGTAGATTGGTACTGCATACTGATGATGTGAATGAACGAACCGAGTATTTCTCGCAAAGATAGCCCGAGATGGTATCAAAGAATATAATTCAGCAGCACAATAGCCGTTGTAATAACGATAATACAAAGAAAGAACTGAAACCATCCTTCTATGCTCAAGGGACTGTATGTGAGAAGTTAAGGACGGTTCATTTATAAGCCTAATCGTTCTCTTTTGAATACGGTCAACGATATCGAGAGCGTATTGGGGAGCACTAACCCAAAGGTGAGAATTATATTCCAGATGAGGCCAAATTTGGGCAGGAGTTGTCGAGAGGTAAAGTACTGCTTAGATCTGTACAAAAAGCCTATTTTACGAGCAGCTGTTTTGGTAGCTGACAGAAGATGGTCAACGCATTAGAGATTTGAAGATACAGTCATATTATCTACGATTACATGATAAATCTTAGATGAGAAACCAGGGTGATTAGAAATTTTCAAATTCAAATTTTTACAGTTTATCAAACGAAGAAATTAAACTACAATTACTCTATTTGGCTTGCTCCAAGATCTGCACATTTTTCTGTCCTAACTCTAAAATCACCATATACTTTTGCTATGGTCATTGGGTTAATTTTATCTACAGCATCCCTAATTTTTTGTTTTAATAAGTCTATGTTATCATGAAGATCATATGAATAAACTTTTTGTTTCAAATAACCCCATAAGTAAAATTCCATAGGGGTCAAATCCGGTGATCTTGCTGACCAATCTATTGGACCATGTGGTCCAATCCACCTTTAGGGAAAGTGCTGATTCAAAAAATTTGTAATCAAACGAGTTGAATGAGCTGGACATCCGTCTAAATTCACGTCTTCCATAGCAGGTAAAAAAAAGTTTTCGAGCACATCCAAATCGAAACGTTGGTTTAAAGTAGTGTCAAAAAAATTTGGGCCAATAATTTTATCGTACCTTATTGCACAACATACATTTACTTTCTTGTACCGTTGACCGTTTGTTACTACAGCATGCTAATGGCGGCGAGCGAAGTAGACGCTTTGGCTGTCAAGTACAATGTTTGTTTAATATCGTCGGTACACAAACGTGTAAAATGTATAAACAGTGACATTTTTTCCATACGAGTTGCGCTAATAAAAGAAATCTTATAAAAGTTGGCGAACTTACAGTAATATGTTGTGATAAAAAACTAACATACGAAAGTGGTGGTAATTCTACTGAATTAAATAATAGTTTCCTAAATTCTGTTCTTATTAAGCTATTGTGCACGAAAGAGGAGGTAATCAAATCAAAAAATGATTTACTAAATACCAAACATGAATCGATATCAGAACTAAAATCCAAAATAAGTTTACTTGAAGATTGTAACGCATCCTTGGAATTGCGAATTAATCAGCTAACTGGCGTGAACGATAGTATAAGTGCAAGCGTAATATCAAGAAATGCAATAACAAATTCCTCAAGCAAAACGATATACGTTGAAAATAAAGGTCAATCACATAATAACAACCTATCATAAAAGCAATTGTAGCCAATAACCCCGATACTGATCTCAAGCAAATACAGAATGCAGTAAATGTACATAGCAAGTTAAGTTCAACAAATCCAACAATGTATGTTAACGCCGTAGCTAACAAAAAATTAGGTAAAACACAGAAACCAAAAAAACAAGGATTAACTACTGTAAGTAGCACAGAAATAAACACCGAGACTACCAAACGTGTTTCAAAACATATCACAGAAACTAATATTACTCAAAATTTTAAGATAGCTGCTGCACCGAAAAAAGCATGGGCTTTTGTAGGTCGTATCTCACCTCTGGTAACTGACTCTTACAACTTTACATCTGTCTCTTAATCTACAAAATACATCTTTATTCAGTGGCTTCGTAAACATATCAGCCACTTGATCTTCAGTATTTATGTATTTCAAATTTATTAATGTATTAATGATATCATCGTAACACACCATGTTGAGTATATGTTTTTCAATATGCAATATGGACAAATCATTAAGTTTTTGTTCCGAAAGAGTGCTCCGCAAATAATTCTTTACCAATTTCAATACCGAAAAAGAGCGCTCTCTTCGGGCATTGCTGATTGGTAGTGTTAAGTAAAGTCTCAGTATAGTTTCAACGTTTGGAAATGTGATACAACGTTGTTCTCAATTATAAAGTTAAGTTTATCAAATGCACTAAGTAAGTTCTCGGCTTGACTTGACAAACTAAACTGTCCCATTTCTACTTCCAGTTCGTCAACATCCACATCCTGACTATAAACTGCACTTATGTTATCTTTAGATTGTACCAATGTTGCATCACTGTAATTATCAATAAATTTAAACTTATTATTTATATTTCTGTACAAGTCATATCTTTTACACAAAGTGGAGATTATTGCATCACACACATTAAAAAACACATTCACTCTAAACGCTTCCCTTCCTTCTAAGCAAATTGTTGTCATTATTCTCATCAAAGAGTATTTTTCGGCTAATCCGTCGTTTCTTTGTATACTCTATTGGAATAATTTTCTCAGCTTCGTTTCCGAAGTCTGTAAAATGGTTGCGCATATTTGAGATAAAGTTGCTTATGCTATCATACAGTGCTACTACAGTAGATATAGAATCCTTAGAGGACTGCAGTGGTTTACTAACAGAGTTCATTCTGCTTAAAATTCTGTCCCAAATACACATTAATAGCACAAATTCGAATCTGTCAATTTTATTGAATAATGGGTCTGCTTCGACTCGAGAAATTGATTTTTCGGTTGGAGTTGTGGCAAGTTCCTTCAACGCTGTTTTAATATCAGGTAAATTTTCTTTTAGGGCTCTAAAAGTATCAGATCACGTAGACCATCTGGTATCAAATAAAGGTTTAATTGTTAAGTGTTTTTTCGTCATGCAGCTTTCAAGTATATTCCACCTGTGAGTGGATGCGGAGAAAAAAAGATAGAGTTCTTGAATAACATTGAAAAACGCTGTTACCTCCATACTGCTGCATTTACAACCAAATTTAACGAGTGGGCTGTACATGGAACAAATTCCGCAGAAGGGCACTGTTTTTTAATTAAGTTTTGAAGTCCAATATAACAACCGGCCATATTCGCCGCGTTGTCGTAACTCTGACCTCGACAATTTTGAATATCAATTTTTATTTCGCTAAAGTAGCTTGAAATTACCTGTTCCAAATTTCTTGCTGTATGGGATGTGATGGGAATAAAGTCAAGGAAACGTTCGTTAATTTTACCCTTCAATACATATCGCACAACAACGGCTAAATGATCTATGTGTGCAATGTCAGGCGTAGAGTCTATAATCAAAGCAAAATATTTTGCTTCTTTTAGTTCTTCCAGTATTTTATTTCTTATATGATCGCCAATGAGAGTAATAAACTCATCGCAAATAATAGATGACAAATAGTGGACATATCCCTTTCCCAAGTTTACGTATTTGTTTAAGTGATTTCGTAAAAAAAGATAAAACTCTGCCAGATACTGTAGCGCCAGTATAGTTGCCGCTGTGTTCTTTGTTGAACGTTTGACTTTTTCCACGAAATGCCAGTCCATAGGATGCTAAATACTTCACGGTAGCAACAACTCGCTTCAAAATTTGTCTCCAGTAGAATCGCTCCGACTTTTCTCAATAACAGCTGCTTCCTGAAATAAATACGCGTATCGATGAAATGTGATCCACAGAATTTTCATGTTCTGCTAATATTTTTGAAATATTTTTCCAGTCATTTGTGCCTTTTGATCATTTTGCTTCTTTTCGTGTAAATAGATTGCAAATGTAGCAATATGCCATTTTATTGGTTTCTGTATAAACAAACCATTCTCGAAGCAATGTTTCTCCATTCTTATTCACCCTAATAAATGCATTCGTGGTTAAGGACCTATGATTCGTGATCCTTCTTTGTATGTCGTTCTTGAGGATTTCGATGACCCAAATACTGCCGGTGGTTTACATCGTACATAATAGTTTTCCATGACTGCGGTGATTGTTTGGGACCAAAGAGCAATGTCTCTAGGGAACACACAAACGCTGCCCGTGGTATCGGTATGCGTATGAACCTCGTGTATTTCGCTAATAACTGAGGTATCATCCGTCTCTGTGGTACACGTATTATGTATGGATGCATCAGTATTTGAACCATAAACACTTTCGTCATCCGCAAAATTTTTCTTTAGAAGTTTCTGAATCTCAATTACGCGCAACAGAAAATAAGTTAGAACTACCCGCACTTTCGTTATCCGCACATTGTTTTTTAGATGTTAGCAAAAATGATGAAAGGGTTAATTTCATTTTCTTCTGTTCAAATTCTCGTTTCTCGCGTGTTTTTCGTTTTTCGCAACCACTGGCGTGTTTATACGGCATTACTATTTACTTGGTACCAGTAGATGTAATCTAGAAGGTCAGCGTCAGCGGATTGTCATCGTATTTCATAGAAGGATCGAGACTTCCGCTTCTAATGTAATCCTTATCGCCGGTGACTAATTTTTTCTAGACTTTTCCTGCGCTTTTGTTTATCGAGATTTGCTTTTTCTTAGAATAAGTAATTACCTTAAATTGCAAGTGCAAGCGAGCTAATTCAAATATACGATAGCAACGCAACATTTGCTTTTAAGTTTTGAATGTAAAGTTGTTTTAAATTAACAACTTTAGCTTTTCAGTTCAGAAATCCATGCAAATATTTTGTTTATTTATCTAATCTTACAGCCAATAGACGTCTTTTACGGGCCCCTATTGTCAGCGGGCCCTAGGCATGTGCCTATTGTGCCTAGGCGAAAACGCGGCCCTGTAAGCTATATATAATAAACCAACATTTTTATTCTGATAACTGCTCAAAATTGACACAGAAACACAAAGATCTGGCCACTACATATATTAATTGGCCGATCAATTTTCTACATAATTTTTCATCGGTTTTATTATCATTATCAACAATTTCTAATTCTTTAAAATTTAGATTTTTATCCATAGGCGTGCATACTGATTTACAATCCAACATATTATTTGTTTGCAAAATTTTCTCAAGATAACTTCTTTGACTAATTATTATCTCACCTGTATCTGGATTTTGTTGGAAGTAAATGCCTAAAAACTTTGATACTAAACCTAAGTCTTTCATTTTAAACTTTCCTTTTAAAATATCTTTTATCTCAGTTATTTAAATTGAATTTTCAAAAATTAATAGATCATCTACATATAACAATATAAAAATACATTTTTTGTTATTAAATTTAGTGTACAAACAGTAATCATAATGTGATCTAATGAAAGTTTATTCTAAAACTGAATTGAACTTTTCGTTCCAATATTTCGGTGATCTTTTTAACCCGTAGGTATATTGATTTATTTAACTAATTTGTTTTCACCTGTTGATCCTGGTAGTTTCATAGAGACTTACCCTACGATGTCTCCGTAAAGAAATGCTCCTACAACATCCATTTGATAAATTGGTAATTTCTTCTTTGTTGCCACTGCTACAAAAATTCTCATCGTTGGTAATGTTGCAGCTGGTGCATATAATTCGCCCAACTCTTCTGATTCTTTTTTTTGTTTAAATCCTCTTGCGACCAACCGTGCTTTGTATGTTCCATTTCCTTCTTCATTTACTTTGACTTTGAATACTCATTTGCTCGATATAATTTTCTTCCCCTTGATACTTCCTCAACTTCATTCCAAGTAGGTACTGTTTTCTTCTAACACCATTAATTCCTTGTTTATTGCTTCAAGCCACATTTCCTTGTCTGGTCTATTCATCACTTCGAGAATATCTTTTGGTTCTTCTTCAATACACATAAGACTTATATCATACTACTCTAGCCACTTCGGTCTTCTTCTTTATCTTGTTGATCTTCTTTGATTGTTTTCTTCTTCTTTTTCTCCCTCTTGTTCCAAAACTTCTTTCTTTACAATTTCATCTTCAAAATTAACTTGTTGGAATTCTTCTTGTTTCCTTAGGAACACAACATCTCTTTTAATTTTTATAGCCCGTTTGTCTTCAAAATAAATCCTGTATCCTTTTGTATTTTCTCCGTATCCTACAAATATTCCTTTTTTGAATATACTTCAGTTCCAAATATTTTAAAACTTTTTACATCAAATTTATTCTCTGACAAAACTTCAAATGGCGATTTTCCTTCTGTCTTGCTTTTTGCTGTCCTGTTTAATGTAAAGACTGTTGTATTTATGGCTTCTGCCCATAAATATTTTGGTAATCCTTTTGAATGAAGCGTCGTTCTTGCCGCTTCTACTAGAGTTCGATTTTCTCTTACTGCTTTTCCATTTTGTTCTGGTGTGAATACTACCGTTGTTTGATGTTTTATTCCCTTTTTGTCTAATAAAATCTTCATTTCTTTATTTATAAACTCAGTGCCATTGTCAGATCTCATCACTTTTACTTTTTGACTTGTTTCATAGATTGCTTGTTTTGTGAAGTGTTTTACTTTCTCGACGACTTCTCTTTTCTCTTTAAGAAAATATGTGCTTCGAAAATTCGAAAAATCATCCTTCATAATTAAAAAAATATCTGGAATCACCGATTGAATTTTCCTCCGTTGGGCCACATACATCCATATGAACTAATTCTAGACAATGACACAGACACAAACACAAACACAATAACAGACACAAGCACAAACACAATAACAGACACAGACACAAACACAATAACAAACACAGACACAATCACAAACACAAACGCAAACACAAATACAACAACAAACACAGACAGACACAAACACCAACACAAACATTATCCCTCTATCCATCCTTCTAAGTGTTCCTGAGTGCTTTAGCACGATAGGCCAAATTTAGCTTGTTCAGGTCCACAATCATAAAAAAAACAAACACAAACCCAACCACAAACACAAACACAAACACAAACACAAGCACAAACAAAAACACAAACACAAACACAAACTCAAACATAATAACAGACACAGACATAGACACAGGCACAGACACAGGTACAGACACAGACACAGACACAAACAAACACAGACACAAACACAACACAAACAACACACACATACAACACACACAACACAAATCAAACATAATAACAGACACAGACACAACACAGGCAAGACACAGACACAGACGACACAAGACACAAACACTACAACACAAACAACACAATCACAAACACAAACACAAACACAAACACAAACACAAACACAAACAACAAACACAAACACAAAAACAAAAACACAAAACACAAAAACACAAACAAACAAAACACAAATACAAACACAAACACAAACAAAACACAAACACAAAACAAACACAAACACAAACGCAAACAAACGCAAATGAACACAAGCACAAACACAAACACAAACACAAACACAAACACAAACACAACACAAACACAAACACAAATACAAACACAAACACAAACAAACACAAACAAAACACAAACACAACACAAACACAAACAAAACAAACACAAACACAAACACAAACAAAAAAACACAAACAAAACACAAACACAAACAAACACAACACAAGACAAAACACAAACACAAACAAAACAAAACACAAACACAAAACACAAAACAAAACAAACACAAACAAAGCACAAGACGAAACAAACACAAAAACAAAACACAAACACAAACACAAACAAAACACAAACACAAACACAAACACAAACACAAACACAAACACAAACACAAACACAAACCAAACACAAACACAAACACAAACACAAACACAAACACAAACACAAACACAAACACAAACACAAACACAAACACAAACACAAACACAAACACATACACGAACACGGACACGAGCACGAACACGAACAATAACACGAACACGAACACAAACAAACACAGACACCGACACAGACACAGACACAGACACAGACACAGACACAGACACAGACACAGACACAGACACAGACACAGACACAGACACAGACACAGACACAGACACAGACCCAGACACAGACACAGACCCAGACACAGACACAGACACAAACACATACACGAACACGAACACGGACACGGACACGAACACGAACACGAACAATAACACGAACACGAACACAAACAAACACAGACACAGACACAGACACGGACACAGACACAGACAGACACAGTCGCAGACGCAGGCGCATACGCAGGCACAGGCGCAGACGCAGGCACAGGCACAGACGCAAACACAAGCACAAACACAAACACAAACACAAACACAAACACAAACACAAACAAACACAAACGAGCTATTAAATTTTCATTGTTTTGTTTATCATCTGGAGATTATCCACGCTGATACAAAATGTTTGTATTTTTCTGGTAATGATATTAATATTTTGGTAATTACTAACTTATCTGATATTTCACCTACCATTTGCTTTATTAAATTTTGCATTTCTTGAATTTTTGACAAATACCAACACATATCAAAACCTTCTTCAAATTTAAAACAAAAAAATTTTAGTTGTATTAAATGCAAGCTAGTCTGTGATTTTTGTTCGAATACATTGTGAAGCTTCATCCACATTTCTGCTGGAGTCTTACATGTTAAAATGTGTAGAATTACCTTTTCAGTTAATATCGTTGTGATGATACATTGCGCCTTTGCATCTTTGTTTATTCACTCTCTTTTTTGCTTCAGTCTCGTTTGGTATTATGTTATTATTATTATTGTATTGTTCCATCCGCAATTCCATAAATAACATTGCTTTTTAATAGAATTCCTAATTAGAGTTTCCACAGATTCCAATTATGCCTTCCTTCTAGCTTCACACAGTTAAAAACTGTTTCCATTATCATAAACCTTTAGTTCCTCGATACTATTTCCGAGTTTCAAATGTCCCGTCCCGTTTCTCTTTACCGAAACCTCAATTTATTTTGACGTACATTCACATCTCCGAACCGTTCGAACATTAATTTTCCCGACTATTTTTCACACTTCTAATCCTTACGGGTGTCTGGGCCCATAACCTGTTGCACAGAAGAGAAGAAAGAGTCGAACATATGAATTAAAGTTTATTATAAGTCACAAATACAAAACGAAACTTATTCAACTGCCAATATTAATTGTATTTTTTTTTATTATTATTACCTAAATAAATCAAGCATTCATTGACATATCAACAACATGTAAAAAAAAGTAACAAATGATGATAATGCAGAATGTGTTAAGCTCGAAACAAAAGCTAAAAATTCGTGCTTCAGGGTGTGTACTAATATAAAAAACGCTCAAGCTCTCCTGGAACCAGACAATTGGCCAGAACACGTTAAGGTAAGTCGCTATATTTTTAGATTCGACAGATATAACAAATCAAAGAAATAGATCTAGAATAGGAACTACTTCACGCACTTCTGAACTCAACGTTTTTCATGTTAATATTCAGTGTTTGAAAAATAAGCTACTGGAATTGGAGATGTATTTAGAAGTCCAAGAATTAGTGAATACTAGCTTAAAAATAACGAAATCGAATCGATAAAGTGTGAACAATGGACGGTAGCATCATCTTATAGCAGGTTTACTTCCAAGCATGGTGGTGTTCTAATATTAATTAAAAATATAAACAATTGTAAAATGTTAAGTGACATAAATGCTCTTTCAGTAGAAAATCATTTCGAACTGAATGCTGTTCATGTTTTAAAGTAGGTATGTGTGTGTTGTTGTATATAGACCACCAAATGGAGATTTTGTTACATTTTTAGAGACATTAGAAAATTTGTTAAGTAGTTTAGGTAATAAGAAAGCTATAATTGCTGGGGATTGGAACGTTACATTTTGTTCAAATGAAACTAACACTGTCAAACTATGTGACTGCATGTTATCATACGGATTCGTGCAAACTATATTCACCCCTACCAGACAAAAAAATTGTTTAGATAATATTTTTCTTAATTTTGCAATGCATGATTACACAGCGTCCATAGTCACTAATAATATGTCAGATCATGACGGCCAAATACTTAAAACTACCTGTAATTACTAATATTTCTTATAATCAACAGTCAGTTAAATGTACCCGTCCTATTACCGTAAGGAGTTCTTGTATTTTATACAGTATTCTGCAAGAAATGTCCTGTGACTTTATTGACAATACCCTTGTAGACGTAAATAACACGTATAATATGTTTTTTGAAATATTTCTCGATGCATATAAAACTGCTTATCCTGAAATAAAATGAGCAGAACAATACGTGATGGAGGAATCAAATGGTTTACTCCGGGATTAAAACGAATGCGAGATACCCTCACATTCTTAAATGACTATTGTGCAAAGTATCATACTCATGCAGTCCTTGCTAAGAGAAATTACTGTCAGCTACCAAAACAGCTGCTCGTAAAATAGGTTTTTTGTACAGATCTAAGCAGTACTTTACCTCTCGACAACTCCTTCTGCTGTATAAAGCCCAAATTCGGCCTCATCTGGAATAAAATTCTCACCTCTGGGTTAGTGCTCCCCAATATGCTCTCGATATCGTTGATCGTATTCAAAAGAGAGCGATTAGGTTTATAAATGACCCGTGCTTAACTTCTCACATACAGTCCCTTGAGCATAGAATGATGGTTTCAGTTCTTTCTTTGTTATATCGTTATTACAACGACTATTGTGCTGCTGAATTATATTCTTTGATACCTTCTCGGGCTATCTTTGCGAGAAACTCGGTTCGCTCATTCACATTATCAATATGCAGTACAAATCTCCACTTGTACCAAACGGGCACAATCCACATTTTTGTACACGGCTTCTAAACT
This sequence comes from Vesta saturnalis, assembly GCA_036346205.1. Lineage (NCBI taxonomy): Eukaryota > Metazoa > Arthropoda > Insecta > Coleoptera > Lampyridae > Vesta > Vesta saturnalis. The sequence continues at coordinate 61,642 of JARFJB010002443.1, read as the reverse complement.
CGGGAATGATCTCCCTAGTTCCTGCTTTCCTCTCACTTATGATATGAGAAAATTTAAGGTAGCTGTTCATAGGCATCTATTGGCAATTCATTATCCCTCTATCCATCCTCCTAAGTGTTCCTGAGTACTTTAGCACGGTAGGCCAAATTTAGCCTGTTCGGGTCCACAATCATAAAAAAAAAACTACAGAAAGAAATACAGATACGCATTAAAACAAGCAAAAATTCGCGCAACCGATAATTTTATTGCTAGCTCTAATAATCAAAATAAAGCTTTATGGGAAGTAGTCAACTCAAACACGAACAGGAAAACCATTAGTCCAACTACTAGCTGTAGTATTTCGCCTAATGAGTTCAATGAATACTTTATTAGTATTGCCCACAATATCATAAAGGATCTAACAATTAGTAAAGTTGAAGAAAGTGACAACAGTGTTTTATGTCCAACCGACATAAAGTTTCAATTTACCCCAGTTAGCTGTGCACACGTGTGCGACATTGTAAATTCATTAAGGTCTACCAAAACTAAAGACATTTTTGGTATTTGCACATATACTTTAAAATAAATATGTCTGTTTTAATATCGCCAATTACAAAGCTTGTAAATTTGTGTATAAAAAAAGGGAAGGTTTCCTGATAAACTAAAAATCGCATCAGCGGTACCCGTTCTCAAAAACGGAAAGAAGAATTGTTTAAATATCCTATATCAGCCTATATAGCCTATATCAATACTTTCTATTTTTTCAAAAATATTCGAAATGGTATTAACTTTTCAAATAACAAACTATTTTTTTAATAATCAACTGTTTAATACGCAACAATTTGGTTTCCGCAAAAAAGAAGCACAACTGATGCGATTTTAGAGTTAACGGAATACATTCTAACCTGTTTTGAAAACAAAGAAACCCCAATATCGCTTTTTCTAGACCTATCAAAGGCGTTTGATTGTGTGAGTCAGGAAATTTTAATAAATAAAATAAAAGCATATAACTTTAAATCGGATAGTATAAAACTAATTAGTTCATATCTATCTAATAGATATCAGTAGTACTCCGGCACCATCCCCTCCACTTTTTTTACGTCACAAGCCCCGCCCACTGTCACTTTTTTATATGCCCACGTGGGGGACCGTATTTTCCGCCCCTATGGTTTCTTTTCGGAGGCCTTTTTCAAACCCTAATTATTTTTGTTTTTACTCGCTCACGTGTAGGACGCGTTTTTTTCTACCCCTATGGTTTCTTTTCGGGGATCAACCCTTGATAAAATTTCAATGTTGTATTAAGAGCCTTTTTGACAGCAATTTTTTGTACTTGCTCACGTGAGGGGCAGATGTAGGGGTTGGTCTTGGTCTTGGGGTTGGTCTTGGACTTGGGCTAGGTCTTGGGGCTGGGGGCTGGACTTGGACCTGGAGTTGGTCTTAGGGTTATTTTTGATGGAGAGCTTTAACCCTAATTAAGGTCCTTTTGGTTGTATTAAGAGCAGTACCCCTGGAGGTTAGGCAAACGCACACGCATACAATGTTGGAAATTGCATAATTACCCTAATAAGATATTATTATTAAAATTATCGATCCAATTGTTTTAAAATGGTCATATGCTATTGGGTACGTTCGGGTGATCTTTTACGTTTGCGGAAACCAGATTACAGTTCAAAACTGAATACATTAAAGTCTAATTAAATATGACGTGAAATACTAAATAATTTCTACCCTAATGCAATATTTTCGTTCAATTACATACACACAAAATTGTTTCATATTTGTAGAGCTGATCTTATCACGTCATCCTATAAGAGTAATAATACATTTTAAAAATCTTTATCGACATTTATATATATATATATATATATATATATATTATATTATCAGGTTGATATTCTTAAAAACATGTTAATTTAATTTAACTCTATGTTATATATAAGGAATTATTACTTTCCAGCCTTTTTAATGGGGTTTTTATAACTGGTAATAAACACGTTACTATGAAACAATTTTGTGTGTATGTAATTGAACATGCAAATAGATCAGACATAATTTTCCGAATGTATAGGTGGTGCCTGTTTAGAAAGAGAGAATCTGCCTATATATAAAACATCATTGCATTAAGGTAGAAATTATTTATATTTCACGTCATATTTAATTAGACTTTAATGTATTCAGTTTTGAAATGCAATCTGGTTTCCGCAAACTGTAAGACATAATTTCGGTTGATTGATTGATACTGATCTGGTTGATTTGCTCGAGCATGATTTGTTTGAGATTGATTGATTAATTAATTAATTGATTTGTTTGTGTGCATGAGAAAGAGCCGAAAGAGCGAGAGAGACAGGGAGAGAGAGAGAGAGAGAGAGAGAGAGAGAAACAAGGTAGAGCAAGAGAGAGGTGTGCATTATCATCTTCCATTATAGAAAATGTTCATTAATCTATACGCCACTAGATGGTACTAAAATCAATTAAACTCAAAGGGGCCAGGGCGCAGACCCTGATACAAGTCCTGTCTTACAAGGTTAGGGCCGCCTTATTAGAATACAATTTTGTATGACGGGGCGAATTCCTACAGCTGTAAGATTAAGTTAGAACCCGCATACAATTGCACCAAGGGGCCACGATAGGGGCTAAGCTCTACACTTGTCTTATAAGGTTAGGGTTCCCATACCATCTTCAGCCAGGGGGCAAAGGCCCGAGAACAAGTTGCGAAGCCCTACACATGTCTTACAAGCACCTCCTTATTAGAAATACAACGTATAAATAATTTTCTCGTATAGGTAAAAGATCACCTGAACGTACCCAATAGCATATGTCCATTTTAAAACAATAGGATCGATAATTTTAATAATAATATAATATCTTATTAGAGTAATTATGCAATTTCCAACATTGTATGCGTGTGCGTTTGCCTAACCTCCAGGGGTACTGCTCTTAATACAACCAAAAGGACCTTAATTAGGGTTAAAGCTCTCTATCAAAAATAACCCTAAGACCAACTCCAGGTACCCCAGCCCAAAGACCTAGCCCAAGTCCAAGACCAACCCCTACATCTGCCCCTCACGTGAGCAAGTACAAAAAATTGTTGTCAAAAAGGCTCTTAATACAACATTGAAATTTTATCAAGGGTTGATCCCCGAAAAGAAACCATAGGGGTAGAAAAACACGTGTCCTACACGTGGAAGGCCATAAAATAGGGGGGGAAAACGCGTCCTTCACGTGAGCGAGTGAAAACAAAAATAATTAGGGGTTGAAAAAGGCCTCCGAAAAGAAACAATAGGGGCGGAAAATACGGTCGCCCACGTGGGCATATAAAAAAATAAAAGTGGGCGGAGCTTGTGACTTAAAAAAAGTGGAGGGGATGGTGCCGGAGTACTACTGATATCAGTTAGTAAGCTGTAACGGAATGTCAACAGAACTATCCAATAGAATTGGTGTGCCGTAGGGAAGCATTTAAGGGGCGATTTTATTTCTAATCTATATTAATAACTTTGCAAATTGCCTAGATATACGTCAAATTGTATATGCGGACGATACTACACTATTGATGAAAAGTAAATCATTGCTGTGCTGTGCTCGAATGCGATGTCTTACAATTAAAAGCCACTGATTGGTTAGCAGCAAATAAGCTATGCATAAATACCGAAAAAACTCAAAAAATGACTTTTGCTTAAAAAGACCAAAATTTCAGAAATCCCGAATGTATCAAGTTTCTGGGGGTATACTTAGATTCTAAATTAAATTGGACTGCACATACTAATAAGTTAGCTATGAAGTTGAGTAAAAATATTTATGTTTTACGCAACTTGCAAAATTCAATTCCATCGGGCGTCCTGAGGACGACATACTTTGCAATATGTCACTCGACCATGTCGTGTGCCATCCTTTTCTGGGGACATTCATCGGGTAGCAAATGAATTTTGCTTTACAGAGAAGAGCAATACGAAGTATCGAGAACTGTTCGTATAACATTGACTGCAAACAAGCATTTATCGAGTTGGATATAATGACATTACCTGGAATGTTTATTTACCAATGTCTCATGTATGTAAAGAAGAACATTCATTTATACACTCAACAAAAAGAAGTGCATGAGTTCAACACTAGAGAGAGTGAAAATCTGCATAAAAATTCTATCGAATTAAAAAATCCCAAAACGGTCCTAATTTCTTATGCATCCAGTTCCATAATAAGTTGCCTATACAAATACGAGAATTGCCTTTACTACAATATAAATTATCCATAAAAAGACATTTACTCAAGAACGCATTTTATAAGCTTGATGATTACATGAAATGTAAATACATAATTATTATATTGACGTTTGTCAATACGTCTGTATATTAACATGAATAAATAGTAATAATAATAAATAATAATAATATACGAATATGTGGATTCTCATCAGACCAATACCTACAATTTTGTGAAGGCACGATGCCATTAGTTGTAAAAGTTGACTCATCTGAAAAAAATATTTTTTATAAAAATATCTGTCGTTCAAAATCTTTTCTCCAACCCATAAACAAAACAGCAATCGTCTCTAGCATCTAATTTATGAATTAAAGTGGATTTACATGGTATAATTTTATTTTCTTTGAGAAATTTTGGTATCACCGATTTACTTATTTATAATTCAGTAGACCGCTTTCTCAATGATAATTGATTATCAGTGTTCACGGATTCTATCACCAACAGTGTAGCCTTCATGATCATGAACTAGCTTTTTTTATGGAAATTTTGCACCCTTCCAGTTTCTCTAAACTTTTTTACACGTTTTTTACTCCACAGACAGAAATTGCCACCATTGGAAATCGCTCGTAAAACTTATTAATAACATGAGCATAAGACGCTTCCCCAAGTCCATAACATTGTATTAGGTGAATGCGCTGTTCGAGAGTCAACATTTTTAATACAAAAAAACTACAGAACAAGTAAAAACTAAATAACAAGTTTAACTAAGATTATAAATTGTTTGCTTTACTAGACGCGATTGTTCGTTCATACAATAAAAACAACGCAGATTTAATGACAGTAAGCTGATCTTTCTGAAATTTTGCATAATGCCATAGTTTTATTTTCTGAACAACTTTTCTTAGTGACACTTTGACGTACTATGAACGGAAAAGGTACTTTGCCTGAATCGAAATTGACAACGGATTTTTGCTCAACCTCCTTAATTTTAACCAATCAAAAGTAAACTAAAAATAAGTTTCAGACCAAGCAGGATGAAATCCCAAAATATGAAATTCCAATTAGAAAATTTTGGTCATACCTACTGTGAACTCAATCCGGGACACACTATATATATATATATATATATATATATATATATATATATGTGTATATACAGTGATGATCAAAAGTCCGTCACCCCTTTAACTTTTGAACGATAACAGGCATAACAGCTTTTATCGTGCAATTTGGTGTGTTATTATAAAAGTAAAAAAACTATTATTTGCCGTAAAAAGGCTGCCCAAAGCTAAATTCCACATTTTTCCCCCAAAAATTAAATGTTTGGGTAATCACATAGTAAGGCTCATATTTTTAGATGGTAATTTAAATGACCCCATGTACCTCGAATTGTCATTAATAACATTATAGCATAAAATCCCTAAGAATTTAGCATGAACGTCATTTTCCAACAAGGCCCACCGCATTACTTATAGATGTGAAAAATTACTTAGACGCTACTTATGCGAATAGGTGGTCGCCTAAGTCCTACAGAGTGCTTAGCGCAGTCACCGAATCTGTCACCCCTAGATTACTTTCTATGGGGTTACCTTAAATCTCCAGTTTATACAACAAATCTGGAGTCTTTGGAAAAACTTCGTCAACGTATCATTGCCATTTGTGCACAAGTGACCCCAGAACGCTAGGGAAGCATTCTCCTACCGAATGTTTATTTGCCAAAAGATGCTAGGCGAACATTTCGAACGTATTTTAAAATAAGAATTTAATGTTGTTTATGCGATGCAATATTTTTTATTTGTATCATTAAAATTGTATTTATTCTTTCTCGGCATTTTTACATTAGTTAATTCCGATTATAGCTTTACCAAAAATAATAACTGTTTTTGATAACTAAATGTCATAGTCTAAAAACCATAGCAATGATTAATTGGTACATTTTGTAGTACGTTCAGAATCAGTTCTTGAATGTATCACCGTATCACGCGAATACGAGTTATTCAAATGTTTTCAAATTCGGCGGCTGATTTAAGAATAAAAGTATCTTTAAAATGAGGTGTCACTCGACCCCCCCTTCCCATAAGAACAAAAATTTCAACATATCGCCCAGCTGTCTTTTTGAAACTTTCGGCAGTCATTTTTACGCCAAAAAATAGTTTTTTTATATATATATATATATATATATATATATATATCTACGTTTCGGTAGTTTGTCTTTACCACCTTTATCAAGATTATAAATATTGATCGACAATGTATGTCAAGTCACTTGATTAGCACTAGATCTTAATATTTGTGTTCTGCTGCGGGTTGTGGGTATGTATTTAAGGTACTGTTTTGAAATGGGTTTAGTGGAGTGTTGGATAGTGTTAGATGGTTATTGCTATTATTTGGTTTAATTTGTCGTATTACAGGTTTCTATATTGGTGATATTCTAGAACCATCATCACGGTTGTTTAAAGCCGAGAGACGTTTCTCAATTTCAATGGCTTTCTTATACGCCTTTTTTGCAACGTATATGCTGATGGAATTAATTTAATTTTGTTAGAATCAATATGGTGTCCAGTTTCAAGGTGATGAGTTGCTAAAGAATAGGAAGTAGCATGTTGTTTAATGGCTAATTTGTGTTCTTGTGCTCTTATGCTCAGTTTCCTATTAGTTTGTCCTATGTAAGATTGTTTGGCAACCATTACATGGAATCTCATATATTCCTTGATCCTCACCATGTATTTTATCCTTAAGACTCATTGTAAGTGCGTTTAATTCACCTACACATGAACTTGCACGATATCTTGCCAAAGAACTTCAACCTATTTGTGTAAGTGCAAGATCATATATTAAGAACTCTTTAGACTTTTTAGATAAACTTAAAGACGTTAATTTAGATGTAAGTGATGTTTTAGTTACTTTCGATGTTATCTCATTATTTACAAAACTTTCTATAGAAGAAACTACTCACATTTTACAAACACAACACTCCATCAATCAAGATCTTATCACTTTAATAAAAAATTGCATGTATTCAACTTATTTCATATACAAATGACAATTCTATAAACAAGTTGAAGGATGTCCAATGGGATCTCCTCTTTCACGTACAAATCGCTATCTTAATGTTTAGTCACATCACCATCCATCCCGACTACGTGGCATTATTAAGTTTACCAATCAGGTCAATTCGCTTAACATATGACAAACTTAAACACAAAGAACTTAATAATCTATCTAAAATACTACAACAAAATGGGTATCCTTTAAATATAATTCAACAAATCACTAATCAAGTGATCAATAGCAATACAAGAGCAAACATTAGAATCAATGAAACTAAGAAGCTACTTACTTTACCATACATAAGAGGTATAGCTGATATAGCATAGAAATTTTCCAAAACAGAATTCCGTATAATTTTTGAACCATATACAACTGTCCTACAATTTATACAAAATCCTAAGGATAAAATACATGGTGAGGATCAAGGAATATTTGAAATTCCATGTAGGTAATGGTTGCCATAGATCTTACATGGGACAAACTAATAGGAAACTGAGCACAAGAACACAAATTAGCCTTTAAACAACATGGTGCTCCCAACTATTGATTCTAAAAAAATTACATTAATTGCATCAGTATATACCTACGTTGCAAGAAAGGATTATAAGAGAAGCCATTGAAACTGAGAAACGTCCCTCGGCTTTAAACAAACGTTATGATGGTTCTAGAATACCACCAATATGGAAACCTGTAATTTAAATTAAACCAAATAATAACAATAACCATCTAACACTATCCAACACTCCTCTAAACCCTTTTTAAAACAGCATTTTAAATACAGTACCCACAACCCGCAGCAGAACACAAATATTAAGATCTAGCGCTAATCAAGTGACTTGACATATGTTGTCAATCAATATTTATAATCTTGATAAAGGTGGTAAAGACAAACTACCGAAACGTAGGTTATTTATGACAAAGTGTTACTTTAATACACGAGTTTACATCCCGGCATGTCATCATTTTCAAAATAAATAAATAAATATATATATATATATATATATATATATATATATATATATATATATATATATATATATATATATATATATATATATATATATATATATATATATATATATATATATATATATATATATATATATATATATATATATATATATATATATATATCACGCTAAAATAAATATTTGGTTAGTACAAAATTAACCAGCTATTTTGCAAACTAAGAGCGTTGTTATTTTGGAGAAATCTGCTCATTCTTGAAAAACCATTGATGATTTTAGCTTATATGATAACTTCTTCATTTTAGTAACCCAAAATAACAAGATTCTTGGCTAGTTTATAAACTAACAGAATGGATTAGTTGTAACTTTACTTGAAAAGTAAGTGTGAGGTTGTCTTAACTTTCTGCAAATTTCCTGTCTTTGTACGAGTTTTCATGTGGTTTTCGACAATTTAAAAAGTGATAGTGGCTCGCAGGGACATATTTAATAAGCTGATTTTGACAATATTCAAAGGGGAAGGCGTGTAACACAACATTTTAAAGAAAAGTGAGTATGAAGTGCTATTCGGAGAATTAAATAATTCGGACCCTGCAATGCGGGCAGAGCCGATTATCGCTTCATGGAATTCAGAAAGTTGGTCAAGACTTTATCCTTTTGAAGAAGAATTCCGATAAAGCTCTTGTCTACATGGAACAAGTTTTCGACATCAATCACGATGCCCATAAAGCAACACAACACGGTGGTAGACAAGTTACTTTAAAACAGTTAAAAGGAAAATATTGGAATATAATACAAAAACTAGTTACTTTATTTATTGAAGGCTGTGACATTCGCCAAATGAATAACAAAAATATATCGAAAGCATTAGTTATCAAACCCTTGGTATCTAATCATACGAACTCTCGCTGCCAAATATATCTTATCGATTTACAAACTCGAGAGCATACATTTATACTTGTGAACCAAGATTATCTTACTAAATATATACGACTAAATGCACTTAAGACAAAAACTGCTAAAGAAGTTGCCTCCAACTTGTTTGATATTTTACTGATCTAGGAGCTCCTTGCGTGGTGTTACATAGTGATAATGGAAGGGAATTTGCAAATCAGGTCAGTATGTGACTAGCGGATAACTACATCATTTCAAAATGTGCCTGGATCCTGATTTGACTAACCACGCGACTGCCGAGTGTGATACAGGTTTCAAGCAATGTACGTTAGCGGCGAGGTGGTGCAGTGGTTATGTATAACGTAGAGACCCTGATTCGATTCCCGTCGGTGGTAGATTTTTATTTAATTTTTTTAAATATGTGTTGTTTTTATTATTAATTGTAAAGACAGCCAGGGCGGATTAGTTTGACCTAGGGGTGCATATAAGACTGTGACTATCCACTATTGATATGTATCGAAATGTCCATTGCATTGCTTGGCCCACTACGTTTGTACAGGTAATGTTCGTTGCCTACTTTTTAGTGGTTCTAGAGATTTGCAGTAATAATGCAAATTAGGCCGGTTAGAATTATTGTATTCTTTTGTTTTGATTTGGTGTTGTCAGGTTTACGCTGTTTTTTTTAGATTTTCTATATCCTTAATTAGCCTTTAAGCTGGTTTCATAAACTTCTCCGCCAGAGCTAATAGTACAATGGTGATTCGATGTGCTTATGGGGCCGGCGTCCTGGGTTTAAGTAACAATGTTTTCTTTTTTAATTTTTTTTGCTTATAGTTTTTTTTTTAAACAGATAGAGGGCTTTTTTTGAACTTTTTATCTCCTACTTTGGTTTTCTTTCAGAGTCTGAATAGGCTAGCCTACGGGTGCGTCAGGTCACGTATTTTTAAAAAATCTGTGAGTAGTACGAAATTAATTGGTCAGACTTTAGGCACAACTGATAGGTGGTATCACATAAGCAATACTTTTTCTTAATTGTTTCGTTTATTTTTATAAGTAGTGACTGAACTTATACACATGTGGCCCGACTGCCAGATGGTGCACGGAAACCAAGGCATTTTGAATCACAGGGGTCAGTAGAACGTGAAAAGCAAGACATCGAATCAAAACTTGTTTGCTGGATGATAGGCAATAATACTACGGCATGGAGCGAGGGATTGCGTTTTGTACAATTTGCAAAGAACAGGTCAGTAATAGCAAAGTTATTGTTAGAAGTGCACTATCTTTACTTGTTACACTAATAAAAAAGTAACGTAATTTTCGCTATACCGTTACATCTTTTAAGCAGTAATTCCCTATCCCATACTTGTACTTGATTGTCTATTTGGCACTTCTCACTGTAAATTTATAGGTATTTCCATTCCGGTATAGGAAGAAGCCCATACGAAGCAATGTTTGGAGTACCGGCTCGTAACGGACTTAAAAGCCTGCGACTTTCTAAAAAAATATTAAAAGATATTAGAAGCCAGGAACACCTGGCAAACTTACACAATGTACATGAAAAAGAAAAAAGATAGTATAATGGCATTAAACAATGAAACAAATGACGCTGAAGATGAGACCTATACTACTGCAGAGGATGAACTGCAGATTGAAAATCTAGACAGAAATAATGAATCAATAATAGAACTAGATATAGGCAAAACAATTTTGTTCTACAATGTATTACGCATTTAGTAAATGTATCCAGAAATAGGAAAAAAAAACCTTTTGTTTCTAGGTTACAATTCTGTTACTCTAATTGTTGACAAGGATGGAAGCAACACTGTGGAGTTCATGTTAAGACAATGGAAAGAAAGAAAAAAGGATCTCCATCAACAAGAATCTGAATATATTTTGTAAACTTTCTGATGTGTAGGTATATAAACTAGCAGCTATTTTAGTAAACTTACATAAAATATCCATTTTAACCATATTTTCTGGATACTGTGTAGGTATACTAATCGGCTAGTTTCTACACAAGCGGGTGTATATATAACTTTGACTTTACTAAATTAATTCCTATTGCAACGGAATTGTAGCATTTGCGAATTAATTAAACAAAATCAATTTGCACTTCATAATAATAAAAAAGACATACAAAAGTCTTTTATTTAAGGTTATATTTATAAATGTAATTTAAGTTGGTACTGCTGTATTCATACAATATATGTACAATCGTAGAAGCTAGGCTAACAGAAGTACCAACATAACTCTGTGACAAAAAACTTGACATATTTTTTTAAATGCTTTATAAAAATTGTATTAAAGCTACACAAAAAACGGTGTGTATTACTCGTTTAATACGTTTTCCGATTGTTGTAACATAAATTAGTATTGTATTATTGTAGGCGTCATAAATCGCGGAAGTACTTCTTATTTCAAAATGCTCTACTTATATAGAAATCTTAAAATATGAAATATTACGTTTTATTTTCTATTTATAGTAAACATAAACTAATCGCATTTAATAAATTTGGAAGCCAACACAAGATTTACGATGGCCAAAATGGTGTTAATAGTCAAACCTGGGACTGTTTGGAATTAAATAAAATTTTCAGGGTAACTCAACCCCTTATGACTATGTCAGAGTACTAAATACCATCATTTAAGAATTATGGACACTGGTACTATTATGACATTTTTTGGTTATAGTACCAATATCATCGTAACTATTTTAGACGTACAAAATATGTTGAGAGATAATTTGTCACTTACACTTATATTGTTGCCCATTGTTGCGAGCAAGTCCGATTCTCGTTAAATATACCACATGTAAAAAAATGTTTCAAATAGAAGTTGTAGCAATTACAATATTGCACATTTGTAAAATAGTTTCAGCTATACAGGGTGCTCTGATTAGTCAAGGCATTTTAACAAGGTATTTTTTTAAATGGCATCGGTAGTATGTTTTTACATGCTCGAACTCACGACAGCGATCTACATACGTCACTATATTTTCTCGAGAAAATTTTGCCGCGTTGCCAAGTTATTGCCAAAAATATGAAAATTTACTGAAAATCGCTTCATCATAAATTACATAACAGTTTACTAATAACATCTTAATCAAAAGCAAAGAGTGTATAAAATATATGGGGCATGTATATTATTCTACGCTTTTGTAAAACTACTAAATCCCTTCAATTTATGTATACACCATATGGTCTCTACAACTAGTATTTTTTGAGAAATTATCCGTTTAATGAAAATTTTACACTTGTACAACTTTATATTTTGAATGGAATACTCTGTAGGTATAACATTCCACAGTTTATAAAATTTCTAAATTTACTTGATCTATCCTATGACCTCTAAACCCATATGTAGCAATGATTACATTTTCCCCACAAAAGTGCATGTACGGGGTAAGTGTAATCCAAGAGAATGTAGTAAATGTAATAATTGATCACATTTGCCCAAGCCTCACATTTTAATCTTTTTAATTCACGTATTACTTTTTTTTAGCGTAAAATCTTTATTGAAAAATTCTCAGTTACATTGAAAATTTATTCTAACTTATTTTACAACAATTATTAAATGAATAATGACAATTCGCTAAAGAAACGATACTGAACAATCACTTTATTAAGTACTCAAAATGGCCACCATTTACTTCTAAAGAGTGAAACACGCGATCGTTAAATGCACTGGTGCTCGGGTAACATGCCTTTGTCGATACTTCGGAAAGCTTCTCTTATCCGTTGTTTCATATCTTCTTTTGTCGTAACAGGTGTTTTATAAACTTGGCTTTTAATGTAACCCCATAAAAACAAATTTACTTTCGTTAATCCTGGGTAACGTGGTGGTCATTTAACTGGACGTGCTGTGCCTATCCACCTATCAGGAAACCTGTTATTTAAAAATGTGTTGACTAAAACGGTGTTATGAACTGGAGATCCATCATATAAGAACCACATTCTTAGCTTGACTAGATTGGGTAAATGTCATATTATATGGTGTAATTGATTTTGCAAAAAATCCAAGTAAATTTCTTCAGTTACCTTCCATCAAAAAAATACGACCCGATTACATATCTTCCTATGATTCCAACCCAAACGTTCAAGAACCACCTTGCCTGACTAATAGTCCTTATACAATGTGGTTGTTCGGTAGAATAATAATGGAAAGTATGTCTGTTGACAAACCCATTTTTGTGAAATGTCGATTCGTCAAAAGAGTACCTGTTCCGTTCAATTTTTTCTGAAGCCCATTCACAAAAGCTTATTCTTTTTTCAAAATCATTGGGTAATAACTCTTGCATCCTTTGAATGTGGTATGGATGCATTTTGTTTGTGCCCTGAATTCATTGGACAACAGTACGGCTTATGTCACTCTGGTTTGAAAAATCACTAGCCGATATGTTAGCATTTTCTACATCTTGTAACATAACTGTCGTCTCATTATCTGGTGTTAATGCAATTTTTGTTCTTTCGCTATTTGGGTAAGCAACATTTCCAGCTTGTGTAAACCTTAACAATAAACTTTCAAATGCTTCTTTTCTAGACTGCCTTCAAGTGGATATTTTTGATGGTATAATCTTGACGCCAAAAAACAATTTTTATGACTTTCACCCAAAACAAAAATCATATCTATCAACTCTTCAGCGTCAAAATTCATTTTCGCAAAGTATGGTGCATGAGACCCTAAGCTATTTATTCTTGACATTAATAGTAACAAAATTCGAAAATGTCAAAGTACCAGCCTACTTGATAAAAATAAAAAGAATAAGATTTCCATTAAACTGGCAATTTCTGAAAAAATAATAGTTTTAGAGGTCATAGTTATTTAAATTGATCAAAGAGATTTAGGAACTTTAAACATTATGGAATATTACAGATTGTTCCATTAAGAAATATGAAATTGTGTAAGAGAAAAATTTTCTCACAACATAATAGTTTTAGAGCTCATAGTTATTAAGATAGATCAAATGGATTTAGAAATTTTATAAACTATGGAATGTTATACCTACAGGGTATTCCAGTAGAAAAAATGAAATTGTACAAGCGTAAAATTTTCATTAAACGGATAATTTCTCAAAAAATACTAGTTGTAGGTAGAAACCATATGTTGTATACATAAATTGAAGGGATTTAGTAGCTTAACAAACGCATGGAATAATATACAGGGTGTTCCATTAAAAAAAATAAATTTTGGCTCGTTAAAATGTAATGATTTTGTGCCTTCATAATAAACATGAAAAAACATTTTCTTTTGTCCCGTACGTTTTATACACTCTTTATCTTTGTAACTATACAAACATGTTGCTTAAAATGTTATTAGTAAACTGTTACGTAATTCATTTATGATGAGTGATTTTCAGTACATTTCCATATTTTTGACAATAACTTAGCAACGCGGTAAAATTTTCTCGAGAAAATAGTGACGTATGTAGGTCGCTATGGTAAGTTCCATCATGTAAAAACATACTACCGATATCATTTAAAAAAATAACTTTTTAAAATGCCTCGACTAATCGGAGCACCCTGAAATATAGTGACGTATGTAGGTTGTTATGATGAGTTCGATCATGTAAAAACATACTACCGATGCCATTTAAAAAATATCTTGTTAAAATGCCTCGACTAATCAGAGCACCCTGTATACCTAAAATTAATTTACACATATGAAGTACTATTGGAATTGTTTTTGCATATGGTATATTTCATGACATATGAGTTCCTCGCACTGATGGGCCACAGTGTATGTAGAAATTGATATGTCGTTTTAAAAATGCGGTTCAAGATATAGTAATTTTATAATCACTTTATATAAAATTACCATCAAACCGATAAATTTATTACAGAGAAGTGAATAGTAAAGAAAACTATTTTACCAACTTCTTTGACTGATTTATTTGAGGCTGGATCATGCTACATTATTGTGAAAATTGGTTACTTCGAATTGAATTATTTTGGATTGTCTAACTCTAAAAAAGAGCAACATTATAACAAAACATAAAATTAAAAAACATAATGAATATTTTACTCAAGTCTGCTTAACTGAATGGCTCTCATTAGTATGATGAATTATACCAATTTTAGATAAATCTCAAAAATTCAAACATGTCCTTTTTACTCCATTTTTTTCTGTAATTTTTCAGTATTTTATTTGTCTTATTGGGGACGAAATATTGGTAAGAAAATGATTTATTAGGTACATCCAGGGCGGATTCCCAATTAAGCCAAATAGACCTTGACGCCGTATGATTTAGAAATATATATATATATATATATATATATATATATATATATATATATATATATATATATATATATATATATATATAATAATATATAATCAATTATTGAATATTAAAACGAATAAAATCATCAAGAACACTTATTATTTCTAATAAATATATTTGTGGTGTGAAACTTTTTTTTTTTACGGGCGCGCTGTTAAAGTTTGCACTAGGGCGGTACTTGTACTAATTGTATCTACTTGCATCTAATACGCCACTAATTACACGTTGGATTTTTTAAACTTTACAAAATCTGTAACGTACGGTAACAGAAATTATTCAAATATATTTACAAACTTTTAAATTTTTATATAAAATTGAAATACGTGCGTGATTTACGATTCATATACATTTTTGTATGAATTTGAAGTTGCCCTTTTCTAGTCAGACGAATTCAACGTATATGTTCTGTGGAACGTGCGTGATTTATGGTTCATATGAGTTAGTACGTGAAAAAATTGAGTGTGACAGACGGACATAAATTTTATGTTCCGTTTTACTGTTTTTATGCGGAAACAATTTAGCGGTACCTTAGGATATTAGAAGCGCACTTTTTTTTACAGCTGCACTATTTTAAAGCTTCTTGAAAACCCTTACTAAAATGTGTCTTACTTATGAAATTCTCTTAAAACTTTAAAATTCGGCGCAATCATATACTGGCCTATTTCGCTTGCGCAGTACGTAATACGATCTGACAACGAATCCATGATTTTCTTGTCAGTAATGTCAGTTGTCATAAACAGCTAGTGTTTAAAGAACTGATCGTGTTTTATTTTAAGAAATTTAAAGTTTTATAGTAATTAGGTACGTTTGTATTTTATATATATTGCAGTGTAAATTTGAATGCAATTGAACATTCAATATGACGCTTAGCAGTAAAATCAATATGGAACACTATAATTAAAGCAACGCCATTTTCTTTACTATCTGGTAGCTCATGGCTCTTGATTAATTTTTTTTTATGTCTTAAGATTGTGT
The DNA here is from genome assembly GCA_036346205.1 of Vesta saturnalis. Lineage (NCBI taxonomy): Eukaryota > Metazoa > Arthropoda > Insecta > Coleoptera > Lampyridae > Vesta > Vesta saturnalis. The sequence continues at coordinate 45,301 of JARFJB010002443.1, read as the reverse complement.
ACATTCCGTAAATAAGTCAGCATGTCGACGTCGCCTGATTATCGTCGAAATTCGCCGGATTACAAAGAAAGAACAAAATCTCGTTCTAGGTCACCACATTATAGACGACATAATGGACATAGATCTCCATCACACCATAGCGCAAGAAAATCATGTAAGTAAATAAAAACAAAAGAAAATAATAAGTATGCTTAAGAAAAAAAAAATTAAAACAATTGAAGGAATATTGTAATCATTTAGAGTATTAAAGGTGACGCATTTCAGATTGTATCCTTGTTTACTAACGTATTTCTGCGCCAAGTTTGTGCTTTGTAAATGAGAAAGAGATGTGTATACGTTACAGTATCACCAACTGAACTTTTTAGAATTGCCAGTATTAGGATCAATGCTACGTAATAGTTTTTTTTTTGTTTTTTGAAATTAGGTAATGGAATTATTCAAAATAAAAGACTGCATAGTCTATTGTATAACTTGATTCTGTTTTGCTTAGTCACATTTGGAGTATTTTTTTTCTGTATAACACTTGCAGATGATTTGTGTAATAATTATGAACTAAAGATTGGTTTATGCACTCTTTTAGTTTTCACATTTTTAATGATTGCTTTATGCAACAATTAATGAAGGACTAATTGTTACTGTACACCATTTTGAATGCAATTGAACATTCAATATGACGCTTAGTTGTAAAGTTAGTAAAGTTTTTATTTAATAATTTGACATTTTAGGTTAACAGGTTTATAAACCATTACAATTTAAAATTTAGTATTCATGCTTTACATGTTGACTGACCCATTGTGGAGGTACAGATTCATAGAAACACAATGAGACCATAACAGCCTATACTGCACTTGGAGGTTTGGATAGTGTGATGATTAACATTCAATCAAAAAGTGTTTGATTTGCCACTAATGAAACTAAAAGAATAGGTAACCCTCCAATTAACAACTCTTATCAGGAGAAAAGAATGTATAATACGATATAATTATATCTGTTTCGAGACTGCTGTGGCTGGCATGTCCACCTAACGATTCATGTCAACATGTTAACGTTTTGATTGAATGTTAATCATCACACTATCCAAACCTCCAAGTGCAGTATAGGCTGTTATGGTCTTGCGTGTCTCTTTTACTATATTTAGTTAATTACAAATAATGTCTTTCATGACCATGTTACGAAATGTAATATGTAATTTATTAATACAGAACCTCCTTTTACTGTCAAATTGATGCTCATTTCTTCCACAATATTGCTCTAATGAAACTCCATTTATTAAAAATCGTTCTTTTCTCATCTAAATCTAATACAATCGTTTTGCAAGATATTGATGAATATTTTCTATAATTCAATGATTGAAGATTCCTTCTTTGATTCTTTCATATGGAGGTGGAAGGTTCAACTGGTCTTAAATGTTCCAATAGGTCCAAACAAGATTATGGCACCTGTCGAAATCTGTAATAAGGCAATGAGATTGTTACTGCTTGATTAACTTCACGTTTATTCAGTTAGTTATATTTTCATTTTTGTTATACACTTAAAAACCTTATTTTTAAGTTAAAGCTTATTGTGTAGAAATCCATGTTCCCTTTCATTCTTATTCTCATTGTTGAAATACAATATCTAAATAAACTTATTATGTTCCAAAGAAAAGGCATTCCAATTTGTATACCCTAAAAATAACTAAACTTGACAAACACTATTAAAAGCTTACTTACCTCTACAGCAACTATAATGATTAGTAATTAGTCTTGATAAAGACTGTTATTACACAGTAAAAATGGAAAAAGCATATAAAAATAAAGAAATTACAAGACGAAAAACAAAATCTGAAGTTTAGAATGAAAACTAATTTGAAGGATCTTATTTCACAATATAAAATGGTAGTAGATTTTGGCAATATATGTCGTGTTTTCAGATAACTATTATTGATGTCACTGTGATATCAATTATTTAATGTAAAGTGCACAATTTTTTCATTACATACATTTCACCAATAATGAACAATATCCTTTGTGCTGTTAATGGTGATGATGAGCTATGAAATTTTGAGTAAAGCATGTTGCTATACTAGTATTAAAAGTGGTTGACGTGCATTTGTCCAAGGGCTTAGTTTAGGTTTAAAATCATGAAATAGTCTTGGACAACGATTTGCTTTAGTTCATGTTGGTGACGATAATGGTTTTATTTCTGGCATGTAGCTTACTTCTCTCTGTAGAAAGAATAGTGCCGATATGCACAACGAAATGGATGTAGATACGAGAAGTAGTTTATGAATCATCTCATTCCAAATTTACCATGTATTCAGTTATCGTTATCAACAATGTTTCTTGTCATAGCAGGACTGTAGAAACTATTCCAAACATGACATGATGGAAAGAATAAATTATCGATTGGCTTAGTGAGAAAGAAATATCCATCAATACAATGAGAATAAACTTGGTGTTATGGTACAAGGTCATCAGGTTTTTCTTTTACCTGCACCACTGTGAATTAAATCTGATAGAAATGGTGTGGGCACGTCATACATCATATTAAAATAAATAATATAACTTTTAATGTAAAGGACATGGGCGTAATAAAAGTAACAATTGGAAATTGGCAACATTTTATAAATCATGTAAAGCCTGTTGAAAATAACATGTGGGTTGCAGATAACCACCAAGAAGGTATTGAAGAGTTTAATCAAGGTTACACAGTCATCTTCCATGGATGCCGACTCTACGACACATATTTGTGTGAGAAATATTATATTAGGATAGAATAAAATTGATATTTTGTTTATACGCAAGATCCTTCTGTAGATGTAGCATAAAGTTACAATTTCCACCTAACTGAACATCTGTCTCATGGTGGTATTTATAGGGGTTTCTTTTACATATCAAGGTAAATGCTGAAGTAGTTAAATTCCATGTAAAAGGTTACCTCGATTATCTGTGAGTTACACCCCTATATAAAATTCACACTCCTACTTCACCTTTCTAGTAAAATCCATTTCAAAGTTTCAATTTATATTGATGAGTTGTTGCTTTCTTTTGGCATATGTATAATTTATGTGTAAATGATTAATATGTATTGGAGTTATTTATTTTGAGGTTAGAAACGGTGTGTGTCATGCCGTACCTACGGTATTATAAGGGAACTTGTCATATTACAAAATGGTACAGTAATCTATCCGCAAAATAAATCTAGCAAGCATGCACCTTGTTCCCATAACTCTCTTTTGCACTAAGATTCAATTAATATTTAACATTTTAGATATAAAAGTTCTACCAACATTTCTTAAATATTAAGTCTTCTATGTGTGCATAGGCTGCCATGAACGGGTGGCCAACTAAGAACGGCCGTCGGCCATATCTCAGGAATGGATTATAGCACAGGTTGGGGAAAAACATTTTTATAACCAAAGTGACCTCGAGAAACGCCTGGAGATTATTTGACAGTTAAAATTTTAAAAAGCAAAATTTTTAAAAATTTGCTCAATTAAGGGGCATATTAAATATTATAATGAGATTCCTCGTCAAATTCTGCATATTTTTTATTTGACAAGTTTTAGTCTATCTCTTCAAATGAGGGTGGGGGAGAGTGGGAACCTTGTTACGAAAAAACGCAAAAGAAATCTGATTAATAACATAAATGCTAGAGGGCGCTGTTTAATATTTTTTTAATATTGTTTTCTCTTTACGATTTTAAATGGAAGCATAAAAATTTAAGTAGGTCTTTAAAAAGTAGACTAAATTAGTAATAAAACAGTGAAAACTGCAAGTCGATATCTTTTCCCTATCCTGAGATATCGTAAGAAACAGGTAAATGGCGGGAAATGTTCTTCCAACGTCAACAGAAATTATTAAATTTAGCCTGGATGAAAAGATCTTACATTGGTCTGCAGTAATTTAAACTGTTATCATACTAATGTTATGATTGCCGCTAGATTACCTAAATGTAATGCTGTCGCTACTAACAATGAGAACAAATTATAAAATAATAATGTGATAAATCTAACAATTAAAACCTTAAATAAATAACTACGTAATTAGTGTCGCCCTAGATGTTCGAAATGTCGTCCATCATTTTCAATGCATGAAATCAATCGCTGACGGGTGGAGTGAACAGCAGTTTCAATTTCTGCCCTTGAAATACTTCGTATTGTCTGTCGCATTCTTTCAATCATGTCAGCGCTTGTTGTGGGTCTATCGGCATAAACCAGATCTTTTATTCGCCCCCACAAATAAAAATCTAAACAAGTTAGGTCTGGAGACCTTGGTGGCCAAATAAATAAACTTCCACGTCCTATCCACCTTTTAGGGTATGATTGATCTAAGAAATTCCGAACATCTCTAGGTCTAGAATAATGTGCCGGGCACCCATCATGTTGCAAGAACATGTCACGACGAATGGCCAAGGGTACGTCTTCCAAAAGAAGTGACAATTCGTTGCTTAAAAAATCTAAATATCTTTCTCCATTAACAGTCTCATTAAAAAAAGGCCCAATTATTTCTCCACCTAGAATCCGCACCACAGTTTACAGACCAACGATCCTGATGTTGGACCTCCTGCATCCAGTGTGGATTCGTTTCAGACCAGTAGTGCATATTATGTCGATTTACACTACCATCACTATGAAAAGTAGCCTCATCTGTCCACATAATTCGTGAAAGTATTTCAGGATCGTCGTGTATCATATTTGAGAGCCAGTTGCAAAAATCCAACCTGGTATCGAAATCTTGAGCATTCAAACTATGGTGTAGGACCATGTGATATGGGTGCAATCTAAAATAGTATATATTATAAAGTAATCAGATCAATAAGACACATTGAAGTCCTTCGTTGTTAGTAAACGAAAAATGACTTTAAATGCATTAACTCTCGTAATGTTATAACGCATTTTTTTCACCCGGCCTCATTATTTTTTATTATTGGTACCTTTTTACTTTACTTTGCCTCACTTAATTATCATGTTGTTAGTTAAAATATATTCACATAGCATAAGATAATTTCATTAAATAATTTGGTGTTTTATTGAAACTGGACATAAAATGGCGGCAAATACATTAGTCATGTTGTCACGAGTTAACTTTGATGTAATGACATTTTCGGTATGATAAAAATGAGAAACATATAACGACCAACGAAAAAAATTAAAACATTTTTATCATTATAATACCGAATAAAACATGCATTAATAAATAAGTAGTCACCTGTGTTCTCTTAAAATATTTTGGACGGTGGTTCGACATATACCCAAGTCTCTAGCTATAGCTCTGCTGCTTTAATGAGGGTTAACATTTACATAAGCTAAAACATCAATAACATTTTCCTCTGTTCTACCTCTGCGTTGTCTTCGGTACACAGGAAGATTCATATTTCCAGTAGTACGCACACGGTGTGCGAGTCGGAGAAAAACTCTTCTGCTGTGATGCCGTCTGTTTGGGTACTGCAGTGCATACACTCTAGCAGCAACGGTTGCATTTCTCATACATTCAAAATAAACTGCCAACATATCAAATGCTTCTTCATTTGTAAGAATCATTTTGGTACGAAAAGATAAAGAAAGTCTATTAAATGTAACACGATGAATCATTTTTGACGTATGCGTAAAAATCATAGCTTGCTTGTTTTCAACAGGGAATTTATTTTATATCTTACATGGCCCTCTTTACTAATTTTGTCATCAGTAAATCGTAATTCATATTTTAAACTGTATTTGATGTTGCTGGGCAAATATCGGTTTTTATTGATATTTTATGCTTTTGATTTACTAACACATCGCTTGAAAACAAATATAACATTCTTATATAATTAAAAAAATGTTAGATTTATCACATTATTATTTTATAATTTGTTCTCATTGTTAGTAGCGACAGCATTACATTTAGGTAATCTAGCGGCAACCATAACATTAGTATGATAACAGTTTAAATTACTGCAGACCAATGTAGATCTTTTCATCCAGGCTAAATTTAATAATTTCCGTTAGCGCGAACCAGCCTACTAGACGTTGGAAGAACAATTCCCGCCATTTACCTGTTTCTTACGATATCTCAGGATAGGAAAAAGATATCGACTTGCAGTTTTCACTGTTTTACTACTAATTTAGTCTACTTTTTAAAGACCTACTTATATTTTTATGCTTCCATTTAAAATTGTAAAGAGAAAACATAATATTAAAAAAATATTAAACAGCGCTCTCTAGCATTTATGTTATTAATCAGATTGCTTCAAATTTACAAATTTTCTATTGTTTAACAAAAGCTCTTTCAAACAACATCAAGTTTATTAAAATCGGTCAAGCAGAACCGGAATTAAAGGCGTTTTTCGTAACAAGGTTCCCACTCTCCCCACCCTTATTCGAAAAGATAGACTAAAACTTGTCAAATAAAAAATATGCAGAATTTGTCGAGGAATCTGATTATAATATTTACTATGCCCCTTAATTGAGTAAATTTTGAAAAATTATGCTTTTTAAAATTTTAACTGTCAAATACGCCCTCTAGCGGTGGACCTACAATTCTGAAAATAATTTCCAGGCGTTTCTCGAGGCCACTTTTTTCCCGAACCTGTGCTATAATCCATTCCTGGGATATGGCCGACGGCCGTTCTTAGTTGGCCACCCGGTACATACATGACTGTATAGAACTGTATACATAAGTATCTGGAAAGGCCTTGCATGTAATAAGTGTAAAAAGGAAGCTGTACTGTGCGTTTGTAGATCTGGAGAAAGCATACGACAGAGTGAATAGGGAGAATCTGTGAGAAATATTAAATGAATATGGCGTAAGTAAAGGTCTAATAAACGAAATAAGGGCAGTATACAACGGTAACCTGGCATGTGTGAGTGATTGTTCAATGTATACATGGATAAATGTGTTGTGCAAGCATGTACCGATACTAATGGTGTAATGGTTGGTGACGTAAATGTACGAGTTCTGATGTATGCAGATGACACAGTCTCATTAAGTGACAGTGCGAATGAGATACAAACTCCTCTGAGGAAGTATGATACAGTCTGTGAGAGCATGGACGACCTAAACGTAAACGTGAACAAAACTAAGATTGTGGTGTTCAATCGGGAAGGTGGGAAGGAGAGTAGAGTATTTACTCTGCAAGATGAAATTGTGGAACAAGTGGACGAGTTAGTATATCTGGGTTGGTATATCGATACCAATGTGTCGCGGTACGGTGGTTAAGAACCAATAATTTTTTAACTTCAACGCCCATCCAAGTATCCGAGGGTTAACTTTTTTTTTTTTTTTTGTAAAGCTAGTTTTATGCTGTTACATACAATTTGTAATTATTTTAAATTTAATAGCTTGTAAATGAACTGAATCGTGGTAAGAAATACACAAATCCATGTGAAGCATAGATTCAGTAACTAACAAAGTCTTTAAATTTTTAAAAGCTCCTAATTCGTATTCCTCAAACGTTTTTTCTTCAATAAATTATACAGAGGTTTTGAAATTGTTGCAGTCCTTAATAAAACTATGAAGTATGATGTTAATCCTATAAAGCTTTGCACTCCCCTAAAATTCTTTGGCTTAGGAAGGAGGAAGGAAAAGGCAACGTATTTCTAGCCCTCTCCGAGGGGGAGGGGCAAAGGATTCCCAACATACTGGTTAGTTGAAAAGTATTGAAAGCAAGATAAAAGAATATGAATTTTTAAATGAAATTAATTTTTTTTATTCAATATCATCTCCCTCAATTTCAATACACTTATTCCAATGATCGTCCATTAATTTTATACCATCTCTGTAATGATTTTCCGGAAGCTCTGCAAAATACTGGAATAGCTTTTTCATTCGACGAAAAACGCTTTCCACGAAGAAATTGTTTCAAGTTTCTGAGTGTTCGCTGGGAGCCAAATCTGGTGAATACGGTGGGTAATTCGTACTTCAATTCATTCAATTTAGCCATCGTCAAAATACTTGTGTGAACATGGGCATTGTCTTGATGAAAAATATTTCTTTTGTTCTGTAAATCAGGTGTTTTCTCGCTATTTTTTTCATTCAGCTGATCCAACAGGTTGCAATAATATTCAGAGTTAATTATTTTACCTTTCTCAAGATAATCAATCAACAAAATTCCTTTTGCATCAAAAAAACTGATACCATAACCTTTTTTTGGAAATGAACAAACAGCTTCAGTCCACTGTAAACGTTCTTGTTTCAGTTTAGGATCTGGTGGTAGATCCAAGTCTCATCCAGAGTTATAAAACGACGCACAAAATCTGTCTTATTATGCTTAAAACGCTCCAAATTACGCTCAGAAGTTTGGTTTCGATTCAACTTATCGCTTAGTCGAACTTGTATCGTCACAAACAATATCATACACTTGCTCAATGATTTCTGGTGTTGTTGCACTTTTTGGACATCCACTACGTGTGTTGTGCAACCATGTTTCAACTCTAAAATCCATTGACGCACAGTTGAAGAAGCAGATTCCTTTAACACTCACCATTTTTTTTTTATGAATTTCGGTTGCGAATAAACCTTCCAAAACAAAGAATTTTATCACTGCACGATATTCGGTTCTTTCCATTGTAAAAAAAATACACAGACACGTCAACTTTAAATGACTTGTAAACAAAGGATGAATTGACATATCAAAATAAATTTTTTTGTGTGTTCAAATGAAAGATGAAATATTAAAATGCCGTATAAATGTTGATTCCTCTACTGGTTAATAGGTGTCACTTTCAATACTTTTCAACCAACCGCTACATGCAATAAGTATCAATGCATGGTGGTATTAATGATAGGATCGGAAGAAACGTAGTTTCGGTTCTGAGGTGCAAGATGCTATCCCAACATTCGCCTAAATAGATACACAGGGTGTGCGTATACGCAGTGACCAAGCTACGATATGTGTATGAGCAAACCCCCTGAAAAAACCTTATACAGGGCTTTTCACGATGAGCGTTAATTAGACGTTTCTGGCAAACCAGACAACGGATCAACCTGAAAATTTGACAGTATGCATAAATTAATATGATCTACACGCCTAAAATATTTTAGATGATGCGGCGTTGCCGCTTCTACTATAAAGTAGCGACTACTTTGATTTTTCAAATGGAACACCCTGTATATAATATATTATGATTGATTTTACTTTGTCAACAACTTCATGTACTATTTTCCTATAGGTATATTACCGTTTAAGAGATAAATTAATTTCGATTTTTTTTACAAAACTTTTACTTTTATAAACGCTGATAATCTTGAACTCTCTGGTACTAAGACGATCAAATTCGAAATGGATCGAGTCATATTTTTATTTGCCTCATACAGGGTCTTTAAAAAATGCAGATACTTTGTTCACATGAAAAAAGGAGTGGAAGTCAATTTTTTCAAATGGAACACCCTGTATATTTACACATTTTTGAGCTCGACATCCAATTTTAGATTGACTTTAATCAGATAATGCTATTTCGATTTCGAACCGTTTTCGAGATAAACTGTTTCAAACAGAAACTGACGTGGTTTCCTTGTATTCATCACTTATTTTTGAAATTTAACAGATTCCGTTCGATGTTCCTTCATCAGTCACAGATAATACAATGAATAAATAATTATTAAAATACTATTCAACCATCAAATGAAACTTCTCTTCAAACAATAGTTTTATTGACGCTGACACACGAACTGAAAATAATTTCATGAATTAGTAAGTTAATTCAAATATCAGTGTATTTCAGAATATATTCGAACACATCTCCACCTCTACTTAAACAAACATGTAATCTCTTCAAAAGATTTTCATGTGTAGCGCTTCTGATTAAGTCTGGAGTTAAACTATTGAAAGCAGTTCTAACTCTCGATTTCATATCTTCTATTGTTGTTACTGGGATGGAGTAAACCATATTTTTAATGAAACCCCACACGAAATAATCTATTGGATTGCCATCTGGTGTTCTAAGGAGGCCAACGAAAAGGTCCATTATTACCAATCCATCTGTCTTCGAAGATTTCAGTTAAAGCTTCGCCTACTGAATGAGAGTTATGGGGTGGAGCACCATCCATTTGGTACCATACACGTTCTCTTCCTGGCCTATTATTTAAAATAATTTGAATTCCATTTCTCAGTAAATCTTCATATTTTGTTGCATTCAAATTATCATTATAAAACTTGATATAAAAAATTGACTCATTCTTTATGGCACAAAATACATTAAATTGTCATCTTTCTTGAAAACCCCTTTGGCGAACGACATGAGGGTTTTCTGGCGCCCAATAATGACTGTTGTGTCTGTTGAAAATTCCATTTTTTTGTAAACTTGGCCTCGACTGCCCATATGATATTGTCAAGGAAATGTTCATCCTCTTGAGTCTTGACAAGTAACCATTCAAAGAATTTCATTCTACGAGGTAAATCAGTCTCTTTCAAATGTTGGACACAGTAAAATTTATAGGAATGCCATTTGTGCTTATTAAGAATGCGATAAATTGTCACGTAGGTTATACCTATCTCCCTTTCAGCCTCGTGTAGAGAAGCATTTGGAAATGCATTAAAAAATCCCAAAACTGTTATGCCATTGTCATCATCATCCACTTCAGGCTTTCTACGAATGATTTTTGGACGAAAGGTTCCATTCAACCTACAGTTTTGTAGTAGTCGATTTATCACATTATTATTCGGCTTCGGAAGTTGTGGATATCTTTCATGAAATACTCGGCATGTTCTACTTGCAATTCTATTGTACTCACCATGAATAATTAATAAATTCAAGAAATCTTCATTACTGTAACCTAATCTTGACATTTTTCTATTATAATTAGTATCACAATCAGTCAAAACCACCAACGAAAGTTTGACGTTTCAAAATTGGATCATTTATTTTTCCAAAGCACACTATTAAAAAATATTAATTTGCATTGTTGTACGGTAGAGACACTCAATACCTCAATACATACAAATTGTAACTTTTTCTAAGGTACATATCAGTTTCGAATTGACTCATTTGAGACTGTTGAAAAACTAGATCGAAAAGAAATTATATTACGTAGTATAAAATAGATGTTAAATCTCAAAAATAAGTGAATACAAGGAGACCACGTCAGTTTCTGTTTGAAACAGTTTATCTCGAAATCCAAATAGCATTATCTGATTAAAGTCAATCTAAAACTGGATGTAGAGCTCAAAAATGTGTAAATATACAGGGTGTTCCATTTGAAAAAATTGACTTCCACGTTTATAAAAGTAAATGTTTTGTAAAAAAAAAATCGAAGTTAATTTATATCTCTTAAACGGTAATAGATAATAGGGAAATAGTACATGAAGTTGTTGACAAAGTAAAATCAATCATAATATGATATTATATACAGGGTGTTCCATTTGAAAAATCAAAGTAGTCGCTACGTTATAGTAGAAGCGGCAACGCTGCATCATCTAAAACATTTTAGGCGTGTAGATCATATTAATTTATGCATACTGTCAAATTTGCAGGTTGATCCGTTGTCTGGTTTGCCAGAAACGTCTTATTAACGCTCATCGTGAAAAGCCCTGTATAGTAATGACAATCGAACCCATTGCCTGCCGAATGCTAAGTAGGACGTGTTACCACAGGCCCACTAGCTCGGTTTGGCATAGGGAAATCTGCTACTGCCATATTAAGTAAAAAACTTTTTGTAAAATTTGGATATTTTCACAGTTTCGGTAGCAAACATTATATCATCTAAAAGAGGTAAAGGAAAATTATCTCTAATTGCACTTTTATTTAACTCTATACCCAGAGTTACTTTTTTAAATGCTTTCTTGTTTTAAGAAATCATTAATTATTTTAGTTACCTCAGAATTTTCATCAGATAAACGTATTGGTCTAAAACAGAATGGTCGATGTCGGTTTAATATTAATTTTCATTTCAAAGTGAATTTCGGGTTTTGGAGATCTACAAGTATTCAAATAATCTTCAGTTATTGTTTGCATAACTAATTCTTCAGAATTTTGAATATCAGAATTTATATCAATATCTAACCTATCGTCTTTACTGTCAAATCAAATTAATGGAAAGTGATTTTGTTTCTCTTCAAACAAAGAGTTAACTTTTTCCATGTAAACCTTACCACTAAATGTAATTTTTATGTTTTATTTGAAATAATGTCGGGACCTAAAATGCATTGTTTCTTCAGGGACAACATAAAAGCACACATTATGTTAACTACAGAATTAAAATGACCTACAATATTTAATTTTGAATTACTAATACCTTGAAAACTTTATAATAAGAAGAATTTTGTTCAATTAATTCTTTTGAAATAATACTCTTAAAAATCAGAGAAATGGGGCTTTCCTTCTCTAAAATTGGAGTAATGCTTTATGTTTGTCCTCGACTTACAAATTTACATATACTTTATAAGGAGTAGATTGATCCTCTACAGGTTCGCACATCTCAAATTTTCTTTTTCAAAAACTCTCATCTTGCTGAATCCCCACCCTTTCACAACTGATTAAATTTTGATATAATCTTGAGGGCCCAAATTTAATCCCTGTGGAAATCCAGATAAAGTAGAATATTAGTTAAGTTGATCGGCATATTTTCACACCATATTGAATAATTTAAATGTCGTTGTGAAATATACACGGTTCTGCAGCTTAGCTCCCATCTTCCACTACATCCAAATGATTTATAAAAAAAAAAATATAATGAAGTGCTAGCTAAACAGCACATTTTAAAAATATTTTCTCAAGTACAGGGTGGCCATAAGTCCATGACATCACAAACTTATATATGTTTTAATAGAACGCCCTATATATTATTCCAGATTTGAATTCTACTCGCTTCGTACATTACCTCAACAAAATTTCAGTATCTTATACCGAGTGCTTTCAAAAATATGACAATTTGTTTGTCTTAAAGGACATGTATTGATCACTCTGTATCTTTCAACAACAAACTAAATTAATTATTATGTGTAGTAGGATATTTTATATATATGGTCTATTTTATTTTTATACAGATGACTACACAAAATACCGGAAGTCGTATACAGTATGGTCCAAAACGAGAATCGTAGATTTTCTCGAAATTTTCAAATGTAACACCCTATATTTTTCATTGGCATGGGATAGCTTATTTGCTACTCTATCAATTTTATTAAGCATTCCATATACCCAAACCCACTCGTTTTTTAGTTAAATTCGTCTTTATCCGAAACTACCCGTTATTAATCAAAACTAGGCGCAAACGTTACTCTTTTAAAGGGAACACCTGTATATTTTATTCCTGTTGGGTGCGGAATAAAGTACGCAACATCTTTTATATTTGTAATTATACTGGTATTCATCAAAAGCTGTTATTAGACAGCAAACTTATGAATAGTTTTATTTCAAAATTATTATGACATCGTTAACCTTTGTATAAATAAAGTTTGTGATATCAACTTAGCATTTCAAAATGTTTTAATTAAAATTAAGTTCCGTTTTTTTGGAGGCACAACTGAAGGCGGTTTTGAAAACACCGTGCTACTCTTCTTAACATGTCGGGCGTAATACTCTCACACGCGTTTATTATTCTTTGTTGCATATTTTCTTCTGTAGTTGGTGGTTCTTGGTAAAAGATTTCCGTAACAGATCCCCACAAAAAAAAACAGGTTAGTTAAATCGAGGGATCGGAGTGGCCAGTTACACGGCCCTCCTCTGCCAATCCAACGATTTGGAGAGAATGCATTAAGATGGTCCCTGACGTGAACGGAACAATAGGCGGGGACTCCATCGTGTTGCAGCCACATTTCGTTCCTCACAGTTATTGGCATATTTGCACATAGATTTTGCAAAAAATCAAGATACATAACTCCATTCAAATGCCCTTTGAAAAAATAAGGTCCAATAACATATTCACCAATAATTCCACCCCAAACATTTATTGACGATTTGTGTTGATAGTCAACCTGCCCGAAATTCCTCGGATTCTGATCTGAATCGTAGTGGAAGTTACGGCGATTCACAAATCCATTTTTGTAAAATGTGGCTTCATCCGAGAACAAAACCTTATCAAAAAGTTGTAAGTTATATCAATTTTATGTTGAGCCCAAGCGCAAAATACGACACGTCGCTCCAGATCCATTTCAAATAATTGTTGATGAAACTGGATATGATACGCATGATAACGATTATTCTTCAAAGTCCTTTGAACGGTTTGTTCACTAACACCCACAGCAGAACTAATTGCTTTTTGGCTAACTGAAGGATTTTCGGTAACATATAACACAGACAATTCATTTTCTTCACTTCTTAACTGGTTTAGTACAGTCGTCCTGTTTGTATAAATCTTTGTAATAAATTTTCCAGGCTTCGCATGTCTGGATGCCTTCGTTCGGGATAACGCTCTGCATAAACTCGACTTGCCAGCAAAGAGTTTCTTTAGCATTACCCTAGTAAAAAATCATATCCACGAGCTCATCTTTCTGGTACTCCATCAGAAAAAGCACATTTATCGGAAAAAAACTACTTAAATGAATAATTACCGCTTAATAAATAGTTGTAACAAATAATAAACAATATTTAGCAACACGTGACTAACAATGTACAAAACTTATAGTTGATACGTAAATTGAAACGTTAATGTTTATTTATTTGACAGTTACCACAGTTTCCATGGCCAGCTATTAGATACCTTATCTTATGTTTCCCAAGGAAGTATGATAACAGTAGTTTTTTTTTACTCACCTTAGTGTACGCGTCGTGTCTATTTTAACGCAGTAGAAGAGTGTATTTAAAAAAAGATACACGAGTCCGATAATAAAAAATATTTAAATATTAAAATTTGTTGTAAATTGTAGTATTAATTTTATAAATCTATGTCTAATAACAGCTTTTGATGAATACCCGTATAATTATAAAAATAAATACTTTATTCCGCACCCAATAGGAATAAAATATACAGGTGTTCAGTTTAAAAGATATATCTTTTACGCCTAGTTTTGATTAATAACGGATAGTTTCGGATAAAGACGAATTTAACTAAAAAACGAATGGCAAATATAAATATAGGGTGTTCTATTTAAAAATCTCGAGAAAATCTACGATTCTCGTTTTGGACCATACTGTATACAACTTCCGACATTTTTTAAAATATCCTACTACAAATAATAATTAATTTCGTTTGTTCTTGGAAGGTACTGAGTGATCTACACATGTCCATTCAGGCAAAGAAATTGTCATATCTTTGAAAGCACTCGGTATAAGATGCTGAAATTTTGTTGAAGTAATGTACCAAAGCGAGGAGAATTCAAATCTGGAATCATATATAGGGTGTTCCATTAAATAATGTGTAAGTTTGTGTTGTCATGGACTTATGGGCCACCCTGTATTTTCGAAAATATTTTAAAAATAAGCTGTTTACCAAGCATTTTATTACTTCATATTAATATTTTTTTCTAATATAAATCATTTAGATGTAGTAGAAGATGGGAGCTAAGATGCTGGACCCTGTTCACGCAATTTTGCCGGGAGTTGTGCTTACACTGCACAAACGCCATTGACGTAGGTGCTGCTTTAGGAAATAAAGAATAGTGATGACTAATGTGGCCAGCTTACCTATGTATAAACAACTTATCTATGTATAAACACGGAAAGATCTCTTGCTTATTCTTATTATTGCTGGTAAATAAAGTTTTTGAATGGAATACATTCATTTAGTTTTTGTTGGACGTTAATTCAACAGTTTTAGAGTTGTGTTTAAATGTTAAGTAATTAATTAGTTATGCATTCAGTGATTTAACAATTGAAGTATGATGTGTTCCTGAAACCACTCAAAACTAGTTTCTTTAATTTGCTTTTAGTTCCTGCGTATAATTCTTTTTTTTCTGTGTAATCTCAAACTGCGTAAAGAGCATTAACCTTCATCCGGGCGCGTCATTCATCATAACACCACCTGACGGTAATTTACCGCATTCACATTTTCACCTCATTATCACTACGATATGCATTCTAAATATTTCGGATTTGGGTATTCTTGATATAGGACGTCTAGTACACATATTCAAAAATAAGATTTTATTATTTTATAAACCCATAATACAAAGTTGGTATATATGTTACAGTCAAAGTGTACATTTCAGTGAATGTATGCATTAGCTAGCCAGTGTATACATCTACTGATGTTTTTAGTTAATGTGTTCACAAAAAATAAAATGTAAGCTTTCACTAGTTGATGTATGCATTACCTAGGCAATGAATGCATTTACTACTGGGTGTCAGTCAGAGCTTCAATAATTCAAATATTCCAATTTCATAAAAATTCTATTATACTATAAAATACAAACATAGTAAATTTAAACAATAATATTAAAAACTAAACTTTATTCTATTATAAGTGGCTATAATATCTAAGTAATACCGCTGTAATAGGGCTGTAAACAACAGAAATTGCTAGGTTATGTCGCAGTATATTAACTGTGGTTATGTTGGCATTATACTTTCACTAAGTGGAATCAGTTAATGTACACATCGGCTAGTAAATGTTTGCATTTGGTTTTTTGTGAATACTTTAACTAAGCATATCAGTCAATGTATACATTACCTAGCTAATGCATACATTCCCTGAAATGTACACTTTGACTGTAACATATCCATTGGTACTAACAGTACTAAGAAGAATGGTAAGTATAGAATAAAGTATATGAACTCAATAAAATTATAGAATATTATAATAAGTAGGTATAAAGTAAAATAAAGTGTAACCTTCAAATTACAAAATCTGCATAAAGAAATTAGTTACAATTTGTACTAACGAAAAACAAAACATAATCCTAAAACTATGAACAATTTTTTTTTTTTTATGATTGTGGACCTGAACAGGCTAAATAAGGCCTATCGTGCTAAAGCACTCAGGAACACTTAGGAGGATGGATAGAGGGATAATGAATTGCCAATAGATGCCTATGAACAGCTACCTTAAATTTGCTCATATCATAAGTGAGAGGAAAACAGGAACTAGGGAGATCATTCCAGAGTTTAGAAGCCGTGTAGAAAAATGTGGATTGCGCCCGTTTGGTACTACAAGTGGAGATTTGTACTGCATACTGATGACGTGAATGAGTGAACCGAGTGTTTCTCGCAAAGATAGCCGGAGATGGTATCAAAGAATCAAAGAATGTAATTCACCAGCACAATAGCCGTTGTAATAACGATAATACAAAGAAAGAACTGAAACCATCCTTCTATGCTCAAGGGACTGTATGTGAGAAGTTAAGGACGGGTCATTTATAAGCCTAATCGCTCTCTTTTGAATACGATCAACGATATCGAGAGCGTATTGGGGAGCACTAACCCAAAGGTGAGAATTATATTCCAGATGAGGCCTAATTTGGGCCTTATACAGCAGAAGGAGTTGTCGAGAGGTAAAGTACTGCTTAGATCTGTACAAAAGCCTATTTTACGAGCAGCTGTTTTGGTAGCTGACAGAAGATGGTCAACCCATGAGAGATTTGAAGATACAGTCATACCCAACAGAGTAATAGAGTCTGAAAACTTAAGAACTGAGCCATTCATACTTACAACAGGAAATGATCGCAACACTGAGTTTTGTTAGCATTAAATTTAACTAGATTATTGCTTCCCCATTCGAGAATACGTTGAATGTCTTTGTTGATTGAATTTACCATTTCAGCTTTAATTTCTTGATTTGACATAGAAGGTGGATTATCACTATGAGTAGACTGAGATGAACTACAGTGAAGAGTGCTATCGTCAGCAAAGCAATGGATGGGGTTAGTTGTTGAAGAAATAAGGTCGTTTATGTACAGCAGAAAAAGTGTAGGCGCTATAACGGATCCCTGTGGTACGCCCGCGTTAATGCTAACTTCTTTTGAAAAAAAGCCATCAACTACGACACGTATTCGTCTTTTATCAAGGAAACTAGAAACCCAGTTGATGAGCGTATCATTTAACCCAAACGAGGTGAGTTTGGCAAGTAAACACTTATGCCAAACTTGGTCAAATGCCTTTGAGATATCTAAAGCGACTACAACTGTTTCACCGGACTTGGGTCACATATGAAAGAAGATCGCCTGTTGAACGACTTTCCCTAAACCCATATTGGTGGTCACTAAGGAGTTTGTTAGTTTCAAGGAACGTGAGCAGTTGCTGATTGATGGCTTTTTCCATGATTTTAGACAAAATGGAAGTGATGGCAATTGGTCTGTAATTTGAGGGATCGGTCTTATCACCTTTTTTGGGAATAGGTTGAACATTTGCTAACTTCCATGATGAAGGGAATTCCCCAGAAGATATAGAGATCGTATAGAGCTTAGATAGGACTGGTACTAGTTCGGGGGAACATTTCTTTAAGACAATAGCTGGGATACCGTCTGCGCCAGTCGCCTTATTGAGATCAAGCCTACTGATGATCGATTCCAAGAGCTTGTACCGAAAATGAATTGGTTTCATAACGTATGAAGAAGAGTTGACTAGGGGCACATCTTTTCCAGAATCATTGAGACACGAGTTTGATGCAAACAAATCCACAAAAACGTCGATAGATGTCGGGGGGGAAATGAAGATGTTCGAAAGTTTTTACTAATGGCTGTTGCTAAAGACCAAAATTTACGACTGCCTAAAGGAGATGTAGCTAGTTCATTGCATTTTCGTTGTTCGAACAACTTTTTAGTTTTAGTGATGACACTTTTGCAGATATTTCTAGCACCAACGTATTCTACATGACTGTCAACCAATTTATTAGATTTCGATTTAATGTAACATTTATTTTTTAAAGATATTGCATCAGAACAAGCCTTATTGAACCAGGCTTGGGAACGTGAATGACCTACACGGTACTGTTTTTTCGGAATGTATAACTCCATTCCCATGAGGATGACTTCAGATACTGAAAGAGCGATGTCCGAAGAAGAGGACGACTTAAAACAATATTCATGCCATGGAAAGGTTGCAAAGAAATCCCGTAAATCACTCCATCGAGCTGACTTAAAACACCACAAGGTTCTACCGGTTTTGCGAACAACAGTGGAATTAGGTACAGTAGAAATGATTTTTATTAGACAATGGTCGGAAAGACCTAAAGGCGAAATAATGGAAGTTTTATAAACAAGAGGGTTTGATGTAAGAAAGAGATCTAGAAGATGTGGAGTATGGTTAGGGTTATCAGGGATTCTTGTGGATTCAGAAATCATTTGTGTGAGATCACATGAAATAGCAAATGTTTCTGCACTATGACCAGCGGGATTTGTAGTAGATGAAAATTGAAGCCAATTAGAGTTATGAACATTGAAATCGCCTACAAATGAGATATCGCAAGATGGAAACTGAGACAGGAGATAGTCAACTTTCATACTAAGGTAATCGAAGAAGTCTTGAAAGTTGCTGGCATTAGGAGACCTATAAATGCAACAGTAGAATTTCACAAAATTAGGACCAGAATGTTTAAACCAAATCACGTCAAAATTTTTATTTTCTAAGGAAGAAACCCTCTTGCAAGCAATTCTGTCCTTGATGTACGCACATACGCCTCCTTTATATCGAAAGTTAGAGTGAAGATGGTATTGAGGAAATTGCAAGTCGGGTGACTCGAAGCTTTCAGAGGAGACTTGTGTTTCAGATAGAAACAATATATCAGGTTGTAATTGTTCAAGATGTTGGTGAATAGCGTTAAGATTAGACCTGATACCGCGGATGTTGCAGTAGTGAATCAGAAAGTTGATACTTTCGATGACCGAGGTCGCTTGGGCCCTGCCCTCCCGGACATCCGAGTGGGGCAGGATTTTACGTCCGGAATTTATAACCCTAGAAACCACAGCCATCTTATTTTTTAATTTGGGACTTTTAATCCGATAGGAAGACAGTGAGGGCGAGAAGGAAGAATAAGGATGAGAATAGATTAAGGATGATGGAAAAGGTAACCGGCAGCCCTTACCCAGCTCAGAAAATCGGAGACCCAATATTAAGGAGCCCATGGTAAGGGTGGTGGTACCTCCCCGGCTGGCATGGAGTATACATGCCTACCACCTATTACAATTACTTCAACCTAATAATCTTCGTCTTCGTCCTCCTCTGATGTTTTGTTTGTCATTTGCACAGTTGTCACATCTATGCTGCGAATGTTTTTGACAAACGCTCTTACCACATGCATGGCAAGATAGTTTTGTTATATTATTTTTTCTTGACCCACAAATGAAGCAAAAACGACGTTTATTGGGAACGGCCTCTGCAGTGCTTCTATTTTCATTTTCTTCATCTCTGTATTTTTTTAGCAAAATAGACAAATCTTTTGGCAAATTTGGGATTTTTGCTCGTTCTCTCAAATTTTCATCAATCAATTGCATGGCCAGGTCTTTGAGATAATCACGCCTTGGGAAGGTTTCCCCAGAATTATTCATTTGATAAATCCTCATCGAGTTGATCCCGGCAATATCAAGATTTCTAAAGAAAATGGTCATTGGCCATCTGTTAGTTCGTCTGGAAGTGGAGATTCGTGAACACATAAGATCAACAGTGTCCACTTCTCCTTTCGTGCCATTGTAATCCATTATCTGAATCGGTTTCCCGGTTTCATTATCGACCTGATGGTCGTCATGTAATGTAGAAAGAACCAGTATAACCTTCTTCTTTTTTGTAGCCAAAGAGATATTAAATGATTGCCAGCAACAAGATTTTTATTTTCCGACACAAATTCAGGTGGAATTTCAGCCTTACTTTTTCGCAGTGTCCCTAGAAATGTCAAGCCAACCGATAATAAATTTTGGGCCAACGGATAACTACTGAAATAGTTATCTGTGGTAACGTTTCGATTCGTCCGCTTCAAAGGTTCAGTCAAGTTCTTCACGATATCGTAAGGTTTATTCGAGGTGACGTAAGGCCTAGGTGGTTGAGTATCACAAGGGCGTAAATTTTCAATCCATACATGGCCGGCTTTTGAGCCATGTATTGAATAAACTTGCAGCGAAGCCACCAACATTTCATCAATAGTTACACTCTCTCATTGTAGGCTGCTTAACAATTGCCAATGAATTTTGAATGAAACTCTCGAATTGGAGCTAATCTATCAATTTTCACTCGCTCTTCACGAGTCCTAACATCATCAAAACGAAGAGATCTGAGTAACAAGCGAAATCGTCTTTCACTGAAATTAGCTCTCAATATTATCAATCCTGTCCCGTCTTTTGTAAAAAATTCTGAAAAATCAGCACGGTTGCCACGTTTTACTGCAATTAGGAATAAAGCTCCAAAAACTGCCTTTATTTCTGACATTGAGGTCGGCTTGTAATCTCTCTCGCGTATCGGAGTTTCAGACAATTCTATACGTTCAGCTAGCCTTTTAGCAATAAAAATGTTTGTATAGAGTTAAATCAACATCGGAAGACACCCAGCTGCGCAAAAAACGTGACGTCAGAGTGTAAAGCTCAACAAAAAAATATACGTTTGAAAAAAAAAAGTTTAGGTTATGTTACTTCGCGT
Source organism: Vesta saturnalis (assembly GCA_036346205.1). NCBI lineage: Eukaryota > Metazoa > Arthropoda > Insecta > Coleoptera > Lampyridae > Vesta > Vesta saturnalis. The sequence goes on along the minus strand of JARFJB010002443.1, from coordinate 23,904 downwards.
TTGTTGTCCAAGAATGCAATTTTAGATGTAAAAGTTTTGAAATAATCATAAAACAAAATCATATTTTATTGTCATAGTTACAAAATCTAGTTTTTTTTAAATACATTTGCCAATAACAATTAATCTCCTGATTTTTGGCCAGATTTAAATATTAGCAGAGCATTATTTATAAAGCCCATTTCACCACCTAAAATAATGATAAATAGCAACATATTTACATTATAAAATTAAATAAACATACCAGCATGTACGATTATAAGGCGATTTCCTTTTCAAATAGGAGATTTAAGACCTGCGTTTGTCCCATCTGTCCACGAATATGGTGTCGTATGAGACGAATGTATGTAAGTTTTATCTAAAATTAACATAAGATTATGCAGTAGAATGTACAGTTTATAATCTTCAAAACTAACCTGTGTATATAATTGGTCGTCCTGCTTTCCGATAATTAGTGATCGAACGTGAAGGTATATGCACAATGCAAAGAACGTAGTTCATCTCGTTCTATTATAATCTTACGATGATCAGATGTTTTTTTCCACCTATATAAAACCCAAGATAAGATATGATTCAAAATTAATCAATAAACTTAGCTGAAGCCCATTTTTAAAAGTAAACTTCCAAATGACGTTTTCTTTCCCGAATATCAATTGTTTCGTCATCTTTAATGAGTTTATAAATTCCTTCGAATATTACAAAATAAAGCGTTGTTATCCAACTGCTTTTTACCTGAATTGATACTTTTAAACTATTTGTAATTGTTCCACACAATCTTGCGAGCATCTTCAGATAACACATGGCGTTTTCTTGCTTGAGGTGCTTGAGCGTTATGAGATGTACTTGCATCGCACATTATATAAAGAACTAGATTTGATTACATTAATATAACGTGAAATTAATAATTCAAGTAACTTACTTATAAATTCAATACAGGCAGCGGATAGTTTAAAAAAAACTGTTTTTTAGAATAAGTAATAAACAAATTTAATACGCCGGAAAAACAAAGAGGTTATAAACAAAAGTTAGCAAACGATCAGCTGGAAAGTAACGTTTTTAGAGCGTACAGTACTAATATCTGCGTCATTTTCCAATCATTACTGCATCTTTATCTAGTTTAAAAATGCGTTTCTGCGCTGGTGTCTTCCGATGTTGATTTTACTCTAGTTGACTATGTCATCAATCATTTCCAATGAAATAATTTGAAGAAAAGATTCAAGTTTTGATTTGCATTTTCTAGCCTCTCCCTTGGGACCAGGAATGGTTTTTATAATGTTTTTTGACCTTGTTTTTCTGGTAATCGTTTACTAGCCCACAATGTATCATTATTTTTTCCAATAAAAAATGAAACGTTTTCGGTCTCACGTTGGTCACTGAGGACGGCCATTTCCTCGAAAAGCGTCGTCTAATTCAACCTCAGAGTCACTGCTGTGTTCATCCACGTGAATCTCTTGAGGATCAAAATCAATATCGTCTGGATCATCAATTTGCTCTTCTTGGATTCCTGCTTGAGGCTCTTCATCAGAACCCTGGTCTAAAAGAGCCAGAATCCTTTTACCTCTACAATCGCGTAAATATGAATACCTGAAAGAATGAAACCATACTAAAGACACATAGGTAACTACATACCCAATCAAGGTAAACAACTAATGTGAACAGAACAATAATGTAATATTATTAGAAGGTCCTTACTGCTACAAATAGTAGAGCTTACGTAATAATAACTACCTATTAGGTTATGGAAGGTAACTACAAGTAAAAACGGATAAAATTGTTACTTACATATTGTTCGGAGTCCGGTGAGAAAAAATCACGTCTTAAGGCGCTTGACGGTAAATTACTGCAATACGCCCCTGGCAAACTTTTAATCACTACTGCAGTTAAATCTCGCCGAACAAAGATAAAAACACCCCTAGCGTCAAAATGTCAAACTAGAGAATACAGCTCCCTCCCACCTTCCAATGACTCCTCAAGGAACGATTACATGCACTTTAATGCCAATTACGATAATCTACCGTGCACGCGCCCGTATGAAGGTTAATTCCATAAACTGTTGCATCTGTTAACGTTAGACTTAATGAGGGATCTGTACATTACCTATTTTGTGAATGTTAAACCACCTTATTTATAAGCCTGGGTTACGGTGAAATCTAATCACAAGTAATGTTCATACCTTTCTGTCGCAAAATTTTGTAAATTCGATACTAGTTGAAAAAGGCATATCATAAACCAATGACTAACATGACGCGGTTCTCATCGTTTGCAGTATTTTGAAGGGCTAATGAAACATCAACTTTAATTGACTGTATTCTATTTACTAGACTAGAACGCGTTACATCTTCCTGTGTTACAATAGTTTGTTAATTTTATATTCTGTACTTTTCAATTCAGAAGTAGTATATACAGGTCGGCTGAAAAGTTCGTAAGGTAACATAGTAAAACAAATTTTTTTGGTAAAATTCGATTTTATTGTATCGCCTTCGAGGGTAATGCACCGATTATAGCAGTTATGCAATTTTTCGATACCATTTTTATAGTACGATTTCTCTTTAGCCTCAATTTCAGCGATTACTTCTTCATTAGTGCTGATTTTTTTTCCTGCGAGCATTCTTTTGAGGTTTGCAAACAGGAAGTCACTGGGGGCCAGATCATGAGAATACGGTGGATGGCGAAGCAATTTGTATTCTAACTCATGCAATTTTGCCATCGTTTTCATTGACTTGTGGCACAATGCATTGTCTTGATGAAACAGCATTTTTTTCTTTTTCAAATGGGGTCATTTTTCCGTGATTTCATCCTGCAAACGCTAGGTAATAATTATTGTTGATAGTGTGACTCTTTTCAAGGTAATCAATGTATTTTATACTATGCGTATCCCAGAATACTAATGCCATATCCGTGCCAACTAACTTGCTCAATTATCGACACGTTGCTTTTGATCGGTTGTGAGCTCGCGCGGCATCCACTTTGAACACAGCTTTCGCATGTCCAAGTATTCATGCACCATATGTCCAACACACCCTTTTAATACCTTCAGAGACTCAGCTATCTCGATCAACTTCACTTTACGGTTATTTTGTGAACTTTTTTCATGTTTTCGCCCGTAACAGCCTCTTTCGTGTGTCCACTGCTCATTTCGCCCCGTTTAAATGTAGCAAACCACTTCTCAACGGTTGATTTTCCTGGTGCAGAGTCCGAATAATGTTTATCAAGCTAGGCTATTTTTTTCCATGATCAAAGCAATGCTTTATTAATACACGAAATTCTTTTTTATCCATTTTTTTAAATTAACGAAAGTTGCTTTACTCACCAACCAATTACTTTTCAGCCGACCTGTTAAGTCAACTGCAAAATTATACGACATTTAAAGGATTTTAATCATCAGCAGTGTTATGCTTATTCACATGCTCTTCCTTGAAATTATCTACGATTTATCAAGCCGTTATCAAAAGTACTTTTTCTCATATGCGCAGTTGGATAACGTAGGAAGTACACAGTTACTACTTTTGCAATTCAGTCGCGGGACCAGTTCTCTTCTTTGATATAATTGACATGTCAGATGCAGTAATGCCAAATGTAGCTGTTTTATTTTCAGATGTACACCTTATGTCAATGTAAAAGTAAAACATAATTGAGGAGCAGAAAGTATAGTTGAGTTTAAAAATAACACTTCTCATTACTTAAATAAAGGAGCTGATTGACTTCATGTAAATTTTGTAACACAAGCAAAAAAACAAACCGGTACAGGTCAGTATGAAATTTCGTGGTATAAGGATTGAAAAATTTGATAATTGGAAAGACCATGTGGAAAGTTAAATGTTTGTTCCTTCCTAGAGTAATAAACTAATAAAAATAATTTTACTATACTGATTGCTATTCTATTATAGCAGCTTTTATAATTTAGTTTCTACAGGACGTATAATTTAAGAAATTCTATTTACAGCGAAAGGATATTTCTAATACAGACAAAAGTTATATTCGCCATAGGAAATTGTTAGAACATTGTAAGCAGCTTTAAAAAAAAACGAAATTAATGAGTCATTAGTACATTCTCATCGTACCGTTCTATCAGAAGAGAAGCTGTAAAATATAGTATTCTAATATATTATAAGAAAAGAAATTAAAAATATATTTCTGAGATTCGAAATATTAGTCCATTTATGACCATACATAATACGGGTGTTCTGATTTTTGAGTCACGATTCCTTTGCATAAAACCATCGTACTTTTCTAACAGAAGACAAGCTGTACAATATATTAATCTAATATCATTTGTGGACGTAACTACTAGTATCCCATAAGGGTCGGTAATAGGACCTATATTATTTAACGTTTATTTATCTAGTATAAAGATGTGTTTAAATTTATTTAAAATTTTGTTTCCCACTGAATTTTCTAAGGTCGAATATACAAATGGGATTTTACAGTAAAATAGTTCACCTGTCTCTGTTGTCTTGCTTAGGCGTGTATTGTTTTTATTCCATGGGATTTCAGCCAAAAAAAATTCAGTTTGCAAGCACCTAACTCGACTGATATTTTATTGCAAACTACTCTTTTTGATCTCCTTATTGCAGAATAGACTAGGATTGTTTTCATTGCAAAGGGATTGCGGTTCGAAAATTAACACTATATTCGTTCTAAAAACTCAAATAACTCTTCTATTTTCCCGCAAAATAGAATAGCATTCGGGAGGTAATGGGTTCGATCACCCATTACCGTCTACCTTGTATGAGGTTTTTTCAGGGGGTCCTCATGCACATGTAGCGGCATAGTCACTGCGTATATACACACACCGTGTGCGGCTACTTAGGCGAATGCTGGGATAGTATTTTTCCCCTCAGAACCCCACCTCCGTTCCTTCCGGCCCTTTTCTGACCACACCCATCCTTAATCCCACCATGCATATATACGTAATGTATGTATGTATGCTGGGAATCCATTATTGTGGCTGAAGGAGCTCTGAAAGCTCGAGCAGCCCGTCCTCCCCCTTGGGAAGGGAATGAAATACGCATTCTTTTCCTTGTTCCTTTTATTGTTAAGTGGCAGTGGGGACAGGGGTTGACTACCTCCTCTCCTCATAATAAATCTTGAATTCTTGTCTAGCGCGACGAACCCAGAATGTTTTATAAAAATATAAAAGTTCACAAATTGCTATTAAATTAGGCCAACGCCAACCTGTTTTTTAATTTTGGCATAGTAATGAAGCAGTGTCGTTTGTCACAATTGGTGTATAGCATTTTTACAATCTAAGGCAGCTTATACATATTTTTTATTTACAAACCACCAGAACTTGTGTGTAATTTTGATCTTAATCGACTCTAAAAATGTTTTATGGCAGTGATTATGGAATAAGTGATATAAGATGAAACATTATACATAATTATGATTAAGTTATTTTTTATTTGTAGATTATCAAGACAGCGATAGTGATCGAGAGTATGGTAGGAGAGACGGGGAATCGTGGGATCATAAAACCAGCAGAAGAACGAGATCGAGAAGTCGTGATCGATATCATAAAGATAGAGATTATGATTCTCATAAAGATAGAGAATATCGGAGAAGATCACGAAGTAGTAGCAGATGGGAAAGAAAATCAGAGGAAAGAAAAGCACGTGATCGAGACAGATCTTATCGAGATGATGATAGGGATAGTGTAGATAGGTATGACTGGTTAGCAGTTTCATTTCATGGGCACGCTAGACATTTACAATAAAGATCTACAATAATTATTGTTGTCCATATTAAATGTTAACAGTGAACGTAGTCCAAATGGAGCAGTTATTGGTGCTAGTGGATCTGAAATTATTGGATACAAAAGCCAACCACCCAATAATACCATCATGATTAGGGGACTGGCACAGCACATTACGGAGAATGATGTAAGTAAAAGTGTCCAGATAGCACTCACATTATATACATTATTTTATTACTAATTAGTGGCTGAAAAATATGCTAGTATAAACATATACAGTCAATTTAATTTGTTCAATTTGAAATTAAGTGCATTTTTATAATTCACCGATGATATTTGAAAAACAATTGAGAAGTAGATTTTAAAGAAAGTTAGAAATCAAACGATTTTGTAACAAACATATTCTCCATTTAAGTCTATAAATCATGCACATCTTTTTGAAACCATAAAACAATTGATTTATACTATAAATTTCGACAACTATGTCGTAGCGAACTTTAGCAATCAGCGTTGACACCTAATGTACACAGTTGTCTTGAATTCACGCGCTAATTGCAAAGGAAAATTCGATGTGCTGATTTTTTTAATTTCGAAAAGTACATATAGCTTTATTTTTTAGCCTTTCTAATAATAAAGGTATAAGTGTGTACTGCATGTTAAACTTGTTTTATATGTGTTGCTAACTGTAACCACCGATTACCTTTGTAAAAAAAAACATACTGGAAACTTCCAGGTACTGGGTTTTGATTATAATTGCGCATGTCACACGCTTAGGGAACATCATTAATGATAATATCTGACAATTACTAACGTGGTATGTTTTACCATCCTATTCTATTTGATCAAATAATATCAAAACAAGGCGAACGTAGGCCACTGAAGTAAAAATTGAAATGTTAATGCACTTAATATGTAGCGCTGTTCTAAGAATAAATCATTTTGGTATCTGTACATATATTATTTATTATTTACATTAAATAATTGCCATTTGAATACTGCACTATACCCCACCATTTTCGACGATTTACACCATTACTAAACAGTTATTCCAAATTTTTTTGTTGGGCACTACCTTCGGGGGTTTAAAAAAAGGTCTTCGGTTAAATTAATTGTTTTGTTCAATTTGAAAAACGTCATATGAAGGTAAGTTACATTTTGAAGCTACAATATAATGCAAGATATGACGGCTTTAAACAAAATCAAGAACCGTTCTGGACTATTTATCAATTTATTTATTCAAGTTAAAGTAAATTACAATTCAACAACGCGAGAAACTTGGTTGCTGCCTTCAGTTTACTGACGGAAGCTCGGGCGCCAAATCCAGGTGCATTGTAGCATTATTTTTTTATTTTTTATTAGTGGAGGTGCTGGCTGAATGTTAAGTTAGCACCCCTACCTTGTTTGTCATTTTTTTTCGAATGCATTGGAGCAATAAATTTCGAACTAGGCAATAAATTAGCACTATATTTTGCAATATAAATCAATTTAATTTTTACTGACGGGAAGTTAGGTTAAAAGGAAACTTACCGAAACAATTTCCTTGGGGAATCGATCTCCAGGCATTTCAATTGCAGGTCGAGTCCTCTTACTTATAAATCAATGTGTATTAATGCGTTAGTTGTGGACAACGTGTAATAATGTAAGGCAGGAGGCGGTGGCTAAACTGGCTACGGTTTAGCTCTGGTAATGATTTAATTATTACCACGCAAAACTCTATTGACGTACAAGTAAACGTTGTAGGGTAACATACAAACGATATTAAATAATGACAAAATATATGTAGCACTAAATAAGAAACTTTAAGGTAAAACAATGGATAAAACATTAACTAAAATACGCAGAATGATAAAATGTTGTGAAAATATCAGGTCTAATTGACGAACTGTGTGTAATTTTAATTGTGTGGCGTCTTATTACTGTTGCTGTTTAATAAATGGCGCTGTGATTTTACAATAGATTTTTTTTAAGGGAAATATTGAACAAACTTGTCAACAATGGTTAAATCACCTCCTTAAAAACAAGTATGTTAAAATTTAATATATGTTTGTTAATTTTATACGTAATAATTGTTACATCGCTAGTAAGAAATTACACATTGTACATGTGTTGCTTCATACCCTACTTAGTAAGACATTAATTAATAACATTCCGCATACAGGCGTTGCAGTAAATAAAAGTAATGATACAAACGTGAACAAGTCTATACAATATTATAATACAATGTTTTTCATATTTCAAAATTTAAATTATTTGTTTGACGTGCTATATGTTCTGCAATTAGCTGAAATCAAGAAATGGCGACTTTATTACTCCCACTGAGTACTCGCCAAATCTCATGATCCTGCGCAAACAGACCAAAATATGTTTCTGACGTCACCAACTATAATATAGACCAATCTGAAAATATCATTGTTGTTATTTTTACACGTGCTTGAATTTTTCGGTTGTTTGTATTTAAATTTCACTTTGTTATTAGAATAATCAGTTTTTTTGAAAGCTACCGCAGCTTATTTACTGTGCGACTTAGAAATACATTTATTTTACTGATTATTAAAACTGTTTGTAGGTTATACTCGAAATCGTGGACCTGCAGCTTTTTCTTTGTACAAGTAGTTCGTTATTTAATTAAAATTCTAGCTGAAGACACTTTCATTTTGATCTTAAAATTGTTTACATTAATTCCTTTCATTTTAAATTTGCATTCAATTTGAATTTATGTATAATATTTAATAGGAGGCTTCATTCTAAATTAAAAAAGGAAATGGTGTGCGTATAAGGGGCCAGCTCATGACTGGTAACCCAATTTCAACAGAAAGCTCTGACATTTTATATTGTAAACAGTTATTTATCACCATGTGTTAATGAACGTCTATTTAAATTATATTTATGATTTGTATGATTGTTCACACTGATAGCCTTTTGAATAAATATTATCTTCACAAATTATTTGTAGTTCATAAAGATCACATGCGTTTCTATGTTTCAATAAATGCATCTTCATTCATATTTACATATTTTACAATGAAAATATTTGTCTCATGTGCAATGTAAAATTACACACTTAACGCATAATCTATTTTAAACTCGGCGCCTGCGTACTAGCCTGATGTAGTTGGGCGTCCTTTTCTACAGGTTTCTCTCTCCCGGCAGTGCGCAATTCGCGAATCATGAAATTTGGCAAGTACTTTCTAATAGATAATACAAATTTCTGATCTGTACCTTTGTCCTTCAGACTAAAAACTGAAATAAATAAACGAAGAGGATGGAGGGAGGCATTTATGTCGCAGCAACTCACAACCAGACAGCGCGGTGCACCTTTGTTGAATCATTTGTCTTTCGGTCTCTTGGCATTAGATTTGTAGACTTTATATCTGTGTAAAAACACTGAATTTTTACAATGCAATTTTTATGTACTGGTGTGACAAGTGTCTAATTCATACTTTGTAATACAGTTTGACTTTATAGTTGCTTATTTTTTTGATTTCATTTCTTTACTCAATTTTTTTCATCTTTTTGTCGCCCACCCGGCACCCCCTATCAGATGACGCCCGACCGCATAGTCTTGCCTATGGTAGAAACAGCCTTGGCCTCAATTTTTTTTGACTGTCGGAGCAGACGCCTTGTAACATTGGATAAATTTTCGTTGGTGATTAATCATACAAAGCGAAGAATTTTGTTACAGAAAATCAATTAGAATATCGGAATTGATTAATTTCCACAAAATACGCACCATACGCTTTCTTTAAAAAGCTATCTAAAGAAAATTGTTTAGCAGATCGTGGTGAAGTTGGAAATTCGTGTATTTATTTAACTTTACAAAATCAAACTTTCATTGCTAGCAACGCCCTCTACTAGGTCGAGAACTGTTTACATTGTCCTTGTATTAATAAAAATAATCGAGTAACACGAGTATGAAAGCAACCACCTTGAATCCAATAACGCTCCTCACCACAAGTTCAACCATCTTCAATACTCTGAACATTTTAATTCTGACTGACTGCGTATTAACTTGCGGTCTCGAGCTCTTGAAGCAATAATTACTATTTAAATTAAGCACAATTACCTTCTCCCGCTACTGCCAGCCGATAACAATTACAAGTTTATTAAACCAGCCCTCTGTTTATTTAAAACGTTTACAAAACGGTTCACAATGATCTCTCCCCTAAATGATGTCAGTGCACCGGGGAAAACTACACAAAAATCCAATAAATGCGGTCTCCGACACTTCCATGAAAACACGCAAAAACGATGCGAGGTAGCGACCCCTCGCACTACAATGTCACGTTCGATAGGCTCACACAGTCACAAGGGTGGTTTAACGCACTCCTCTGCGCTCTCAACCGGGTGCAGGTCTGACTCGTCTCAAACCTCGACGCTTACTTCCCTTCCGCGACTTCTAAATTCGTTATCGTACATTTTAGGAACCTTAGCCAATCCCTTTACGAAAAATCCCATTCAAACAGTTCGCGCGGTAAAAATGAAAAAAAAAAATTCCTGCACCTGCAGTAAAAGAAGCATTTAACCTCATTTCGTTCGACTCCTTACATTGAACAGTACTACTTAAATTAACTCGCTATAACATCTATATTACTTTCACTTTTTATTCTTATCTATAAAAAATACAAAGCTTGCTGTCGTCACGTTAATTTTTTCCCTGACACAACATACAGGGTGTTAGTAAACATGCGGCAAAAATTCAAGGGGTTATTTCTTGGCCTATTCTAAGAATATTTTGTCCTATGATGATTTTTGGAAAACCCCTTTGTTTCGAAGATACAGGGCGAACAAAATTTGCGACAACCATATTCGATATTTGTTGCGATCAACTTTTTTTTCACTGTCGCTAAATCGACTTATTAGCTCATTTTACAACTTTTCGCCAAGATCGGCCATCATGTCTGCATGACTGTGTGTGTATGTATGTATGTTAGTATCCACGATAACTCCAGAACGAAAATACCTACGCACTTAACATTTTGTATTTAAGCTTGTTTTCATTTGGCTTAGAGCTGATTAGATTTTGGTAGAAATCTAGCTGAGAGGGTGGGGGTAGTATTAGGTTCAGTTTTTGGTATTTCTAAAACAGCTGCATATTTCAAAGATATAAGAATACCCAGACCATAAACATATCGATTAATTATGTTTTATTAAATTTTTTGATACGACGCGTAATTTAGCGGCAAAAAAATTTCTAAGGTAGAATTTGGACGCCTTGCGAAATTGGATAATTGCTGGGTGTAACTCAATTAGAAACGTGTTTGAAAAAGTTCGGCAGTCTGACGAGAAGATTGAATGCTTGTATCCATTCCAGGCTGGAGGAAGTCATTTCGAACATTTATTGTAGATTGGACAACTTTACACGTACTTTTTGATAATAAAATGCTGTTACTGTCACAAATTTTGTTCACCCTGTATCTTCAAAACAAAGGGTTTTTTCAAAAATCATCATAGGACAAAATATTCTTAGAATAGGCCAAGAAATAACACCTTGAATCTTTCTCGCATATTTACGTAACACCCTGTTTATAATGTCGCGCAATTAAATGCTCCAAGGAATCTTAAATGACGTAATTTCCTCTAAATTAAAGATATACCAAATCGTAGTTCGATTCACATTAGGAATACCGATAAATGCTAAAATGAAAACTACTTTCTTTAATTCCATTACTTACGTTTAAAGATAAACAAGCGCAGACAAATATACATCAACATTCGCGGTCTTCATAATGCAATTTTTAAAATTCACTTTAAATAAGAAAAAAAATCCTTAAATTGGATACTAATAATTTACTTGAACTTCGCAATAAATCTAGTAACGCAAGCTCAACCGCACACGGTGATTAAGAACCAGTGATTCCCAAACTTTACATATAAACTTATTTGAAAGTGTAACTGCTTTCACACTACTCAAAATAACGCAGTTAACAGTAACTTCAAAATAAAAGTAATGCAAACCATAATTATTGTATTAATTTTAAATAGAAAATGAGGCGTTGCTGCCACACCGTAATGTAGCATGGCGCATGCGTTCTTAAAATTAGTCCCAGAAATTTGATCGAGTGTCAGTACTTGGTTATTTGGTGGTATTTATTTGCATTTTTTGAGGGTTTCGATAAATATTATACATTAAAAGAAATTATAATTACTAAAACAGTTTATTTCAATATGACCGCCGTAAGCAGGCGCTACCAGCAAGGAGCACTCGATAACCCTGAATTATTAAAACATCAGTTGACTATGTTACCAATGACTGTATTCTCCCTATTTCATTTAAAAATGAAATAAGTATGTGCATACTCTGCCAGGAACAAAATTAAAGTAAAATCATCTTTCATGAAATAAATCAGACGGTCATAATGCCAATTCCTGTTACTTTTGAGATTTCAAACTATTTTTATATCAATAAAAAAAAAACAATCCAAACTGATATATCAATTACCATAGTTTTGGTTAGCTCCAAATCTCAACTAGTTACATGCGTTTGCCAATATATTCTAATTTAAGTTTATCTTTAAATTGCCTCAGTCTAGCTCAATCGGTTTTTAATACTATAAAAAGGGGAGTTGTTACCAGGTTCGTCCACACTGAACAATATACTCGTAAGGATTTTATACATATATTATTCCTATTGTTTATAAAAGCTAAATATTTACGTTTAATAGTAACTAAAATACAACAAGATAAAGAGAATAATTCAGATAAAACAGATACACAAATAACGGATATTATAAATGATATGGAATATCCACCATCTCTCAGGCGGTCGGAAGTTGGTCCAATATTCTGGGTGGGCGCCGTTGACTACTAGCGAGAGCGGAGATCGGCTGTCTCTTTTTACGTTTTTTGTGAAAATATGGTTAGCGGGGTGTTTACACACTCTAAAAGAATATAAAAGCTAAATATTTACGTTTAATAGTAACTAAAATACAACCAGATAAAGAGAATAATTCAGATAAAACAGATACACAAATAACGGATATTATAAATGATATGGAATATCCACCATCTCTCAGGCGGTCGGAAGTTGGTCCAATATTCTGGGTGGGCGCCGTAGACTACTAGCGAGAGCGGAGATCGGCTGTCTCTCTTTTTACGTTTTTTTGTGAAAATATGGTTAGCGGGGTGTTTACACACTCTAAAAGAACTAATCTTGATTTATATAATGCAATATAAAAGGAAATTTATACAGGCCGGTCCTGTCGTGTAGCTGTTAGTAGCAACTAGTCTATATAGTTATTATAACTGTGCTTATAGTATTGGGCAGGTGGTGGCGACGATAAGATAATGAGGGTAATAATCTCTATATACCTTCTTTACGGTCTCAGAAAAGAATTCGAGTGTTATATTGTATAAATGCAACTTTTATGAAGGTAAATTTAAAAAAAAAGTAAATAATTTTTACATGGCCTTTCTTAACTAGCTATCTATTTACAGTATGATATTAATTGCGGTGGGTTAAAATATTTTTTAATTACTCTTAGTAATTGGCGAAAATTTTAGTAAAAACAGAATTGGTGGTGTTTATGAGTTAAACTCTGAAATTAAATATGAATGGTCTCGCTTTGAGTACACTGGGTACGAGTATGCGTAAGCCGCTTGGATGCCTTTACCTGGGGCGGCGTTAATAATAACAATAAGGTAGTTAAACCTTCATGAACGTTTTAGTTTAAAGTTTGGTTATCATATACAGGAAAAACCGAACGTTTTACCGGTATGGGATTATGGAAGGAGGATTCTTTCGATAATTCTAGGTTATCGCGATGATGTGCGAATAGGATCGGATACAGGCTCAGGACTTCGCTCGAGAAGTATAATGGGTATCTCGCGATGGGCGAACGGATATTAAAGCTGGTTAATTGCTTTAGGTGAGATGGAAGTGTAATATTCATTGTTACGTAATGTTTTCGTAATTTACGAAACTTGGTGACCGACATATGGTCTACTTGCGTGCGTTTTGTTGCTTTTAATCTGTCGGCCTCCTGCACGTCGGTTTTTAATTTACCTGGTGAAGGCGTGTTTCTGTAAGTTTGTGTAAGGTGTGTGTAGAATATCAATTAAAAGATTCTGGGCTTATACCCGTTGCGCTGTTTAAATTGATACCTCGGGGATTGGTAGAATTTAGGCGAATACCTTTCTATCCAATGGATTGCGTAAAAAACTACGTCGGGAATATTCCCCGACGTGACGTCGTTTACTGACGTGAGTGTAATGTTGTTTAATTAACTTACATGCAGGTGACCACAGATTGAAGCAGCAATAAACCCTGGTGTATTGAAATAAGTTAAGGTGGGCTGAGTTGAGTTGATGACTCAACGGAGAATGAGGTTGAAGGGAACGGAATAGAAAGGTAAAGATCAGGTCGCGGTGCTCGTGTTTTTATTTAGAATCCGCGGAGGGCGGTGGTGGCTTCTGGTAGTGATTCTAATGTCGGGATAGGTGGAAAAGCTGGAGGGGACCTGACGTAGAAAACTCTCAACGTTTTTTTGAAAACAACGCCGGAGGGATGTATGGTCATTATTTAAGGATTTCTGTAATTTTATTAAAATTGCTAATTAACCAATAATTATTAAAAATATGTCGTAAAGCAGGCTGACTCTTTACAATGGAAATTATAGGGATCTCAGGGATCTCACTCTTGTTTTTAAAAACTACATTTTTGAATTTTAGTTATATTTGTGACTACTTTTTGCAATAAAAAAACTAGATAAACTGGCATAAACTGGCTTTTTACCAGAAACGAGGTTTCTCAAATTATAACTTGGACGCGGCCTCAAATCATTCAGCGCGGCTTTTATGTTTCAATGTAACCCGGCCGGTTTTTTGATTTAAAATTTTATTATTTAGAGCTTTCTAAAGGGAATGGAAAATTTCATCATTTGGTGTTATTATAATTATGAGTACACATTGATAGTTCGTTGGAAATTTGTATAGCAACAAATGTTTTTTTTTTAATTTTATAACATTTGCTTATAATACGCAGCATCACTTAAGTTTTTGGCGAGTTATAAGTGAGGGCGCCAAAACCTAAAAAATACATAATAGAAACCACGAAACTACAGCCACAGATCCCATACAGAGCATTTGTGGGGTAAACTTTCATTAATTACACCACAGCAATTATTGACTATCAAACAGCCCCTTAAGAAAGAGATACCATGCATTTTTGTGAATAGAAATTTAATTAGTAAGCACAATGACATTGACACGACTTAAACGCAATGATAAATATTCAAAAGAAAATTCGTGTATTCAATCGATAATATAATTTAAATTTAATGAAAACCTTAATATTTCAGTCAATTAAACCCAAATACATGAATTCAGAAAAAATAAATATATCAGTGCATGTACGTCAAATAAAATGACAGGTTTATATCAGGTCTCGGCCCTGTTGCCTCCTATAATGATTATTAAAAAAAAAACATTTAAAAAGAGAAGACAAGTTCTATACTGCAGACAGCAGTCACGCAACGTATGCTAGTATCTAAACAAAATGTTGGTGTAAAAAGCGTATTAATGCCAAATATAAACGGTATACGCCACCAAGAGCTCCAGGTAATCGTAAGGGTTTAACCTGTTTACGTTCTAAATTGAGTGCAATCCAACTAAATGCCCAATTGTATAATGAAGTTAAAATGAAGTTCGTAGCATTAGAGTTTTTCTTGCGTTAAAATTCAAAAATTAAATGAATCTACACCACGTTACAACAGCAACACGTAGCATAGCCACAAACTTACAGTCGCTACGAGAATTCTACATATGTAAGAGACGGAAGGATCGATAAACACAACACCAACACGAAGTTCAAATAACTTATCAAACGGCTTATCAAGTAGTGTATGTGTATTGACAAAATCAAGAGCAAGATAGAATCTAACGAAATTATATTACGTGCATCGGTGGATATGTGTTGGATCACTACTAAGACGGAGGTGTTTGGTAATCATGAAGAGTAAGACCGGACTTTTTGGTTCGGTTTTTTGCTTACTTCATTAGATTATACAAACAGATAGCGTTGCTAGGTAGATGGAGAGCACTAAATCACCAGGTGAAACATTATATCAAAAATGTGCAGCTTTGTATGAGCATGAGTAGTTAATTCCGGATAGTCCTTAAGTTCTAAAAAATTCTTAAAAGATATTATAAATATGTAGTCTATGTATAGACATATAGACAAAGAACCGCCTAGGACTAATTGGTAACCACGTTGCAAGAATATTTTTTTTTAGAAGTTAATATCCTAATTTACATTCGTCGAAAAGATACAAGTAAAATTAAACGGTATTAGCGCTTAGATTGCGTTAATAACGATTTTATTAGGCACAAATAGCTTTCAACAACCTCTAAATGATGTAGGTATAATGAAAAATTCCATATTTTATCATACCTAATGCTCAATTGACTTATGACAAATTTTTATAAGAAAATAAAAATATTCTATTTTACTGATACTTTTTCTTTGGTTTTATTTTTCGAGTATTGAAGTTAACAAGCAACAGGTTTTCAAACATTCCATGTACGAGGGTTGTCCGTAAATTAAGGTCTCCAACGAGCTCTCGTCGCGACGGAGCGAGCTAGCTTAAATCTAACAACAGCGCCGTGTTCCTTTGGTTCCCACCTCTCTGCGGCGCTCAGTCTTGGCGTAGCAGCCCTTAACGACGGAAGGGAAAATAGACGCTCCCGCCAAGTGCGAATTGCGTTTTGTGATTAGATTTCTGTGGCTTGAGGAGTCGACCCCCATTGAAATCCATCGCCAGTTGACCGATCTGTATGAAGAAAAGTGTATGGACGTGCACGACACGAGGCCGGCCGCGGGCGTCCATCACTTCCGGACGAGACAGTGACGAAAGTTTTGCTTGATCGGCGTGTGACTGTGCGAGAGATTGCCGAACTGATAGGGGACGTCTCTAAGACTACCGTGGACAAGATTTTGACGGACATTTTGAAATATCACAAGGTGTGTGCGAGGTGGGTGCCGAAGATGCTCACCGATGAACACAAAAAGAAGCGCATCGACAGTACCCGCGAGTTTCTGCGCCGTTACCGGGAAGAGGGTGAGGAATTTCTGGATTCAATTTTAACCAGGGACAAAACTTGGGCCCATTACTTTACGCTAGAGACTTAAGGCACAATCAAAACAATGGCGTTGTTCCGGTTCTGCAAGTGTCAAAAGTTCAAACAAGCGCGCCAGCGAGGAAGGTACAACAATCGGTGCGGCAAGGTACTGCGAGACACTAACAAACCTAGGCCGGGCTGTGTAGGACAAAAGGAGGGGTCGGCTGATAAAGGGACTTCGTTTGCAGCGTGACGTCGCCCGCTCTCACGTCGCCCGCACCACGACGGATCTCATCGCCCAAATTCGGGTAGGAAATCAGTGACTACTTGTTGTTCCTCATCAACTTGAAACAACACTTAGGGGGAATGAAATTCCCAAGCGACAAAGAGCTAAAGGCAGCTGATGATTTTTGCCTGTGCGAGTCGGCGGAAGAGTGGTAAAACGCGGGTATGAAAAAGCTTCCGGAGCGCTTCCAAAAATGCATCGATCCTGAAGGAAAAAACTACATTGAAAAATAGCTTTCAGAATCTGTAATTTGTTTTTCAATAAAATGATGTTTACTATGTGAAAAATCATTGGAAACCCTAATTTACGGACAACCCTCGTAATTAATTTACGCCAGATATTTTGTATGCCCGCATGCATCATGTATAAGTAAAATCCCTTTAGCAATCATTCTTATAGTAAACTAAAGTATTCTGGACCATTCTGCATATAATTTAATCTAAAAATATTATAAATATCTGGTTTGGAAAGTACAAAATCTCTCGCCTTGGTGAGAAAATTATGAATTTTGTAAGAGTATTAATATAAAATATGTACCTAGTAATTATCTCTATTGATTATGTAGTAAAAAGTTTAACCTACTATTCTCTCCGTGAATAAATTTGTTTTGAATAGTGTGACTGTTCTCCTAAAGCGTTTCCAATGAAATAACGGTCAAGAGTATCAAACTTTTAAACTCAAGTATACATTTTTTTGCAAATACTCAAAATAGGAATCACAGGTAGTCGTAGGAAACCATCGGAATTCAGTAGGAAATCACAGGTATTCATAGGAAGTCATGGGTATCCAATAGGAATTCTAGATATAGAAAATCACTAGTGTTCTACAGAAACAAACAAAACATCATAGGAAGTATTTTATCTAATATTCTTTGGATAAATCATGATTCATTTAAATACATTTCTTTTGCAGTTTAACCTACATCGTTATTTTCTTTCTATTCTGATCTTTCTGGTGTGAAAATTTCAAAATGGTATAATTTATGATATGACATTAGCTTTTAGATTCGTAGTTTACTTGACTAAGATAATTAAGGCAGTTAAATGATCCATTATGTATATTCATTTTTTTTGCAAAGAAAGTTCTTACAATATATTGTTCATATGTATTATAATAATTTGATTGTGTCTATACGTATTTAAAGGAAGACTACTGCTCATAGGGACAAGAGAAAGACTGGTTGATCACTTTAATTAGCATTAGGTTAATTGTGTCCCTTTTGTTTCACTTTTTCAATTTTATTATATGTACATGTTTTGTAACAATAAATATATTATTATTATTATTTGAATGAAACAGTTTTGTGATTTCAGGAACTTATTCAGTTATTTTTTAGTAAATAAGCGGCCAATGTTTCGATACTTCTCGTATCTTCCTCGGGGCTCTTATAAAAACATAAATAGCACAGTCAGTTTTTCAAAATTAAAAACGACGTCACATAATAAATTAACATCTAAGTTAAAATATGGGATTAAAATGTTTTTACAATATTTAAAATAATGACAAGATAACTGGTTGAGTCATTGTTCTCCGTGCGATAAGTATGTTTTTAATTTATATAAACTATTTTAAATATTGTAAAAAGATTTTAATCCCAGATTTTAATTTAAATGTTAATTTATGATGTGACGCCGTTTTTATGAGGAATATAAGGGAAGTATCGAAGCGTTGGTCGCTTATTTACTGAAAAAGAACTGTTTCATTCAAATTTACAATTACGGAACACAAATCTCTGCTACGATTATTATAATTTTTATTACCTGCAAAAAGAGGGAATCCATGTAAAATTTTCTTCACTTCAAATAAATGTAACTGTCTCCACTGCTGTATTAGAAATTC
Source organism: Vesta saturnalis (assembly GCA_036346205.1). Classification (NCBI taxonomy): domain Eukaryota; kingdom Metazoa; phylum Arthropoda; class Insecta; order Coleoptera; family Lampyridae; genus Vesta; species Vesta saturnalis. The sequence goes on along the minus strand of JARFJB010002443.1, from coordinate 5,035 downwards.
AAATTATCTGGATTGCACATTTGGATTTTTCTGGAAGTCAATGGGGACATAATGAAGCTTGTTAAATTATTAAATAATAAAATAAATTCAAAAATAAGTAAAATTTCTACATAAACACAAAAAATATATCTGTTGCATACATGTATTATAAATAATAAATAACGCCAAATATTTAAAACATATACATTAATCACATTGTTTATAGGTTTTAAACTTTCTATTTATTCGCGTTCTCTGAAAGTGACTTCTTTTTATAGGTTTACAACCTATCATTTCTATGGGTCCAAAAAAGATATACTCTTTCTTTACAACTTGTTTATCCTCTTTTTGGGCCAGTATAATTCTTCTAAATTTAAGTTCTCATTGTAAAACACTGCATAATATTTTTGCATCTGTATTTGTATTGTATTTCTACTCTTATGTGTTTTTATTGGACCTTTCACTCTCAAAGGTCTATCATCACTGCTAAGTTTATTATTGGTTTTATTCAATAACCAGCACAAAGTTGAATTTTTTATAATCTTCTCTTCAGAGCTCGAATAACATTTTCTTTGCATTTTAGATGAATGGTTTTGAATAAATTTACTTGTTGGTATTGATGTAGTATAAATTCAATTTAAAACCCTGCTCTTCATCTAACCTGAAACGTCTTTGGATATAAATACAAAGCCATTTAAAACTATATGTATTCATAGAAATTAGCAGGAAGTCGCCAGCAGTCAACAAGAAATCAAAGGAAGTCACAAGTATTCAATCGGAATTCACAGGAAGTCATCAGAATTCGCATGTATTGAATAGGAATTAATAGGTAGTCATTGGTATTCAATAGGAAATCGCAGGTATTCATAGTAAGTCATCGGTTTTCAATAGGAATTTGCAGGTATTCATAGGAAGTCATCGGAATTCAGTCGATATTCATAGGAAATCATTGTCATCAGAATTCATTTGTACACCAAAATATCAATGTGACAACCCTTCGCAATTTCAAGATCGTTTTTTCTGATGTTACACTGAAAATTATGCTTTTTAATCAAAAGATATGAAAAATGCGTTTATAAAATTGTGATCTAACTTTTCATCTTATAAATCGTTTCCTTTTACGTCTTACAACTAAAAAGATTAATTTTAATAAACTTCATTAGGTACTGTTTTAAGTTCATTGCATTTATTTATATTCTTTTTTTAATTTTTTGTTACTATGTATTTTGGTTTCTATTAACACCTTGTCAATTTGTTCTCTTACGTGTAAAATTTTTATTAAACTCTGTTACTGAGGCAGTATTATTGATTTATCTGTTATATTATTATTTTGGAACATCGCGTTTATCCATTAAAGTTTAACACGCTACATTTTAATACATCTTCAGAGTGGTAATTTATTTTTAAAGTACTAGTTTTGTCTGAATTCTTCTTGAGGTATCATATTGTATTTACGTAATGTTGTAGTACCCAATTCTGCTAGTTCCGCTAGTTAGAAAACAAGATGACGGGTTCCACAGTATCCTAAAGATTCTCGATACATGTTTTGGTTTGATAAACTAAATTTTTCGTTCAAACTGATTTATTTCATTAATCAACAAATTTAAACTTAAAGTGTAGCCAAACATTAAGTCACTGTTACAGTAATTTATAAATAATGCCCACTAAGCTTAAACGTAAAGTCATGGTTCTACAATTATTAAGTGTAAACAGCGGTAAATTTGCATATAAATTTAAAAAAAAAAATAACAATTGCGAAAAGGGCACCACTTGCACGTTGCAAACGTAAAGTTGCATCAAAACCAGGGTTGGAAAACATCAATAAAAAAATCTAACTTTTTTAACTCTTTAGTGGCCAAGACTAAACTTAGGTCAATGTTCAGTTTTTAACGGGGAAAATTACTAGTAATGATCCTAGAAGCCGTAGAATGTTAAAAAAATAAACAATACACACCCTAAAAGATATTGTCTAATAATTTTTTCACAACAAGAATAGTCCAAAAAAAATTGTCAAAACATAATCATGATTTTGAAAGGGTTTTGACAATTCTTGTATTACACATCCAACATATCACCAGTAGATTCCGATACCTTGGCTTGGTGTACTTCAAATTTTGGTATCACCGGTGAAGGTTTTAATAGCTCTTTTGAAGTGTCAATGTGTGCGGTATTAAACCCAATAAATAATTTAACATCTAAATCAAAGATGCGTACATCTTAACGTCGGGTCTCGTAAACTCAAAAACTAAAACTAAAGGAAATTTGCCTTGATGCAAAACAGGGAATAACACTCAGTTAAACCATGGTCGCCCGATTGAACGTTTACTAATTTTTTTCAGATATTTTTGAAAGAATTCTGTTTGATCAACACATACTCAACAATATATATTTTGTTCATAAAAATCAATACGCATGTAGAAAATAAAAGTCCTCTACAGACGAACTTTTGTATGTGGTTGTGGAAACTCAGAGTAATAAATACCTGTGTACTTCCTTTCTCCGTCTGTCAAAGCCATTTGGCTTTGTATCACACGTAATTTTATAAAATCGCATTTCTGTGATGTCACACCAAATATAGTTGATAAAATGAGTAAATGTGAATATTGGATTAGCGGCTTGTATTCATACAGCTCATGCGGTTATATACCTTTTCTCGTTCTTATACAAGGTATTTATGCTAGAAGGTAAGAGGGCATCTAGTTTTCCCAACCGCGGGCGGTGTACTAAGAAGCACGCTCTACGTTATAACCGTTTTGAATTGTGCTACGTGCACGTAGTAATTCAAGTTTACGCGGCACGGAAAACATTTACCTAAAAGCGTAATGTAGTGACTCTCTAAATGTTTTACTTATAATATTTTTACGTACATACAAAAATGAATTACGCACAGCATTGAAAGGAAAGCAGCATTGTTTCTAGAAATTCCTATGCAATTAAATTAAAATTACTACAATATCACAAATTGATATTATTGGAATGTAAAACTTTCTTTTAACAATGACTAATTTAGAATACAATGAGTATTAGTTGAACTTATTGTAATTGCTTTGCATATATTGGAAATGTTTGATGATCGTCAATTTACTTGCATTGCCACTATAACACAATTGGTTACATTTTTTTTAAATTGAAATGATACTGATAGCGATTTCGGGTTCAGGTGCCGCTCGAATGATGATTCTAATACTCCGTCGTCATTACCGTGAATTGCTGCTTTAATGGCGTTTATTAAATATTACTATTTTTTATTAGTTCACAATTAATATATTTCACCGTATAAACTTTTGACTTGATGTAAAATCCGATATAACAGATCGGTCTGTATTTATTTTATTATTTGACTGTTCCTTTAATACGTATAGCATATTATTATTGATAATGTGCTCGCGCTTTTCTTATATTGTGTATGTACCAACTAACAGGGAAAGTAATAAATTATAATTTATCCTACACCAATTTGTATTATTTGCTAGTAGTACCTACTGCCTGAAGTGTACTATTGCTGACACACGCATTGAAATTCTATGGACTGCTACGTTTCACCTGCGCGAGATTAATGTAGGTTATGGGTTAATAATAATAAAACATTTTTGGGGGGAAACTGGTATACAGAAAAACACACAAAATACATTATAAAACTTTCTCAAGAGAGAATTATATTAGTAATATTTGGGGAAACTTGTATAATTGGTAGTGTTACGCCTTAAGTCTTATCCAACTGTTGATGTCTAACATTACTACCATTATTTAAAGCTTACAGGTTTAAATTACAATTAATTTTAAAAGCTAACTTATCAAATTCATAATTTCTATTTACATGTGGCACTATTGAAAAATATTGTATGAGACACTCTGATTTTGTATAACATCATATTTATCATTTTTTCATTAAGGACGTCATGAGATAATATGTTGTCTGGCGTGATCAGTACATGAGTTTTCTTATGCTTGTGTCCATGTTGTATTAGCAAAAAGTATATAGAGGCAAGAGGGAAAAGTGTTTATTCATATTTTCGCTTATATGAAATGTGTAAGGTATACTCTTATTTCTTTCATATATCCACCTTGGTAAGCAATTTAAAAATCATAGAAAGGCATAAGTTGAAATACAATAATTGTAACATTGTAAAAGTAGCTTTGGACTACTACTCAGAGGAAGTTACAATACTACACTTTCATGTTAAAACATCAATGCAATAGTGTTATATTTGGTGTATTTTTTAGAACATTGATGAAAGAAATTAAAAGATAAATAGTCCATATGACTAATATTTGTAACAAAAATTAATCATTAGTAGTTTTCGTATGTATGTATTCAATGTGCTACTTTGTAATTCGAATATACAGTGAATCACACTTTTCATATTTTGATTTAATTAATTTTTAAGAAAACTTATCTAAAATTACATTATCCTTAAAAAAGATCTCTTCACATTTTGCTACAAACTGATTCAGATATTCACAAAAAGTACTTTAGTGATTGTTTTGTTTTGGTTAGAACGTATTTATTACCCTATGAAACATTTTCATTAAACCATTTCTTTCCCGCGGTGGGTTTTCCCACCACGTTGTTAAAACACGTGTGAAAATTTTTCTAATGTTGAAACTGCACTAGAGTGAACACTTGAAAGTACTACCTAATTTTTTTAAACAAAAGTGTTTTGATTATTTATTTATCTTTTATCAACTGCAGTTTCACCAATTTTTATACATTTCCACAATGGAACTTGAAATTGAAATATACGCATATTATAGTTATTGTTATTTTATAATTTTTATATATTTATGTTAGCAGTATATTTAGTTTCCCTCAGTGCATATTTCATATTATTATAATAACTAATACGAGTCCTATGAAATTTGAAAGTGATGCGGTTCGTAAACGCACCATTGGTAATAATCATATACAATTGCCTGAATAGATGCAAGTTGACCAGACTTTGAGTGCACTACTAGTTGATAAAACTCCATTAGCACTATTTTTTGACGAAGCAACAGATATAATCGTTGAATTTTCTTTGGAATACGTCCCAAGACAGTAATTGTCATAATTTTG
>JARFJB010002442.1:290000-386954 GCA_036346205.1 Vesta saturnalis | reverse complement strand
CATTTACATTTTGGATTTGTTGAAAAAGCAAATCTTTTAGTTCTAATATAAAGACGAGTATATAATGATTTTAAAATAGACCATAATTTTAACCAGATGTTTATCTTTTGATGAAAATGAAAAAAAAAATTGCGAAAATTTTTGACCAAATGGTAAAAAATTTTTTTCTTAAATCGTTTCAGTTGGCCAGAAATGCCTTAACACGTCTAATACGATAAGATAAAAACCTCGTACATTATGCGTCTTGAACCCGAGACGCCGTGACACCAACCAAACGCGCTGCCACAACACTACTAGCGGAGTTCACGAACAAAAGGAAACTTGGTAGATATTCAATTCTAGGATGGCCTACGTAAAGACGTGCCCGGTTTGCTACGAATAGACGTTCGTATTTATACACTCTATAATAGTCGAAATCTGGAATTCCATTTTGACTGGACAGATTTCGCTCAAAAGTTCATCATTCCGTCTACGCATGACGATCGGATTATCTTTGTGGACGCTATCGCGCTGGAACTCATACAGACAGACAGACCGACCTACATTTTGAAACTTTCATGTTTGAACCTTTTTTTCCAAGTTACGGTAAAGCAATTTTTAAGTATGGTAGCTCATTTTAAAGGAAATTTAATCCTCTTTAATAATGCGCTGGGATCTACTTACTATCTATTTTCTATTTTGCAATAATTCACAAAAAGTGCTGCACTCGAAATTTCGCCAACCGATTACAATACCTCTCATGTGAGGTAAAATCGAAAAATAATCTAAATTCTTTAAAAGACTGCTAACAAAAACAATCACAAGGGGACGAGTTTTATATAACCTTCATCATAGGCTTCACAACATATCTAGCTAAATAGGGATCATTTAATTAAAACTAAACTGCAGGTTAAGTAAAATACTTATCTTTTGGGGTTTTTAATGGTGTATTTTAAATTATACAATCTAAACGTTTCGATAACACTTACAGTTATATTGGTTTATGTTTATGTTTTAATTTTTCAACATCTTTAACAATTTTTAGCAAATATTACTACTGGCGAAGATAACTGTAAGTGTTATCGAAACGTTTAGATTGTATAATTTAAAATACACCATTAAAAACCCCAAAAAGATAAGTATTTTATTATGAGTGATAATGGTGAAAGTTTACATTTTCATATTTCAGGTTAAGTAGTTTACTTAGGTCGCTGACGGTCAAATTCTTATATATAATACTACAAGTAGAGATATGTTGACGTACAGTAAATACTGCAGTATCGTGATTCGGCGATAAAGGAATGATTAGCAGTGCTACAAGTAACTGGACTGACTCATGTTATACATCAGTATCCCAAAATGGACACTAAATTGACTTTAAGAAAGTATAAGTGCTTACATTAATATCCAAGTTGTTGCAAATAGGTTCAGAAATTATGTTTATGCGAAGAATACGTCAATTCTTCAAATAAACGTTTTTTTTTTAATGAAAGAAAATGGGAAAACGTAAACATTTTTTTCTTTACAAAATTCTAAAAATCTTTTAATAGGTAGGAAAGCAGGTTATACACATAAATGGTTTGATACTACAAGTGTCACAAAACGTGGTGACTTTTTTCGTTTCTGTTAACCGCTGCAACTGTCCTTCAACAGCTTCCTGTCTGCGCTCACATTTTGTGACGAGTGAGTCAACGATAAAGTAAACTGATGTTTTAAGGGTAAACTTTGCCAATAAAATGTATTTATCATATTATATGGCTAGCCAGTGTGCGCATTTTAAAATTATTCTTGACTATACAGAGTGTTTCGAAAAACCAGGGCAAGACAAAATTGGTATTTTTTAACGGAACGTCATGTATATCATTCGATTTTTGGATTCTACCTGCAATTATGGAACCTTATTTATATAGGTTTCATACATGTAAAATGTACGGTGTTTAAAGTAATTTAAACTATTATGTACCATCTTGTGTTTTATAAGGAAAACTTTTATATTTGGAACAAAAAAAGAACAGGCTTAAGCCTATGTACTGAACAAAAAATATTAGAGATAAATGCTACAAGGTGTTCAAAATATATTTTGAAATCTGCGAAACTTGAAATTCAAAAATATCCATTTTCTCAAATAGAACACCCTGGATATTTTTTCACTGTGTTAAAGAGAATCAAAAACCGCACAATTCCTCCTATTCTACACCTATCTCTGACTCTTTTCCAGTTATTTTGATTTTTCTATATTTCAATGGTTTTTCATGTGAGTATTCGCAGTAGCCACAATACAATATTTGACCTGTCAAAATGTTGCAGCTTTCCACAAGTGTGCAAATTGGCATGTGATAAGCTATCAAGAGGTCACTCGATGACCTCTCGTTCCTTCGCCTGTTCAAAGAGACACGGAAACAGGTACAAAATTAAAATTAAATTATGCTATAGACATAAAAGCCACCATGTACTGTGCACCAAACTTCGGGTATCAATACCCACCCACAGCTATTAAACACTGGTGTATATCAACAAATCCAATCACAACAGCAGCAGCAAATGCAACAAGTACCCATGCAAACGCAGTCACAGCAATTTCTTAATAACTATCGTACATACTCAGTTATTCCAAATCAACAACAAGGAATGTTACGAACCTATAACAGCAGTGGTTAACACAAAACTCAACACAAGCAAAACGTAATGGTCGCGAATCACAAAACAAACAAAAATATCAGACGACTGGCTTAATGGCCCTAGTACATCCAACAGATATTTACCACTCGCCGACCCAAGCCTAGATTAAGAGGGAGGGGAAATAACATCTCGAGGAAAAAGCTAAAGATAAGTACGTTGTAAAGCTGATTAGCAATACACAAGTAAAAATACAACTAAATGAAAGCGAACACTACAACACAAAATCAAAATATTGAAAGACAAATAAACGGACATTCACACATACCAACAAAAAAGTGACAAAAACTTTAAAGTGGTATTAAGAGATATACATCCTACATCTGATGTTGCAGAATTATCAACCGAAACTGCTCAGAAAGGACATAAAGTCCTGAAAACTCACAATATCAGGCATAGAGTTTTCAAAACCAAACTACCAATGTTCTTTGCAGAACTAGAATAATCAGACAACAACAAAGAAATTTACAATATTGAATTTCTTATGAAATCTAAGATAAAATCTGAACCTCCGCACGTTAAGTGAACAGTAATTCAATGTCAGCAATGCCAGGTACGTTAAATGTCTAGGTGAAGATTTGACGGAAGATTGTGAAAGAAAAACTAAAAGTAAAGACGTGAAATGCGCCAACAGTGAAGGTAATTATACAGCCAATTATAGAGGCTCTATAATAGCCAAAGGAATCCATAGAAGAAAATATCCACCTTTACGTCCAAGACAATCCCAAACTCTTAACTTGCCCAGCCAGGTATATCATACGCCCAGAGAGCAACTGAACATATTTCAAACCACAATGTCACGAACAGTCAACAACAAACGGTTCAAAACGTACAACCTCAACAAGAGGAAGGCAAACTAAAAGCACTAATAGCAAAACTTAGCGAAAGAATGGACACTATGCTGAACCTTCTTACACTCATGATAAATAAAACGAATTATAATACCGAATATCCTAAAAGTAGCACTCTGCGATGGTAATGGTCCAGCTTAACATAGACAGGGGGTCAAAACGTTCTTAACTCTACGCATCTCAGAAACTCACCTCATATCCAACGCTTATTTAAAAATACCAAGGTACTCAATATACGAGACCTCGCACCCCGACGACAAGGCTCATGTAGGTAAAGCCTTCATTGTAAAAAAGAAAAATAAAAAATCACGAACTACAAAAATTCCAAGCAGATTATCATTAAGCTACAACCATAGCAGTTGAAAAACATAGGGAAATGCTATTTTTTGCTGTTCACTGTACTTCGCCGTATACCATCAAAAAGCAACAACTCGTGACTTTCTTTAACACACTAGGACCCTGGGGTTCAAGAATAACATTAACTCGTGGTAGAGAACTATCAAAAGCAGCAGATGAACATAACCTACACTATCTGTCCACATTTAAACCTACTCATTAGCCTACAGATCCCGACAAGATCCCAAATCTTTTAGACTTCAGTATTACCAAAGGGGTAAAATCAAATTATTTAAAAGCCGAAACTAGCGCGGATCAGTCGTTAGATCATACGCCAGTACTTATCACATATAGAACTCAAGTAAAAAAAAGTCGAAAAACCACCATTCTCCACAAGGAACAAGAAGTGGAACTACTTTAGGGAACTTGTTACTGAAAAAATACAGTTAACCTCACTACAAACAAAAAAGATCTCTTTATCGCCATTTTAATAATTCCATACAACAGTTAGCATGGGACTGTACGCCAAAATCTGAAATAAATCGAGTTACAGGATATTGCCATGTAGCCATAAAAAAAGGTTGAATAAGGAAGATTAAGAAGAATATGGTAAAATTCTAGAAGTTATCGAAACAAAACCAAACTCCATCAAGCTTCTCGAGAATTAAAAAACCTTCTAACGAATTTTAGAAACCAGGGAGTGCAAGACTACCTAACAAATTTACCCCAAGCGAAATCACGTCTATGGCGCATACATGTGAATGAAACAAAATTAACTCAAGTAACTTTTACTTTAAAAAATGGAACCTTCTCACCAATACAACTAAACAACACCCCAATACCATAACACGGCAGTGCATAGACCTGGGAATCTACTTAGATAGGCGCTTAACCTGCAGATCAATTTCGCCAGAAGTATTGGATAATAGGAAGGAAGCACCGGTTATCACTGGCAAATAAACTATTACTGTACAAAGTTATCACGAAACCAATCTAGACTTATGTAATTCAGATCTGAGGAACTGCAAGCAACTCGAATCTGGAGATATTACAGCGATTCCAAAATAAAATAATTACCTGGATAGCTGATGCTCCCAGACATGTCCGAAACTGGTTTCTTCAGCACGATATGCCCAATCACGATCAAACAAGAAATTGAACGTGTTAGTCCAAAATACCAAACAAAACTTAATAATCTAGCTGTGGCGTTACTAGATCGGCAATATGTTAAAAGACTTAAAAGGCACGGCCCGTTAGATTTAGTAAATATGTTTTAGCTAAGACTTAGTTCTCAGTCTAGCTTATTAGGAATGAATTAATTAATTTTAAGTTTCTGTCATTATAATACATAATGCTGAAGCGCACAAATTCCTGATGACAAAATTGCGTGTAACAAAAAATGTAATGAATATTATCGCAAAATAACATTGTAAATAATTCAAAGAAATAAACGTCTGAAAAAAGTTTGAATTAACTTACTTCACTCTAATTAAAAATTATTATTAATTTTATTAAATACATAAATAAACAGTTTACCTCCAGTAGGATTTGAACCTACGACATGTACTTTGCTAGAGTAGGGGAAAGTCTGGAACAGTGGCCATGCAGGTACAGTGGCCACTTTCATACTATTTTGTTAATTATAAAGAATACGTGCTACCATCTAGCCCACAATATATCAGTCATATACTCAGTCTATTACGAGAGTTTCCTACTGAACCTCCACGTGTTCATTTATAATTTAGTTAGCCTGAAATTTTGCGCGTGTAGTAAAAATTAGCAAGTCAGTGAAATAATTTTTATTGACTAAATACACAATCAAAGAAGTGAACTAGTCTTCACAGCTGATAGCTGATATATTTGTAAATACTGTTGGATATAATAGTTATCGGATTAGATAGTTAGTTTTTGTTTGTTTATATTATCTAAACATGTGATTGTTGGTACAGTGGCCATGTTAAAGGTAGGTACAGTGGCCACTACTTTATTAGTAAATAAGGGATGGCCACTACTCCTACATTAGAAAATTGATTAATTTCACGTTTTATGGATTTCAGATAATATTTACGAAAATGCCCCGACGAAAAGTAAAGAATATTAAGATAGATAAAACTACCTCAGAAACTATGGGCAGTGCAATCCGTGATGTAGTAAATGGTCGATTATTAGTGAAAGCCGCGGCTAGCCGATACGATATTCCTCGCACTACATTAAGCAGATATATTAAAAAGAGCAACGATAGAGCAGGCGCTAGCAGGGGCTCCCAGACTCACTCCAAATAACTGCGTGAATCAAACATTTTCTCCCGATGAAGAGGACATACTTAGTGATTACTTTCAAACAATGGCAAAACTACACATGGTATGAATCCCAAGTGTGCACGAAAATTAGCGTACGACTTGGCGGTTGCAAATGGAAAGAAAATACCTACTTCATGGAAAACAAATTTGACAGCTGGAAGATTATGGTTTAACGGTTTTATGAAACGGCGACGTGAGCTATCCATTAGAGTGGCAGAAGCTACATCTTTGGGGAAAGCAATGGGGTTTAACAAACTAGTTGTGCAAAATTTTTTAAGAACCGTAGGCAGATCTATGAAAAGTACAATGTGGGCCCGAACCAAGTGTATAACGTAGATGAAACAGCCCTTACTACTGTACAGGATGCCGATACGAAAAGGCCAAAAACAAGTTGGTAGTATAACTTCCAATGAAAGAGGAACGTTAATTACAATGTGTGGCTGCATTAACGCAATTGGGAATAATGTACCGCCACTTTTAATATTCCCAAGAAAAAATTTTCAAAGATTACATGATAAAGACGGTCGAACTATTTAACCAATGGTTGCTTTATTTCATAAAGCACGCTAAACCAACTTCCGATTTACCAGTTTTATTGATCATGGATAACCACGAGACACATATTTCGTTTGAGTCTATAAAATTAGCCAAACAGAATAATGCAATACTATTAACGCTGCCGCCGCATACCAGTCATAGGCTTCAGCCGCTAGACAAATGTTTCTATTCTCCAATGAAAAGATTTTATAACCACGGTTGCCAAACATGGTTGCTGCACAATGCAGGAAAAAGAATTACAATTTACGACATAGCAGACAGTTTAGGAGAATCTTATCCACGTGCTTTTACGCCTTCAAACTGCATTTCAGCGTTTCGATCAACTGGAAATTATCCATTTCAGGATCAAATATTTAGTGATGAAGATTTCATGGCAGCATCTGTAACTGATATGGAACCAAATAAAACTGAGACCGATGAAGAGCATAGGCAGGAAATTAGTAATGTTAATAGTAACAACATACGGAATGGCCAAGAAAAAACCGAGAAACAGTTGGTTGAGAACACGCCGTCGTCATCTGCATTTGTTCGAACTACAACTCCGGAAAAGCAATTTATCACTCCCACTGTTTTGAAACCATTTCCTACTGCAGTGCCAGCTCCAGCTAAAAGACGCCAACGAAAGAAGAAGAAAAATTAAGGAAAATGAGAAAGTCCACTTTACAGAAACGGCCTGTGGTTAAGAGAAAATTTGCAGAAGATCCAGCAGCACCAGCAAAAAAACAAATTAATTACAAAGAAATTGAAATAAGTTCTTCTGACAGTGACGTAGACGGTGAATTGACTGACTCTGACGATGTAGACTTGTTTAACGAATCTGATAAAGATGATGAATTCATTACAAATAATATAGCAGATATTGGTGTAGACTCCTTTGTACTTATGAAGTTTGCAACAAAGAAAACTTTAAAATATTGTATTGGGCGCGTAACAGAAGTTTAAGAAGGTAGTCAGGAATTCAACATAACATTTTTGAGACGTCATGGTAATAGTTTTAGATATCCTAATGTTCCTGACACAGCAATGTTACCACACGATGATATTGTACTTCATTTATCTCAACCTTTAACAGCAGGCGGCACTAACAGAACCGCAAATCTTTATTCTTTTTCAATTAATTTGTCTGCATATAATGTTAATTAGCTTTAAAAAATTAAAATAGGTTAGTGATTTAGTTTAATTTCTTTTGAGAAAAAGTTTTAAGTTAGAGTAAGTTTTTGTAAGAGAAATAAAATGTTATTTAATGAATGTCTATTTCGCAATTGCTTTCTTGTTTTTATTTTTTAACGTAACAGTAGTGGCCGCAGTACCATCCTGTAGTGACCACTGTACCAGCACTGATGGTACAGTGGCCAAATTAAATAATATGTTTGTATCCCTAAAATTTTTGTTATAATTTTACTTTTTGTATTTAAGAGTATAACGATCTAAAACAGTAACTATGGTATTACGCTCTAACGGTATCACAATCTACAAAAACAATTTATTTTGATGTTTTTAAATATTTCAGTAAAAAGGTGGCCACTGTTCCAGACTCTCCCCTACCACTCTAACCAACTGTATCGATGTAAATTTTGTCTTTATGTTCTACTTCTACATACGTAAAGAGAAAATTTACGACAATAAAGGCAAAATTTACATCGATAGTTCAGTTGGTTAGAGCTGTAGTCTAACATAGTAGGTACATGTCGTAGGTTCAAATCCTACTCGAGGTAAACTTTTTATTTATGTATTTAATAACATTAATAATAATTTTCAATTACATATTTACTTTTGAACTTATTCGTTTATAATAAAACATAATAATTTACTTCGCTATAGTTGAAATTAAATATAAAATATCATCACCTACACGTATCGATAACAAACTTAATGAACTACATCGATAGTTATATGAGATTTTAGTTTCTTTGAAGATTTGTGTAAAATATTTTTTTTCTATTTCACGTATAGATTCATATAAGTTCAGTCGTAAAATGGAACAAATTAAACCAATCAAGTTTTACCACTACAAAAACAACGTTCGTTACTTTTGTGTTAACCACACGTATAAAGAGTGACAAGAAACCATTCATTAACTGTTTAAACTGATTATCAGTCTTAGCGCAGGGAGTTTGTAAAGTGTAGCCGAACAACAGTGTCCTTAAGTGCAGAAGTACGGTTGCAGAATTTCCAAATAGAACGAGAAATATTACTTGCTTGTTTTACGAGTTTGACCTAAAAACGTCACTGACAATTTCCGTATCGGTCACCAACATAAATTATGGAGAAACACTAGTTTAGTTACTGAATTTATTTTCCCAATTTACTTGTTATCTCAATCTAACACTTTGAGGTACAATCTTGAAGATTGTAATAAGCAAGATACTATATCTGGGGCTCACTTTGTTCACCATTTACTAACTTGAATAATCTATGTTGTATTAACAATTGCACTAAAATTTGGTTAACCCCGGAAATGAAATTGATTTACTATTGTGTGTACATCAAATCCGTCATTTATGTTTGTGGTCTTTGATTTGGGTTTGTCATCTTTGATAATACACTGTCACCTTTATAATATTATATTACTTTAATATCTTTACGTCACTCAAATCAATAACATTGTCAATTATATTGTTTGAAGAGAAATATCATTTGGATAAAAATTAATGCCGCATTGAATGATAAAATATTATAGATGAATTTGATAACTTGCAAAATGTTTAAGCATTTTCACATCAATATTCAAGCTAACGATAAGATTAAATTGTGCAACTTATTGAATATACGTGTATTTTGTGATTAAATTATCATTAACATACTTAGTTCACCTGATGTCAAGGCGCATATTCACAATTGATTAAAGTTAAAATTATGTCTTATCGTCAGCCTAAATCTCATATTGAAAAGGTAATCTATTCAATTTGCAAATTTAGTTCGATAGCATAATCACTTTATACGAGGTTTTTCATTGATATAATTACTGTGAACATGTTCTGTTCACAAACTTGCAAAAGGCAATACGCGGGTTGGTTCGTTTACTAATTAATGGAATAAAAAAAAAACGAGTAAAAAGAGTACCTGGTTTAATTGAAAATGTGTAAACAAACTAACAGCGAAACAGTTACATAAAATTATGATCGCATTTTTATAGTTGAGTAATCACAGGGTAATCCTTCTGTATACACGTGTATACGTACAAAGCACGAGATTTTTAAGGTAATTGACAAACATTACGAAATTTTATACTTAATTAATTAATTTCTTTTTATCGGTACGTATGTGTTTACTAGTGTTTTTTCAAACGCCATTTTTAATCATGAAATAACACTATCCAAACGATCGCATCTCACAAAGAAAACAAAATTTATTATTTACTTTAGGAAATGAAACGTTAGAATAGACATACAAAAAATTAGAAAAATTGAATAAAATACATATAATTCTTTATTACATCGTAGTTTTCAGTGTTGTATAAAAATAAATGAATTACAAAATTTTTCAGTAGCGTATATGTGCTGATATGTTTAAACAGCCTGCGTATATGTGCTGATATGTTTAAACAGCCTTTAAAAAAATCAGAAATTGTAATTATATAACAGGCTATCACTGCTAGATTCCAGTACTTTGATATGCCATAGTTAGTAATTAATTTTTTATAGAAATGCTGAATAACATATTATTTTTATTAATTTATATACATATAAGTAGCTACATATACTATTTTCTACATTGTAGAATTCAATGACCGAATGACATAAAAGAAACTCTACTAAATTCAATTATCAACATAAACAAAAACTGTAGAAAATTATTTACATACACCTATGTTAATTCAAAATATATTATAGATCGTAGAATTGATACTACATCTGTTTTGACATGACGACCCATACGTAAATTCAGTAATACTCAAACATATTATGTACTTAACCTAAAGTTGTCTGGCTTGACCTACACACACCTGGTTAAAAAAATAAATTCTTTTCACTTAGCTTTCTAAAAACACATTAATGGAAACGTTACTGGACTGATACTACCGTAAAAAATTTAGCTAGATCCTCTAATTAGCGTGCTAATGTATGTTGCTTCTTTGAAAGGAAAATGTCCTCCTACATTATACGTCCTTTAATGTAAGAAACAATGTTGGATGTATAGCATTCAGATTCTTTGGAAACAGCTTCTGTTTTTCGCTCACTGATGGTTAAAGTAATCTCATGGGCGTGATGTGGTTTAATTTTAATCTATGAAGTACCGGTGTCATATATTTACTTATTATAAAAGAGGTTGCATAATTATCCTAAAATATCTGGGAACCTATAAAATAGAAATTTAAAGAAATGAAATAATTTTAATAACATTTTTTTTAGGATAATTATGCAACCTCTTTTATTAGAAGTTCATTAGGAGTAGACGACAGCACCTTCCGCCGCCATCTTGGATTTTGACGTCACAAGACCGCCCACGTGGGAGACCGTATTTTCCACCCCTATGGTTTCAACCCTTTTCATCCCTAATTATTTTTTACACACCCACGTGTGAGACCGTATTTTCCACCCCTATTTTAGGGCCGCCCACGTGCAGGACGCGTTTTTTTCTACCCCTATGGTTTCTTTTCGAGGGTCAACCCTTGATGGAATTTTCACCCTAATTAGAGTCTTTTTGACAGCAATTTTTTGGACTTGTTCACGTAAGGGGCCCATGTAGGCATTGGGCTTGGTGTTGGACAAGGGCCTGGTCCTGGAGCAGGTCTTGGACTTGAGCGAGGTCTTGGAAATGGGCTAGGTCTTGGACCTGGGGTGGGGTTTATAAATAAAATAATTCTTTCTGTTTATCTGCTTTATTATTTATTCCTTATACCCAAATGGAAGAGTATCAAAGTTTTCTATTCTACGTCGTTTAGAGTAACTTATTCTATACTGTTTAGATTCAGGTCTACTTAACACATTGTAGCATCTGTCTCTAACCATTTTTCTATCATTATACACAAAAAGAGAGTCTTTACTATTGCTAAGCACCATATCTTTCATCACTTCAAAGTTTATAACACGAGAGTTTTTATAGTTTAAGGTAATACCCTTCACTTTACACACTGATTTAATCGTTTGATCATCGGTTTAAAACACATTATGTAGTTTTTTGGTCCTGCACTAACAAATTCGGCTATATAACTTCCTTCACCGTACGCTTCCAATTCGTTGGTCATCTGGCCAAGGAAATCACAGCAAGCTGGATTCCAGTCGTTGGATTTAGCGACAAATATGACACTGTCTGTATCATAATACAGAACGCGGCGATCTAGTTTCTCCACGTAACTATATAATTCTAAACGTGCATGAGCGGTCGTGTAAGCGGCTATGGACGCATTAATAGTTTTTTGTGAATCACCTTCACCCTCAGGTCTGTCCCAATTTACCATTACTACATTATCATTAATAGGTATTATGGATTATACCTGAACCAATGGATCGGTAAACAATCTGAAAAAGTCCTTTGGCTCAGATACAATACTACACTGGTTTAAATTTTCGCGTTGACCAAACTTACCCCAAAAGAATTCAGCATTAGTTTAGCCAAGTACCTTGAACCGGGTTTTCTTAATATTATGCGTCTAGTCGAATCCTCCTTCTCATAATATTCTGATACGTAACTCAATTTGGTGGCTTTTGACGTGCAATGGCTAGGCCACCTTGAACATTCCTGCTTGAGTTCAGGAAATTATCAATGTAGCCACCGAACAGCCCACCCTGTTTCGTGGCTTTGTCATATGGTTACCTCATACTCCCAAACTTCAAAACATCCAAAACTTTATAATTTTCAGAAATAGCTTTACGCAGCTCATCAGCTACAAATGTTCCAACGAAACTGCGCTCGGTTTCACTATGTCCACACTCCCCTTGATTTAACTCAGCACCGCACGTCCTACACAACAAAAACATCAACTTGCCGTGCATTTTAGAAGTAAAACGGGTGATAGAGATTAGAGGGCGGTAGTACTCGACATTTAATTAAACCCTCCACCGTGTCCAATGAAACGTTCACAATCTAAACCTACATCAATTCTCGATGACCTACAGGATATTTACAGTATTTATTTACATAGGGTATAATGAGCATACGTCATAATACATGATTTTCTCGCCGTACATTCATGATAAAGTTTACTAGCATTCGTGTGACCACCGTAAAATGCGTCTCGAAGGTTTAAAGGTTCGTCATCTTGATCACCTAGATTCTGTGTGAATGCCCGTAACTCATCATTAGCAAGCAGTAGTCTTTTAAAATCACATTCACGCATCTCAACTACATTATACCCACGCTCGCATATAAACCGGGACCGAGAGGCCGTCTTTTCGTTCCGGGCAAGCATAGATGTATTAGCATCAAGCTTAGGATCAATGTTTGGTGGTTGAAACATTCCTCGCAACCGTGCCAGTAACAGCCAAGAAATTCGTAAACCGTGTTTGATTCAGCGCAATACCCGTCGACCTTAACACCTTCAGGTGTTCTAAACTCGCGAGCTTTCCCTGCGTGCTGTATTCTCACTTGTTGCGAATGCTCCACCAACGTAACCATTGTATTGCGACCTTTGATTGGTTGTCGGCACGTCTATAACCGCCTTTAGGAATGAGCCTATTTGTTCTCTTTGAGGAAACGCCTACGAAACACTTTATTGCACGCACTAGCAATCGTTGTAGCCTCCTCAAACGGGTCGACTTTATTTTGGTCGTGAAGGTGGACCAGAAACTAATACAGTCTTTAACGAGGATCTTAACATCCATCAGGCAATATTTTCAATCTCCTCACTCATCTTAAAAACATAATTACTTTGGGCATGCCAATATAAAAGTTTTGCCTCTCTTTTCAGACATCTGATCTGCACAATAATATTTAAGTGGTGGCAATGGACCCTCGTAATTCTGATTCTCGGATGTGTTGAAGAGATAAGGAAATAACCTTTGACTCGGAGAAATTGAAAGTTTTCGGAAATGCCGAGAGCGGATGGATGAAATTAAGTCAATAAACCTAATATCACCACATTAAATGGAGATTAGTTTTAGGCCGTTGGTGATGACTTTACCTCTCCACTGATTATTATTAGCCAGCATACATCTAATCACAAAACACCCATCGTACCCCTTCATGTTATGTGCGATGCATGTAACTTTAAAGTTTCGCGCTCTCTCGGCAACATACGCTAGAAATGATTGAACAAGATCTTCCCTGAAAATGTGCACTCTTTCGCTACACATTGAGCATCGCTCATCCAAATTGTCGACGTGCTGAATACAAGTGGAACAAACATTCGCGGCCACGCATAGATTGGGCTCATGCAGAAATCTATCATTCGTTCCCTCACACACCTTCTCTTGCATACTCCAAATCGTAAAAGATAAACATAGATGGTTTACCATTACTATTGTCAAGTCGAGCCTTGTTAACGGCCGTATAGCAAAGATCACCAATAGGTTTTTGATTCCGGCACGTGGAGCAATAGCTGCATCCGCATCTATGTTTACCCTTTACTTCAGTTGTTTTAAGACATTTTAAACATCTACGTAATTTTTCGCATAGTTCACTGTCTTTATGGTCTTTAAGGCATTCCTGCCCATAAAAATCTTTCATTAAAAAATACCAGCAAAGCATCTTCATTAAAATTTGTAATTTTCTTTTCACAGCACCACTTTAAAAATATATCATACCCTTTATCGTAAATTTTACGAGATTTGGAAGGCAGTAAGTCTTCTGAAGCCTCTTCAGCGGCTTTTTCTAGATCAAATTCGTCGTACATATTTATTACCCTTTTGTAAATTTTACCTCTGTTTACTAATTCCCATGCTGACTGTTTTTTTTCAATAGCAAGATTTATAGATAATTTTATACAAATTTTTCACATTGACACGAACAAATTTGGAATTATTGTACATAACAAATAAATACTTTGTAAGTGTCAAAAATAGCGTATATAGTTCGGGACCAAAATGCCTAAATCCCTTGACTGGTTGTTGCCCTAGGGCTTCGCCGTCGAGGCAACAAACCCCACTCACGGGATTAAATGCTGCACTTTGGTCCCTCTATATGTAATACACTATTAAGTACTATCTTTATATTCGATTATAGGCTGAAAGACTGAAATCTTGCACGCTGTGGTAGACATATTCAATGTTGAAAAGTACGTTGAGAGTGAAAGAAAACATTGATATATCGAATTAAGGGATATGAAGCAAAAAAATCAAAAATTCTATCGCAGGATGATACTTTTCTTATGATTAAAGTTCCGTTAATATTCGTTCTGTATGGAGCATGTCGTAGTGAAAAACTAAGAAAGTTAAATGTGAAGGATATTGAGAATACCGGCTCTATTTTGGTTGCCATCCTCCATAACACTAAGACAAGGAAGAAGCGCATATTCACCGTTATGACGGAAATGAGAGGAATTAATGAGATTGAGTTGTACAGTAGATATGTAAGCTTGCGTCCAAAACATATCAATCACTCAAGATTGTTCATACTTTATATGAACAATAGTACAGTGCAACCTGTGAGGATCCACAATTTTCAATCAAAATTGCCCATTATTTAAAATTACGCAACCCAGACGGACACTATCTACGTTGCACGTCAACTACTTTTCTTGCTGAGGGTGGACCGGATATCAGGAGGCTCAAAAATCATGGAGGACGGCGATCAAATACTACTCTAGAAGAATATAGAAGAAAGCATTAACAATAAAATGGCGACTTTGAAAATGAGTTTTAATCAGCCATCATCGTCAAACAGTGAATGCTAGAATCCATCAGATGTTGTCCTAGAACGTACTGAATTACAGTTGTCTCCTGCATGTAGCGATTCATCATTTTCTACGTCAAATGGAAGAGTTCATCAGGGTGATTCATCAAAATCGTCACTATCGTTTAATGATTTACAGTTAAGACGTACAGGCATAACTTTTTCTAACGTTAATAGTTTTACGTTTAATATTCATTCCAATAAATAATTAATAATTCTTTATAAATAAATGGTTACTATAAAGAGATGGTTGCTATAAAGAAAATAGATACTTTTCTTTACGATTTTAATAAGGAAATATGATCCATTTCCTTTGAGTGTCCGAAAAAATGTATTTATTAATAGTGGCGTATATATTGGAACATTAAGTATATCTACTTTTATAACTGAGTTGAATTCGACGGGGCATTGTAGAAGTAAGATTTTTACAAATTTCTGAGGACATACAACCCTAGACCATAACAAATGCAGAAATTTGACTTTTCGTCTTAGATCTCCATGTTAAGCTTCTTCCTTTTTACGTAGAATTCGACTGGTCGCCCACACATATTTCAAATTTGGATTCATCACGCCAGATTACCTTACTCTAGTCTTCCTGCGTCCCGTTTAGACGATTTTTGGCCTATTGTAATCGCACCTTCTTCGTTTTGCGGAAATTTTAAATAAAATTATAAAATGTTATACTCACAGACTTTATAAAAGCCATAGCCGAGCTTTTTGATGTCTCTTAGGTATGTATCTCTTGACACTGATTTTCCAATGGCATTGTTCCACTCTATTCCCTTAACGATTTAAGACTGTGTTCTTTAATTAATGATTGCAAGGTGTGATTATCCCCGATCAGTAATTTTAGAAATTCGATTAGTTTTAACTCCATTACTAATTCCACCAGTAGTTTTGTACTTATTCATAGTATTTATGGTTGTTGCTACCGGCAAATTCAAAACTTTGGAAATTTTTCTGCCTGAATTACCACTTTTGTAACATGAAATAATTGATTTTCTCAAATCTGTGTACAAAGAGGCTTTCCGCGAGTTATAATTGCAAGCGAACTATACGCAAAACATTTGCACAAACGTATGTATCGTTTCCATAGCAACTATGCAATTTTTTGTTTCACTAAGTATCTTTGATAAATATAGACAAACAGTAATCCAATATTTATGCGCCATAAAAAAATGTATTTAAGTTTTTTATAAGATGGCATAGATTTTATTAACTCTGCTACCAACGAAAATGCTATAGTTTCTACATAAGTTTATAATAAAAAAATATTTATTAATCTGCAAGTAATAGTACATTTATTTTTAGCGATTATAAAATATTATCGGTAAGTGATCCAATACGTCTGCGACTCCGCTTGTAAACAAAGGTAGAAACCGTATGGTGAGCTATTTGCATTTAGATAATTACATCCTAGCCTAGA
Organism: Vesta saturnalis; assembly: GCA_036346205.1. NCBI lineage: Eukaryota > Metazoa > Arthropoda > Insecta > Coleoptera > Lampyridae > Vesta > Vesta saturnalis. The sequence continues at coordinate 370,056 of JARFJB010002442.1, read as the reverse complement.
AAAATAGAAAAATGGAATCTAGCAACATGGATTGAATACGTTTGATAGTACTCGTATAGCCAAACCTAAACTGATTATAATACGCTGTTTTATTTTCCATGTCAAAGGTTTTAGTGGACATTCTTCGTTTGAAAACTTTTGCATAAATAATAAAAACATATTTTTCCGTATAAATTTAATTTATAGCACTTAATCCAAGAAGGGCTGTTAACGAAGCAGAAATAAAAAGGATACTTAAAAGGAACAAAGATAATAAATCGTCAGCTATTTAAAAGTCTCTTAATGACAAAACCAGTAAACAAGCAAGAGTGTCCAGTTTTTATTTTGCTTTTTTTTAAGTACAACACCAGCTTTTTAAGGATCAAAATTTGACTGACATTCAATAAAGCTCGAATTTTACAAAAACTAACTACTTGTAAAAATTTTAATTATTTGTTGAGTTTTTTTTTAAAGCTTACTTTAAATCTCATTTGAATACGATTGAAACTTTTTCAGTCAACTTTTATGTAATAACTTTTCAAGATTTACATTATGTTAGACGATGAATCAGTAAATGTTTGTGCAGGTTGAATTTTATATTTACGTAAATGGAAAAAAGTAATTGAACCTTAGAGTTTTTCATACAAAAAAAAACTCGCTTTTTAAACCCACGAACTTTGATAGATAAAGTTTTACAATAAATCAGGTAAAATGTGTAAGGGTAAAGTAGGTAAAATTATTATTGTTAGAATGGGCAAGCCATAGAAAACTGAAAATGTTTTCAAAACGAATTTGAAATCTAGATTACGTGAATACGGGAATAGAATAACCAAACAGTTGCTTTTTATTTGATTAGTCATTTTATTATACGCTTCATTGATGTATTTCAATGTAATTATGACGTTTCAAGTATGATAAACTAATTATAAAATTTTCAAATAACTATGGCAGAACATTGTATTTTCCATTAATGTTTTAAGGTAGAATGTTAAAAATTATATTTAAACATTGTGAATAGGGGCAGAAATTACGCCAGAACACTAAAAGCACCCTTGAGCTGGAACCAATGGAACGTCTAATATTTAATAAAATTATCTGAACAGGGCTTGTTTAATAATATCATTGATAATAATTTAAAATGAAACACAAGACTAGATTTATTTAACGTTTCGGTTTATTAAGTTCGTAAACCATTTTCAAAATAAATCTACACAAGATGACATGACAGTTAAATGTGATTTTCACAAATTGTACGTTCATAAATTTATGTTAGATAAAAAAATTGAGTATGTTAACCTCAAAATGAAATCAGCGTTACTGAAGCAATTTTAAGGTTGCCACATGCAAAGATAGTCTTAGATAGTAAATATAAGTAGAATGGGGCCACTATCGCCGCCATTTTGTTTTGTGACGATATAGTGGTCACGTGGCCCCGTCCCTTCCACTACGTGACCAGCCGCACTTCAGATAATTGGTCGTGCGTGCGTATACTGCCCAGGCCGTGCGTTATGACTGGAGGGCCTAAGCGTAGACCACGCCTCTTCCAGCTGATTGGCCGTGCGCGCGCGTGGAGTCCCAGGGTACGCGCTCTAATTTTAGGGCCTAAGGGCAGGCCACACCCACTGGTTTCTGCTTGATACTTAGATTCCGCCCAGCCTCCAGGCACTGTTCTGGTTGGATGCCTAAAGCTCTCTATTCTGATTGGTTGGTTTTGTTTGTTTATATTTGGCGCCATCTAGTAGTGTACTTCTAGAACTAATAAATGTTTTCTGTAATAGAGACTGATCATGGCTCCACCTGATGGTATATTTTTTTGTGACCTCATCTGGTGGTATATTTCCAGGACTAATGAATGTTTTCTGTAATAGAGGCTGATGGTGGCTCCACCTGTCGGTAAGCACATGTGGGACCCTGCAATCGTTATGGCCGGAAATTTGTAATAGTCCTCTAATAATAAGTGGTCATCATAATATCTGATAAGACTGCTGTATGACTCTGGAACTTTTTCTAGGGTTTTCGCCACTTGTCGGGTGTTTGTCCTCTTGGTGAGAAAACTAGAAGTTTGAAATAGTATTCTAATAAGGGGTACTATCTCATAATACAATTATAAGCCCCCGGAACTTGTTCTCAGATCTACGCCCCTTCTTTGCCCCCTGATTGTTTGTGACACCATTTACTAGTGTAGTTTCAAAACTAATGAATGTTTCTGTAATAGAGGTTGATCCTTGCTCCACCTAGTAGTATATTTTAAAAATACCAACTCATAAGACAGCGTTAGGCCTCCAAAGGTTGTCCTGGAGACATACTCACATTGCACGGACCTCCTTTCCCCTATTGATATAGCGGAAATAAATAGATAAAAGGTTTTAATAGTTTCTTAAGTGTGAATCAACGATCACACAGTTTAAATCCACAAATACGTGCCTGCATAATGTTATTAATTTAAAAATAGCGTAACACAGATTTATCTAATTAACTAAACGAATAAGCTGAGATCGAGTCTATAGAATAACAGCCGACGCTATTGCAGAGTTGGTCTATGATGTCAACCTATAAGGATAAAAATACATTACACTCTTTAATAGTTATTTTTGTTTTCTTTCGGCTATTCTAATAACAACTCCGTGTTGGAGAACTGGATATTGAAGTATTTATACAGCGTGTACTCACATAGCTACGCACGCACGCACGCACACACACCCACACCCATACCCACACCCATACCCACACCCACACCCACACCCACATTCACACCCACACCCACACCCACACCCACACCCAGGCCCACACCCACACCACCCACACTACCCACACCCACACCACCCACATCCACACCCACCCACCCACACACACCACACACACGCACCACGCACACACCACACACGCACACACGCACACACGCACACACCACACAGCACACGCACACACGCACACGCGACACACGCACGCATACACACGCACACACGCACACATATTTTGAAGATATTTAAAAGAAAACAATGGACTCATTTTGATATTAAAAAAGATAATAAAGATTTTAGATTAAATATACCATTGATTTTAAATACGCTGTTAAATTCTATATAATAATAGTAAAACAGTTAATCAGATTTACATAATCAGTTAATTGCATTGTTGTTATACAAAAAATGAATGTACGATTTCGTAACGGGACGTAAACAATCATAAATTCCATACATATTTTACGTACAAGTACCAGCTCGAAAATAATCATTACGCAACATAACAGAGTAAATACGTCATACAAGCAAGCAAAACGGTGGAGTCATTGTAATGGATGAAATTTTTGAAATGACCGTGTATTATTTGTTGCAAGATCTGAAATTCTATGATCGAATGAATAAAAATATCTGGGCATTAGCTATCGCAAGCCAAATTGGTTAGAGAGTAATGTGTTATAATTAAATCACTCGCTTAGAAAAATTGTCTATCAAACTCTTCGTGTAAACGATCAGCAGAGAAAACTCATTATATATCTGCAGTTGAAAAATAATTACTGATAAGGTAATTGCTGAATTTTTGTCGAAACGAGTTTCAACTTGCAGGTATCAGATGTTGACTTCACATGTGGTTTTGATGGTTCATACAAAGCAGGTAAGATCAAATTACCCCAAGCGTTCATCATTTATATAAGGCGTTCGTCAATTTTTATTTAACAAAGCTGAATTGTGGAAAAACGAGCATTATACAATAACTTGATTATTCCATCATTGATCAAATCAATCTCAATAAATAAATCAGTTGAAAATCAATCTCAATCAAATCAATTGATCTAATCATTCAAACCAAACACATAAACAGGTTTTTAATTACATCTCAATTTAAACCTAAAGGTAATATCGATATAAATTCAAGATGTTGATGTGAAATCGACTTCTTTCAAAACTTCGTGGTTATTTCGATAATAAAAAGATAAATATAGCTACCTGAAGAATGCTTTTTAAGATGGCCCTTAAAATTATTTTTCACAATGCGTTGCATAGTATTTTTAAGATGGTCATTAAAATTATTTTTGTTAGGTGCTAAAAATCCTGTGGTTAGATTGCATCACCACCAGCACCACCACCATGTAAGGATACCCTCTCTCCGTCGGTGCTTAAAAGTAACACCCCAAGTCGATTAATCCATCAATCAAATCAAATCAATCTCAAGTACCACGAATAAAAAATGATTTTATTTATTAAGCCAATCGCCTACAGACCCAGGGTGAGCGTTCTAATCGGTGGGCTTAAAGACAGACCCCCGCCTACTGGTTTCTATTTGGTCCTTAGATCCCGCCCAGCTTCCAGGATCTGTGCTCTGGTTGGAGGCCTAAGGTGCTGCACCCTAATTGATTGGCTTTGTTTGTGGCGCCGTCTGGTGGTGCATTTATAGGACTAATGAATGTTTTATGTAATAGAGGTAATGAATGTTTTATGTAATTGAGGTAATGAATGTTTTATGTAATTGAGGTTGATCGCGGTTCAACCTAGTGGTATATTTTTAAAAGTGGATGCAGATCACTGTAATCGTGGAGGTGGTAAATTTGAAATAGTGTTCTAATATCAGGGCTCTCACACTATCCCATAAGATAGGTCTCCAGAACTTGTGTTAGGGTCTTCGCCCCTTATCGGACGGCAAGTTCCAAATAGTATTCTAATAAGGGGCCCTCATACTATCTCATAAGATAGCTATAGGCCTCCGGAACTTGTTCTCAGTACATTCACCTTTTGTATAACAACAAGGCAATTAACTGATTATGTAATTCACATTAACTGTTTTGTTATTATTATATAGAATTTAACAGCGTATTTAAAATCAATGATATGTTTTATCTTTATCTTGATTATCTTTTTTAATATCAAAATGGGTTCATTGTTTTCTTTTAAATATCTAAATTGAGCAGATGATTAAACCATACATTAATCGTAACAGGTATAACTTTTAATATATCTTTACGGGAATAGTAAAGTGGTCTTTATTATTCGTTTATTTTAAAAAGTAGTTTTGTACGTATCCGTTGTATAAATACTTCAAGATCAACAGGGGAAAGGGGGCCCGTGCAATGTAAGTATGACTCCAGGACAAGTTTTGGAGACCTAATGCTGTCTTGTGAGTTGGTATGGAGGCCCTAGTATTGGAATGCTATTTTAAACTTTAAGTTTTCACTCCATAATAATTACAGAAGTATACATCTACTTTTTAAAAATAAATCAGTAGATGAAGTCACGCACACAAGGGGGGGGGGTCAAGACAATGAAATCTGCTTTTTAAAATGACATGATCAACCTATATTACAAAAAACATTCATTAGTTTTAAAAATACACTAGCAGATGGCGTCACAATCAGGGGGCCAGAAAAGGGACGAAGTCCTGAGATCAAGTTCCGGAGGCTTATGAGATAGTATGCGGGCCCCTTATTAGAATACTATTTCAAACTTTCAGTTTTCTCACCAAGGGAACAATGAGTCGACAAGGGTCGAAGACCCTAGGACAAGTTCCAGAGTCCTACAGCTGTGTTATGAGATAGTATGAGGACCCCTTATTATTAGAACACTATTTCAAATTTCCTACCATAACGATTACAGGGTCCTACATTTACTTACCACCATGTGAAGCCACGATTAACCTTTATCAAAGAAAACATTCATACACAGAAATACACCGCCAGATGGGGTCACAAACAATTAGAGGACCCTACAAGGAGCTAAGACCCGAGAACAAGTTTAGGAGGCCTATAGCTGTCTTATTAGATGGTATGCAGGTCCCGTTATTAGAATACTATTTAAAATTTGTAGTTTTCCCGCCATTATATATAAGGGGGCCCGACAAGGAGGCAAAGACCCGGCAAGGGAGAAAACCCGAAAGCAAGCTCCGGAGTCCTATAACTGTCGTATAAGATAGTATGAGGTCCCCCTTATTGAACATTATTTCAATTTTCGAGTTTTACCGACATAAAATTTACAGGGACCTACATCTACTTTTAAAAATATATCACCAGGTGGAGCCACAATCAATCTCTATTACAGAAAACATTCATTAGTTCTAGAACTACACCACTAGATGGTGTCACAAGTAAACAAACAAAACCAAGCAATCAGAATAGAGAACTTTCGGCCTCTAACCGGAACACAGATCCAGTAGACTGGGCGGAGTCTAGGGATCAATCATAAACTAGTGGGTGTGGCCTGCCCGTAGATCCTCCAATCAGAACGCGCACCCTGGGACTGTAATCTCACTCTTGACCAATCAGATGGAAGGGGCGTAACCTACCCTTAAGCCCTCCAAGCAAAACGTATGGCCTGGTACAGTATGCACGCGCACGACTAACCAGCTGAAGTGGGGGTAGTCACATGAGGTTACGTGAAAATGGGCGTGGCCTATGACGGCGAAGATGAACCCATTATACTGATATATACAGCTTCCTTCATACTAAGATCATTGGCATTTTCAGCTCTATCCAATATAGCGAAGTCATTGCTGGTGATCATGATCTTGCTCAAGAGGATGTTGAAACACAGCTGAATTGGGTATAGTTGAAGATCTTTTTCTAAGACGTAGAATTATACCCAAATGTTCACAGGGTCGAACAGCAAAATGCCTTCGGATTTTCCCGAGGTACTTAGAGCAGCTATTACATTTAAACTTATAAATGATATTCAGAGCTTTGTTTTTGGACAACTTTGAGAACTGTAAATAAAAGAGGATAAAGATTTATGAAATACAAAAATATTTTCTTGTTTCACTTACCAATAAAATATCACCAACTATATTGAAAAGAAACGAACCAAGTTTTGAACTATTGAACACATATTCTGTCACTAAAGATCATTCAACACTAACTAAACTACAAAACTTATTAGTTGTATTATGCATTTGCATTTTTCGATATCAGCAAAAAAGCACTTTCAAACAAAATATTGCTCATAAATGTTTATTGTATTATTGTTATGTACGAAGAGTACCGTAGATCTTATCTAAGGAACCATAACGTTAAATGCATTTTACAACTGTGTCACATCTGTGACACGTCTGGACGGTTACGTCACTCTTACTAATATTTAGAAATTGCAAAAATATAAACAAATATTTTAAAATTATTCCATCACAATTTCATTTATAAAATTATGATAACATATTAGATTTAAGCTACTTGATAATTAAAAATAATCTCTTTTATCTACCGATACGTAATTAAAGTCGAAAATGTGCCCGACGGACACTACTGGACGGTTAAGGGATAACTGCATAAGAAGATTTTTGCAAAAGTAGTTTGCTGGACCTCCGAAACCTGAAAAAGACAAACAAACTATATATATTAAACTACCCTTTACAGGTTTTCGCAGTCTTCATGTTCGACGTGTTATTAGAAGATTTCTTAAAACATCTTTACCCACAGTTGAACTACATTTTGCATTTACCACATTGAGCAGGATTGGTTCTCATTTTCGAATTAAGGATGTGCTCCCAGATGACATTACGTCGAATATCATTATAAGTCTAAATGTAACAGCTGCAACGCTATGTTCATCGAGAAAACACGAAGGCATTTTGCTGTTCGACGCTGTGAACATTTAGGTTCACGTCTTGGGAAACGATCTTTAACCATACCCAATTCATCTGTGTTTCAAGATCGTCGTGAGCGATATCATGAAATCACCAGCAATGACTTCAATATAATGGATAGAGCTGAAAATGCCAATGATCTTAGTATAAAGGAGGCTTTGTATATTTACTATCTAAAACCATCTTCAAGTATGCAGGTAGAACCATAAAATTGCTTCAGGAACATTGATGTCATTTTAAGGTTAACATATTCAATTTTTTCATCTAACAAATTTATGAACGTACAATTTGTCAAAATCACATTTAACTGTCGTGTCATCTTGTGTACATTTATTTTGAAAATGGTTTACGAACTTAATAAACCGAAACGTTAAATGAATCAGGTCTTGTGTTTCGTCTTAAATTTTATCTTGTTAATGTAATTAAAGTAAAATCGTTGTAGGTCACAAAAATAAAACTAAAGTTAATATTTGGGGTAGGTAATTATTACACGTAGGTGCATATTAATGAAAACGTGTTTGATTAAGTCTAATTATACCTGAAAGACTGAAAAACAAATCTTGCTCAGTGTGCTCTTTCCAATTTTGAAATTTAGTGCAATACATTCTGCATGCTGTGTACATTATTAAAGACGTGCTTTTGTAGGGTAACTGTAGTTGTAGATCATTTTCTGTAGTATGATTACTGATTAGATTCAGGTTTTCACTCGGTCTGAGGGAAAAGTGAATGTGGCTATTTTATAAATATTTGTTTCAATGCAATAATATTTATTGCGTTAAATACGATTTTCAATACGATCGTATTGTATAAATTAGTAGGTTCATTTTAAAATACAAAAATTAATATAGACACCGGATGTCCGCTTGCACTCGCAAACACAGTCAATTGACTTTCGTCTAAAACGTGTTTCATGTGGTCTGTTAATATATTTAGCATCAAACAAATCTGTTTTTGCTCAAATTAATAATTATCATACTGAGAATAAGTACGAATTGCTCACCTTTATTAAATTTATGAAATGAATAAAACTAATTACATCTAATTTTGCTAACAAATAGTGAAAATAAATAGATACCTTAATGTGTTTTTTTATTTTGCAAAACCATATTTAAAATTTATTATAAGCTTTTGTCATGAACGAATAACTTCAAAAGTAAATATTACCACAAAATAACAGATTGTAAATAATTCAAAGAAATAAACGTGTGAAAGTAAATTTATTCAGATGGTTAGAGCGCTACTCTAGCAAAGTAGATGTCGTAGGTTCAAATCCTACTCGAGGTAAACTTTTTATTTATGTATTTAATAAGATTAATAATGATTTTTATATTTGAAATGTATCAGTTTTATTCAAAACACTAAAATTTGCAAAACAATGGCGTATTTTATGCTTGCAGGTGAATGCTTTCATTATTCTAGTAGATAAAGGCTTTTTAGGATAAGTTTAAAATGACTCAGTTTTTTCCGTTTTCTCAAAATTGCGAATTTTGGACTTACGCCGTTCTTCACGCACCGATTCATATATAAAAAGCAATATATTTATAATTTTATAATAGGATAATCCAAAGACAAAATTATTCCTCATAAGTCTTGTAGTTCCAGAATATACCTTGTGGATTGCTTGTGGATTGGGTTCATCAATATAAATTTAAAAACGTGTATGAACAAGAAATAATAAATTGATAAATATAACATCTATTCACATTTAATTTAAAAAGAATTAATGTCATAAATAACAATTGTAGTTTGGTCAAAATTATCCACATCTAAGATTGGTTTGCTCCGATGTCGTTTTTTTGGTGGGCTTCACCTTTGTTGCATTTATCTGCGATGTTATTGACTGTTGAAAGACTCACATGTAAGGCAACAAAATATAATTATACGGATTTTTAAAGCGCGTGACATAACCTAAAAAACATTCTCAACAAGCCGCTCATATTTCAGATTTAAGATAATTAAAAAAAGGAGTATTTTAATCATTATTACTTACCCCTCTCACGGCAGAAACTGGCAAAGAGGGCCTCCATTTTCACGTTCTAGTTCAAAGTAATGGATCACTGAACTTACCATTTCCTGACAATGGCTAGACAAAGGCTTGGGAATCTTTAATTGTTTATTGTTTACAGTATGTGTTATTGTTATTAAGTTAGTTCTGACAAAAACTTGTTGAATTTGATATGGTATAGAAAATTATTTGTTATTTATACACAAATGACACATATCAATCGTTCGTAAATCGTTTATGATAAATCGTTCAACGTTGCAAACTGTTGCCAACATTTAAGAACTACATTTTACTGGTTGCACTGGGCTCTGTATACAGACTTGTGTAGAAAATTAGAATCGTTATATTAGTTGCACTTTTTCACCAAGTATGACGTCATTTTAAACTTACCGGAAAAAGCCTATAGAAGAAAGTAAACCTAAACCCAACATCCTGTGCTACTTGGACTACGGACGTTTCGCCCCCGCCGGTCATCCCCAGCCGTTTCCCCCCATAACCATTTCGCTCCTCTTCTTTTACATCTAGTTTTATTCAGATTTTTAGTACATACATATAAGGAAAAGAATTCTTTTAACATCTATATTCCGACGCACAAGCGGAATAAATTCAAAATTAAAAGTTGTAATCTTCCAGATCTTTTTACATTGCTTCTATTTAATTAGATAGCAACAATGATTATTTTTAGTTGAGAAATGGCACCATACATTGTCAAATTCCGTTCTGATCTAAAATGTTTTTTTGTTGGTGTTAATTTAGTTGGAATTAAAAATGTTATAAAAGTTTTCCTGGTTTAGTTAGCTAGAATGGAGTTTTAAAATTAAACACGTAATTTCTTCTTTAGTAGGGTTTGGAGAAATATAAGATGTGAATATTAAGTTGCGTGTTGCGTTTCTGATAACGTCAGCTTGAGGCACAGTTTGGGAATGAACGCCGCGAGTCTTTCTTTCTAAAGTTCACCGGCTCGTTTTAGTTAAGATTTGCCGTTGTGGAGTGTGGAAAGTTCATTTAAGCTATTAAGCCTGTTTTGAAAATAAGTGTGCGACATCAGTTCATGGAATAAATCTTTTTGGTTGTGTGAGTGCTGATAATGCAGTTCCCAAGTGAAAGAATGATGTTAAAAATATGACGCAAGTCGTGTAAGGTGCAGAGGGGAAGAAGGATTTGTCAACAGATAATTAGTCAGTCTTAATTAGACAGCAGAAGATTAATAGGCGTCAGCTCGCGCGGTTGCTGAAGTTAAGTATTGGTCCTGAGAATTGTGCACGTTTAGAAGGGATTGTTTCCCAAACACCTGTTGGTGGACATTGTAGTGATTCAACCTCCCGGTTGGTTTCTCGGACCTTTGGTGTCAATTTCGAACTTCTCGAAAGGGGTTGTGTTTAACCAAGTGCATACTGTTAGTGAAGAATTTAAAGCTATGTAGCGGATCAAGTTTACCGTACTTTAGTTGTTAAAGAAACACCAATCCACCGCGCACGCAAGCAGCCGTTAGAGTAGACAAACCTCATAAAACCTTTGTTCGTGCAAATATACTGTATAAATCTGTTAGCTAGTTAGTTAAAAGCTTACAGTCAGGAACTTGCCATTTTGGGATTGTCGTGATTGATTTCGTAGTAAGAGGTACAACGAGAGGGCATTTCCCGTTTAATGGGCTAAGGATTCCGTCCAAGCTGGCCTTCGCTGTGAAGGGTTCGAGAAGTCCTAAAGAAATATCGAGGAGGTAACTCATTTGTTTTGCCTATTCATTTCGTTTGTGGCGGATCTATGAAATTAACATTTTATTTGTTAAGTTATAATCGGATGAACGCAATTTGTTCTCTAGGGGTATTTACGTATTCGAAGGTTCCAAGCTAGTAGGTTATATGATGACGTGCTTTCATCGGTGTACTAAACGATTTATTGTTGTTTTCTTGTATTGATTTGTCTGTAAAGTGTATCCTAAATTTAACATTATAAAATTATTAACTTTTAGTGATCAGCACTAATCCTCGTACTTACGAGATTTACTAAGTAACCCTATTTTGAAAATTTAACATAATATTAGGCTTAGTGGAAGTCGATCTTGCAAGATTATTTCCGTTTAGAAGGTTATTACCTAACATTTTCTAGTATAAGTTCACGGTGTTATGCGTTTGAAATGACGCTGGTGTAAATTCTTTTTGTTTGAATTTATTAGCTCAATATATTTGTAGTGTCCTGAAGTTAAAGCATTGTTTGTAATCTCACACCTGGCCACAGTGAAAACATTAACACGGAATTTGAAATTTCAAAATATAGAAATAAGACGATTTGAGTCCAGGTTAGATTTGTTTACCGACTGTAATTGTTTGTTTTGAAAGAGATCCAATGGCAAATTCATGATTCGAAAATATACGATTTTTTTTATTTTGTTTAACGTAATAAATAAGAGAGTTTCTCAATAGCAATTGTTCAGCTTTGTGTTTGTTTTTCTTTTAAGTTAGTTGATATAAAGTTCTGTTGGTTCAGCTGATTTGGTAATACGCTTTATCGCTTTGAACACGTGTATATATTTTGAAGATCTTACAGGTAGAGATTCTGGACCTTAATTACCGTACACCTAGAGTCGGAGGCCGCGTAAGGTAAGTGAGTATTTGGCAACAGTCTGGAGCGCATTATTAAAGATTTGGTAATATTTAAACTGTGACAACTCCAATTTTCGACTTATGGTAATACGGCGAGCTACCCTAATTATTAAAAATTTCGTAACAACCCCTGCGACCCTTTTATCACACTGAGCAGCCGTTACATTTTCCTTATCTGTTACGCCTATTATAAAACCATTACCTGTAGTTTTGCTAATCACTTTTTAAGAAATTGTACTTAAAAAATTTCCCATTACTGAGATAGCGCCAACTGTTTGTTACATTACTAGTTCAGTTCAGTTAGATACCTCTACTAATGGCGAAATACGTTTTATCAAAGCGAAACAAGCAATAACAAGTACATTTTCTTCAAAAAAAGAAGAACAAAAAATGAAGAACATGGGATATGCGTGTGCGAACACCAATCGAGCTGCAAGGGACGACATAGATGGTGAAGCTGTAAAAATCGCTACGCTGCATAATCATGCAGCACAAGCTGTCAGGCCAGCAGCTATTCGTTTGGTTGTGACGGCAAATGAACATGATACGACGACACCGGAGAGACCACAGCAGATTCTTGCGAACGTCATAACAGAAGCTCATACCGATGTTGCAGCAATTCTGCCAAAAAAGGATTAATTGAAAAAACTCTCCGTGGAGCCAGACGAGATGAAGGAGCACTTGCGCTTCCAAGAAATATCCAGGAATTGGTCATTTCTCAAGTGTTTAGTAGAATTTTGATTGATGGTGAAATGAAACAGTTTCTAGTGTATGAAGCGGATGATCAACTTATGCCAGAAAGGATGCTGATCTTTTTAACTATAACCAACTTTTATCTTTAGGCTCAAAGTCAAGAATGTTTTGCAGATGGTACGTTGAGTACCACAACATTCTTGTTTCAACAAGTTTATACATTTCACGCCACCAAACACCATACCGTTATATTTTAAAGACAGGATGTTTTTTTCATTTATCGCAATCCGTCTGGAGAAACGTTAAAGCTGAAGGTCTCAAAGCACGATACGAAAATGATCACAAGTTCGTTCGTTGGATCAGAACGATTCCCGCATCGGAATTTATTCCTATAGATATCGTAAGCGATGCATTCGCCGAATTAGTTGAAAGCAAAGGATTTCCTGCAGCCAATTACTTTAAAGATGCATATATTTGACGTTCTGGATGGCACCACGCTTTTCAAGAAATATGTGGATCGCAATTTTGAAATATGTTTCGTTTTATTGAATGTACTGCAGATGCAGCATTTATAACTACGAAATAGCACAACTGTTTGACCGTTAGAGGTGCATGAGATATACGCTGGTGACTAGCTCCCGGCGCGCAAATACAAATAAAAAAATTATATAACCAGTCTATTGACATTATGCACAACGGTTACGTATGTATTATTTTGAAAAGGTGCAGGTTTTGTATGCTCACCTGCCATACATGGAGCATTTCAACCACAGTTGCAGTTGACTTCACGCTGAATATAGATCACTTCCTTTAGAATCTTAATCATTGTGTATATGGTCTTCGTCTGAACTCACTGTTTTACTTTACATTTTTTTTGGTTTTGCCCTTAGTAACCCTACCCACATAGTTTAATTAACTAGTTTTCACATAATTGTCATCTTCAGACTATCTTCAGACTTTAAACTATTGTATAAATTGACATCGTGTATCGAAAACTAGTAAATACTTACAAATATATATAAAATTTGGAACGGTGTTGTAAAACATTAAAGCGCTCAAAAGCTAAAGATTAAGTAAAAGATAAAAAGTTTAAACAACCTATATAACAGATAAAGATATTTAGATAAGAATTTGAACATTAAAACGGTAAGTTTGCACCACGGTCTAGCTCAGTATTGCTTACGAACCTTACTGTAAGTTGATAGCTCATTTTATCTGGTTGTAAGGGAGACAAAGATATCTGCATAGCTGTACTCAGTTAGAATTCGTTATGCACCACTCAATGTTATAGATTAAATAATTAAAATATAACAAAAATTGAGCAAGTTGTGCATTAATACCACAAGTAATCTGAATAACACTAATCAGCTGTATTTATTTGTATATTTAATAAAACAAAACAATATCTGATTAATTTCAGCATAAAAACACTACTCCTTGTAAAGCTTTACGATATTAACTAATTCCTATATCAACACAACTATACAAACATATAACTTATCTTTACATAGAATTCAAAATGAAAGATGATCAACACTGTATATCTTTAGTAATAATGTCAACAATGTCAACAAACATTACAGTTACAAGGTTATGCACTCAAATATTTTTATCTTAGAAAACGTTAACCGAAGTCAGCTGTTTCTTTTCATTATAACCGTATTAAAACAACATTATACTGACTTTTTATCTAATTAAAACGTGATTTTCATTAACAGAATGCATACTTACATTTTCTTATACTCAAATAAATAAAATGTGTTAAGTTTATTTTGAAACCAACTGCAATTTGAGAACTTCATTCCCTATCGATATGATAAACATACAGCACGATAAGGTAATTTCCAGTTGCCTTGTTAACGTACAAATAAACGAAATGTAGCCCAGACTACTAAATCAGATGTTGGGACTACGAAAGCAGACTTGGACCACGAAAGCGGGCATACCACAGCATTCGTTATTGATACAAAACAAAGGTATCTCCATTTTTAATTCATCAAGATCAAATATTATGTATTTAACTTCATGACGTCATCGCTACGCTTTCATATACCATCAATTTCAACGATAATAGATTGATTAAGACATGGGGTGTTTCTTAATTCATGGGGATTTTCTTAATTCCAATGGATTTTCTTAATGCCAGGGGCTTTCCCTATTAAATATGATATATACAAAAATATAATCAAAAGCCGTTACTTACCTTATACAAGAGAGGAGCACTCAAATATAACATATTAGATTGGAAGGTAGAACGAACGGAAATGGCGTAAGTCGAGTTGCGCAAAGAACAACAAAATTGATGTGGCTAAGATAGCCCATTATAGACGACAAAAAGATATACATCGGTATTCGTAATTATGTACACCACAGAGAAAATATGGACACGTACCAAAATTTACTTATTGAAAGAAAAAAAGAAGTGATTAAAATGCCAACGTAATGTAAATATATTTACCAATTATAACACAAATTCAAAACTTAAATTAAGGTAACGATAACCAAGAATTGGCACGTTACACCTGTTACCTAAGGTTCCATTAATGGTTAGTTTAAAGGAAAATAGACAGTGATTCTTTAATCTACGACAGGTTCCATCGATTATAGACATGCAAAGTAATATGGGGTCTTCAAGAGGAACTTTTAACGAATAATAAAAATTCTGTTTGATCTAGAATCCTAGAAAAAAAAATATCAATTCGTCTTTTTAAGTGGACCGTTCTCTTGCAACTTGTTTTCGTCATGGTTTATACCTTTTTTGCTACCACCTTTTTTTATTTGGAATTGACCTAACGATTTCTGAATGCTGCGTTATTGTTGCTTCTTGTATTACGTTTGGTTTCGAAGATCTTGGTATAGGGAGGGTTACTAAAATGGTGTTTCTTCTCGGGAATTCCTTGGTTTTTGTGTTTCATTTATCTCGCGTGCATCAATGTATGAATCTGTTATTGACTCCGTGACACCGTGTAGTCGAGATGGCTCAAAATGTTCTTCACCACACACCTTAGGGTTTGAGGGACATAAAACTCCTTGATTGCCTCTTTACCGACTCGTGACAAAACTTACTTGTTTTGAGGCTTTTTGAGCAAATATCTTCACCAGCCTTGAGTTCATATTGTATTTACACCTGAACCAATTTGTTGAAAAATGCTACAACCTCCTGGTTGATGAAAGCTGTAACCCTACTGATGACTGTTGCTTCAGGTTTACGAAAATGTATTAGTGGATTTCTTTTCGTAAAAACCCACAACCTATCATTACTTGTGCTTATTGTCTCAAGAATAGCTTACTATTTATGGCGTACTCATAGTTTCATGTCGCGTAAACTCGTGTAGAAGTACAGATAGGTGTAACATGTGATCAGTTAGTTGCTTTTCGTCATTAACTGAAAGCAAAATAATACTACTGGGCCTTCTTTAGGTCGCAGCTTAGTATTATTTTGATTTAAACCTTTTTGTCGAGTACTTTGGAAAACTTGAAAATAACTTGTCATCTCCCTAATGCTTGGCTGTGGTGGTTTAAATTTCGTAGGTGGGACTGCAACTCATACTTCCAATGTTCGTAAATATTATTTGTCCCATCATCTGACTTTCTTTCACCTTTCCCAGTAGTAGACTGTTAGTAGTTTTAAATTATTATTTATTACTTGATTTTGAAAATCTCGTACACCTCTAAGTCACTGTAACTTTGTTCAACGTCAATATTCAAGTTCATAGATCTAGGTTTGAATTTCACAGAGCGTTAATAAAGTTTAAAGTGTTCGATTAAAGTTTGAGGTTTACTGGTTTAATAGAGAAATGCAGGGAATAGGCAGAAATTAAAAACCATAGACAGTTACAGTTTTTACAATTTTTTAAAAATCCGGAAATTGTCACGTGTGGTTAAAATTTACCGTATATTCTTTTTTTTTTCGAATTTCAGGATATTTAAAATGTTATATGTACGAGTTGCAGGAGGAAATTCTGTACTTTGTCGTTTCAGAATATTGAAAATTTGGATATATTGAAAGCATACATTTTGGAAGCACTAATTTAATTAAAAAATTTTTACTTTGTTTTACGATATCTGAATTTATTACGAATCCCAGTCTTGTGAACGGGGTGTAGATTTTTCCGTTTGCTTGTTATTAATAAATTTGGAGTTTTTAAATCACGATTAGGTTCCACGTGTTGAAAATCTTATGTTGGTAAAAGGAATTTTATGTGGGAGTTTAATGTTTGTAAATAATGATTATTCCTATTTATTTCTAAGCATCGTTAATTATAGTTTAGTTAAGTTAAAATTACGTCATTAAACATTGTTTTCGCAGTTTCGAAAGGAAATTTAATTTTATGATGGATAAAAAGTGCTTTTAAGTAACGTAATATGTTTGGGAATAAATTGTTTGTACTGTCGTTGATAAGGAAATGTTGAATCGCAGTCACATAGTTCTACACTTATTATATTTCAAAGTTACCAGTTCACTTATATACGGAATTATTGTTGGTGGAAGTATAGAAAATGTATTTGAATAACAGGGTTTCTAACCGAAACACAGGATGTATATGAGTGACTTAATTCTCTGTTTCATGACCGTTTCTTTCATGGGAATTGTCCACTATGCAATGTAGGTTTGGAAATTCTTATGCGATGGTTAAAAAGGATGACGTGTCTTGTGAGGACAAGGGAGTTTTTTTTTAGTTAGTGAGTGGTAGTCAAGATTTAGAAGAAGTAGGTTGAATCGCTGGAGAGCGCGAGTGATCGGAGTGCGGAGTGAACTTACTTACGTTCTACCGGGGTTAATTGAAGTTTTCGTAGAGAGATGTGGTCCCGTATTACGGCAGGAATGGCGCCAAGCCAATTTATGAAAGGTAAACTTATTAGGCACGGTTACAGGTTTTGGGTATATCTACGAATATTAGTACCAACTACGCTGATTATGTGTTAGACCTGTTGTTGTTTTTGAATACGCAGATGCTTTGCGAAAAAAATGGCCAAATGAAAAATTTCATTTATTCTTCGATCGATCGATTTGTTTTATCGACAAAGGATTTCATTCAATAGGCACCGTTTAACTGGGAATCTATTAGTTAATAGCAAATTGTTGAAAAAAGAAGAGGGTGGTTCATATTATTTCAAGAAAGTATTTGATAAAAACGTCATAGCAGTCAAATGGCATGACAACGGTCTGGTATCACTATGCTCAAATTTTGCAGACATTGAACCTGTTCATAATGTAAAGCGACATTCGCACAAAGAAAATCAGAATGTTCAGGTTTAGAGTTCAAAAGAACTGATCGACATTAGATATGATCGCTTAGACCACTACCTATGCCGCCAAGAGAAACACACCAGATGTGGCCAGTGCCATAACCGCGCAGCTATCAGGTAGTACTATAAACAGTACAGCATATTTTTCGTACTTATGCAAGAAACAAACTATTTTTTCTTAAATAGTGTTTGTTTTAAAGTCACCTTGCTGACCATTCAACAAAAATAAAACGCATAAAGTTTACAAATTTTTCTAGGAATATCTGGTTTAATTCTTCTTACGTTCTTTACACTGCTACCTTGCCAGGATCTACACACTTTCAAATACCCAGTTTCAATTGAAAAAAACCGATTGCCGTCCAATTGCAGATGTTTATGATTTTCCGGTAGATAACGAAATCTGGCTAATACAAAGTGGATGGTGTCTTTGATAGCGAAAGCCGATAATTAGCACCATCTTCGTAATGTATTGAATGAGACAGAAAACATCTCTCTTTCCTTTCAAAACTTGGAGTACGGTTTATAAAGCAGTGTTGTTCCAAAAAAAGCAAGATAATTTAGATTCATAGTGACTTAAGAAAACGTTATATCTTTTTAAACTTTCTATTTTGGATCATGACATAAATTGAAAGAGGTGTTGTAGATCGATCAAAACCATCTGGATTAGAACTAGGTTTTAACTGTTTGTAAGCTTATACCCAAAGAGTGGGAAGCTCTCTGTAATAGAGTGGTTCATTATCATGATTACTACCATCATTTTAGAAACAATGACCTATCTCACTGCAAACACAGTTAAAAGCGCTCCTTTCACGTTCAATATAATTAATGAGAGAACCTCAGAATTCGTCGGTAAAGTTTCGAAAGCAGAGGACGTTTATCGTAAATATTTCAACACATAATAATTAGGGTTTAACGTCCTTCGTTCTTTTTTTTTAAAAGTAGAAAACCAGAAACTATGGTTTTGCAGGTATGAGCATAATTGTGGAAGGAGGCGTTAGCCAAGGTTAACTCAAAAAAAATATCGTTTCTGGACGTATAACATACAATTTTTTCTGTGCTGGCGTTACTAATTCATTACAAATACTTCTAAGAATTTACTTGGTGATGCCATCATTAGTTACCATTAGTACCACTGAACATGAATGTATGAAATAGCTGTTATATGGGCGACAGAAACCGTTCCTGTATAAAAAATCAGTGATTCCAAACTAAATAGTTTAACGTTTTGCCGGCCTAGGCCAGCAACAATGACTTTCTGAATAAGTTTGAGGATTGAAAAGTCAGTTCTGCCGAATTAACTTAACTTAAACTTAACCTAACCTTCACGCCATTTCCTTGCGGGGTAGGCAAAGCAATCCCTGCCTCTTATTTATTTTTCATTCACAATCTTTCTCCATGCTTGCCTATCTCCGCATACCTCCCTAGCTTCCGTAAGGTACATACATTGTTTCTGACATGCCCTTTTATTTTTAAAACTCCTTATCTTTCTTTCCTTTATCATACATTCTACTGCATTCAGCCAAGTTTTACGCAGCCTACCAGACCCGGCCTTTCCTCTAACCTCACCCACATATATTTGTTTCGTTAATCTTGCGTAGTTCATTCTCTCAATGTGACCAAACCAACGTAATGTACTACTTTTATATCTATCCATCATCGCCTTTTCCTCGACACACTCCGTCATTATGTATTCATTCTTTATTTTGACCCTTCTCGTCTTACCACACGCGCTTCTCAGGAATCCCATACCCACGGAATTTATTTTTCTTTCGTGCTTTTTTGGCATACCCATGTCTCACTTCCATACAGTACTTATGGGACAAACACTCCATTATAGATTGCTCGTTTCGCAGCTAGGCTCATGCTTTCGTTTCTCATTATTGTTCACATACTTCCAATCACTTTCCTTTCAGCACAAACCCTTCATCCAATCTCGCCTTCCATTGTATCATCTACAGTAAACATTTTACCCAGATATACCAGCTCGTCCACTTGCCCACAATTTCATCGTGCAGGGTAAATACTCTACTCTCCTTTCCACCTTCCCGATTGAACACCACAATCTTAGTTTTATTCACGTTTACCTTTAGGTCCATGCTCTCACAGACTGTATCAAACTTCCTCAGAGCGGTTTGTAGCTCATCCGCACTGTCTCTTAATAAGACTATGTCATCTGCATACACCAGAATACATTTACGTCACTAACAATTGTACCATTTGTATCGGTACAAATAGTGTAAACACAAAAACACAAAACACAAAGAACGTAATCGTGTATTTTTATTATTTTTTTACAAATTTATACGTTTCGATAACGATTACAATTATCGTCTTCAGAGAAAGATAATAGTTTAAAAAAGAAATAAAGGTGTGAAATAAAAGTAGTCTGCCATAGTAATTAGGGACCGTATATGTAAAAGATCACTACGTAATCTAATTTTATTTTAGTAAAAATTACCTGTATCTTCAATAAATATTAAACCATCTCGAAAATAACAAATCAGGACACCCTCTAACACACAAAGACTAACAATGAAAAATGTCACAGTGAACAAACAAATTTAACAAAATGTATTCAAATTATAATGTAAGTTCACAGTTGTCAAAAACTTTTTACTTTTAAAGTGGTAAAAGTATGCTAAAGACTTAACAGATAAATTAAATATCATAGCTGATCCAACAAAGAAATAACATTCCGTTCATATTTAAGGATTGTAATCATTGTTATACAGTGAAAACGTAATGTGTACGTTTAATATTATGTTAATTTGAACTATATACGTTAAATAAATATATTGCTGTGATAACTGAAAATTACTTAGGTATCTGATCAATAATCTGTCCAGAAACGAAGCGAAGGAATAAATCAATTTTATAATTAAATGATATATTACAATGATAAAGCCTGTCCGGTAGAACTGAACGGGTATCGGATTAACAAGGAGGATTGTCAATATATGGTTCTATTGTGCTTGAAACCGCCTTAATGCTTTGCTGTCTCGTACTTATTGTACGTGACAAAGAAAGATGGATATATTATGAATAATGCCTCTATTTCTGCCGAACAAAAGCGTTTGCAACTTTCACACATAATGACAAGGCAATAAGAATCAGATGCAGGTAGAATAGAAATTCAATAGGTATAATAAAATGCCAGTGGTTCTCAACACTGCTTTAACATTACATTTAAAATTTATGGAAGAATGCAAGTTTTATAATAAACATTTATAAAAGCCATTCATAATAATGAATATTCGATTAAGTATAGGTATTTCAATTTACATTTAGAAAGTTCATTGTATACCTAAGTATGGTAATGACGTTTTAGTGTACTCCAATTACAAAAGAATCCAAATAAATATGCAATACTGTAACAATAAGTAATTAATAATAGATTATTATACCATTTAGTAGGTACATATAGGTATAAATAAAACAACTGCAATATCTATATTATCATTATTCTTTGAGTAAGCGTTTATATAAACTAACCATTAATATAATGCCGAAAAGTTGAGTAAAGAAATTCGCGAATTAGTTTTAAATACAGTCGATTATTTTAAAGAAGAAAAAGAAAATGGTGGTCCACTATTATCTACATTAATCGATGAGCTAGCTCTATCATATGGACATGAAGTTTTGCGCCTGCCCCGTATCATTGCCATTTCAATCCAATTGAGTTGGTATGGGGCATTACTAAGAACAAATACGACAAAAGTATCGTTGCGACATCCGGAAAAGACGAAGATGTTCTTAATACGTGGAACGACGCATTAAAAACAGTTAGTGCGGAAATATGGCAAAATGTATTGATCATACGGATAAAATAATTAAAGATACTTTTGTTAATGAAGAGATTGTGGATGAAGTAAGACCTCTTATTTTCACAGTTAACACTGAAGAAAGTGATGACGATGATCTTTTCCAAGATTTGGATGACTCAGGAAGTGATGAATCTGAAGCCGAATGACAATTATAATTTTTACATTTAATTATAAAAGTATATCTTTGTAATTTAATTAATATTTACTAACTATAATAAAAATGTATTTGTTATTGTTGTTATAAGTATAAGTGAAAGGTGTCAATTGAAATTACTTATAGGTAATTAGTAATCGATTATTATTTTTATTATACAAAAGTTGCATTTCTTCACAAATTATATAATGTTAAAGCAGTGTTGAGAACCACTGGCATTTTATTATACCTATTGAATTTCTATTCTACCTGCATCTGATTCTTATTGCCTTGTCATTATGTGTGAAAGTTGCAAACGCTTTTGTTCGGCAGAAATAGAGGCATTATTCATAATATATCCATCTTTCTTTGTCACGTACAATAAGTACGAGACAGCAAAGCATTAAGGCGGTTTCAAGCACAATAGAACCATATATTGACAATCCTCCTTGTTAATCCGATACCCGTTCAGTTCTACCGGACAGGCTTTATCTTTAAAATTATGTTTTCAATAAGACATTGCAATTGTACACGGCTATGATCTTTACTTTAGAACTCAACAACAGGTACGTCCCATTGTTAAAGGATTAGCAGCCATTGATAAATAACTTACGTTGTACCGCTATGGTATGGAAGCAGTATATCCTAAAACTAGTTTAAGAAATCTATTAAGTACTTAATACAAAATCGTGTACCGCTTATATATAAAACAAATTAACCATTTTAATATATTCCTTCGCTTCGTTTCTGGACAGACTGTAGTATACCAACGAGGGAGAAATCTTATGTTTTCATGTATTTCTTTATTTTATAAAGACTTATTAAAACGTACTGATTGAAAAACTGGCAGCTCATTCGAGTGGTTAATGTAGACGTTTTAAAGTAAACTGCTTCGTCAGCTGTGAGTTTTGGATCACCGAAGTATACAGGAGTTGGGGTAATTTTATGTTTCATAACTATTTTAATGGCCAGGCAGTATTTTCGTGGTTTGAAGGAGTAGGTCACAGGGGTTAAAAATAATTTGAATTATTTTACCTGCCCTAGTTTCACATAGGGATGGTTTGCATTATACTTCAATTTCTAACGTTTAATGGGTCAGATTTTTTGTTAGCTTAAGTCAAAGAGCAGCTGTAGTGGTTCTTTTGATAACCATTGTTTAAAAAAACTGTAAGGTTTCATGTCTATTTAGGAAAAGTATACTTGAACAATAACATAAAATATTAAATAAAAGACTTAATTTTTCAATGCGGGAAAGCGTGTTTTAAAATTCAATCGCTTGAAATGTAAATTTTGTAATAGAATAGAAAGGTTAAATCGTTTAAATCTTAAGAGAATATGTTTAAGAAAATTACAGGTGCACGTTTTAGGCAGGTGGTAAGTACACAAACTCAAAATTAATTTCTCTATTACAAAATATTAAAGACATTAAATATTGAAGTGAAAAAGCTTCACTTTGTTAAGTTTCATTTTCTGAATGTGAATGAATTTTCACGAGGGTTCTTTCCGAACTGAATAAATTCCATTAGACAGGACGGTTTATGAAAAAACTTGTGTCCTTTAATTTCGGAAAGCAGGAAATGGTTTGTAATAAGGAATTGAATCTTACCTGTGTGGGTAACTGGACTCTACATAACTCGTTTTGGTGGCAATTGTTATTTTAAGCCGTGATATCAAGCTCGGTGTCCAGAGTATAACAATTGCCTCTATATTAATTTTACTTCAGTGAGAATACAAAACAAAATTCTTACGGGAGTATCCAGCACGTCAGCTAGAAAATGAATCCTGTTCCTTGTGAAGATAGATTAACTTTTATAATTTCTAATAACCAGGATTTTGCAGGTTTTATCTGGTGTTTAAATTAAAATATCTTTAGTAAGGAGAGCTTAACGTAGAGAAAGCGAAAGTTAAATATCGTAGTACAAGATTTAATAATAAACTAGGTACACAAGAAACGCTTGAAGAGCCCTATTCTCTCAGAGCAGGTAACTTAGACCAATTGTTTTATTTTTGAAGTGTGATTCTCGAATTGAACGAAAGCGCGTAGACAGCGGACGATTTTGGTGGGGATTGGTCGAATCTCATCGTTATATGTTTGTACGTGGAGTAGGACCATATGTGTAAAAGACAGAGCGTTCGTTGCTTACTTACTGCATGTTGTAACGAAATTAATTTGGTTTACTGTAATTAACTACGATAACTACACCAGGACGGCTCGTTACAGTATGTAACGTGTATGCCCTTCCATGATGGTGTCGAATGACAGACAACTGATGAAAGGTAGCTTACTATTTAGTTTTGTCAATGCGGGCAGGGAATATACTAGACTTGTTCCCCCTCAAAATAGTCACAAATATCACACTGCGGCTTGCACCAGAGAGATCTTTGAAGTGTAAGTACCGTAGTTTTAGCGCAAGTATGGAAAACAAAACATTTCCGAAGCGTTTCTCCAAGAAACTCTAGCGAAAGCGAGTGCCTCTGTTACTTATCGACGTACAGGATGGTTGAAACGCGGTGCAGATGTAAATTATACGCTGTCGAATACACCATCAGTGTACAATTACGCCTATGGTTGTTGAAGAATAAAATTCAATGATATTAAATTGCACACCTGTCAGAATACCAGGCCAAGTTATTCCGGCAATAATGTTGGATGGATTAAATGATTTTATTGCTTTTTATAAGGATGTATCAGCACATGCTGAAGAGAGTGAATATGAGTCCAAGTGAGGTATAAGAATTAACTACGAATGTAATTTCAGGAAGAGGTGCAATGTGTAAGGATCATCACAAAGAAGTGGCAATTTTCGTTTATCCCTACCAGCCTGATTCAATTTTAGCAGCATTCATACTTTTTTATCACAATTTCCTATTCGCCTGTTCAGGGACTCTAGAAAGGCACAACATTCTATTTACTCTGTTTACGTTATTAATCTTTTCATCTAGCCGATCTTAGGACAAGAGTGGGTATTTCTAACTGGTGTATAGCGAACTATCAAGAGGATTCGGTGATCATTGGAATCAGCCGTGAAAAGTAAATTTAAAATATTGCTGTTGGAATAATGCAATAATAAGCTATTTCGTCATTAAATTACTATAAGTTTTTTATTATTATCTCATTATATTTAGAATTTACATACATAAAGACAAAATTTATATCGATTGGGGCTTGAACCTTGATGTCGCAGTTGGTTAGCGCGGTATTCTAGCAAAGTACGGGTCGTAGGTTCAAATCCTACTCGAGGTAAACTTTTTATTTATGTATTTAATAAAATTAATAATCATTATTTCGTTATTCATTGCAACAATCAACAAATCAGACACTAGCAATAAGCGTTTTGATGACATGTGTTGGTTTTTGTTTGTTTTGTTTGAGTAATATTACAATTCTTTTAGAAAAAATCAAATTATCTCAACAATTGTTGAAGTTAATGGTACCTTCATCACATTGCATGGCCTGAGTTCTTCTGACAGAGACACTAAGAATAATCGTTTTAATGACACGCGTATGCTTTTCATAGTTTCGTTTGGCCAATGTTACAATTTTTTTAGAAAAAACCAAATTATATGAACAGTTGAAGTTAGTGGTACCTTCATCACATTGCATGGCCAGTTCAGCCCTAATTGCTTGATACCAAAGTTTCGTAATTTTCGCAATGTTATCGCAACCACACAAACTTCCAATGCTCTAGTTACGCGAATATCAGCGAACACAAAATTAATTTTATGTATTCTGCATCACAGCTAAATGCTTAAGTACATATATGGCGTGAATGTAGTGAAATTCTTTAATTTATTCAATCATTGTTCGTACCTACAGGGAGACTCAAAACAATTTGAATAAGACATATTCGGTTTGACACCTTCTATGTTTAAAAAAGTGGTTTTTGAAAAATCTTTGTATGCTTGCGCGTGTGCACATATTTGTGAGCGTGCAAACGCACGGTTGCAGGGGATACGCGTGAGCGTGCGAACGCGTTTGCGTCAGCGCGTACATGAATGTGCCTATGTGTACTATAGCAAATAAAAAATTAACGGATGCGATTGGAATACAAAAAGATAAGTTTGCAACATGGTCTAGCTCATCAAGGTACAATGCTTACGAAATTACTGCAGGTTGAAAACTTTTTAGCAGGTTGTGAGGGGTGCAGAGATATGTCCATAGATATAATCAGTAAAGCATTTGTTTCTTTTTTCTTGTAGAACGCCACTAAATTCTATAGGTTTAATAATTAAAATACAACAAAAATTGAGAAAGTTGTACATTAATACCACAGATAATCTGAATAATACTAAACACTTATTAGTATATATAAGGTTGTTTGGTACGTTCACTGAAAGTGTCAATTCTGTTAGATGTCGTTACTATCGAAAATTGCTGTTCTACGAATATTACATATAATTACTGAAGCAAATAAATATTGTAGATTTGTATAGTAGATAATTACGGAAATTCATGTCTAATTACCTATTATCATTATTATCACATTTCTTTTTAGGATAACTATGAATATGATAAACATACGGTAAGGTAAGGTAATTTTCATTTGTCTTCAACGTACAAGTAAACGTAATGTAGACCATTATTAACATAACGTAATTTTCATTTGTCTTCCACATACAAGAAAAGGAAATGTAGATCAGACAACGAAAGCAGGCATTAAACGGCGCAAGTACATATGTCAACAGCAAGCGTTATTGATGCAAAACAAAGATATCTACATTTCTAATTCTTGAAGATGAAATCGCATTACCATGCACGCCATTTTATGCATTTAATGACGTCATCCATGCGCTTTCCTTAATGTAGGGGCTTATCTTTGTTACCCATTAAATATAATATATGCAGAAATGGAATTAAAAGCCTTACATACCTCATACAGGAGAGCAAAGCTTAAAAAACATAACGTACTAAATAGGACGATAGAAGGAACGGAAATGAATTAGGTGAGTTCAGTTCGTGTTTGCACATAAAACAACAATAATTAATGTGGCTAAAATAGCCCTTATATACGGTAGCAATATATACAAGAGTACTCGTAATTACGCCCACTAAAGAATCGTCGACATAACCCAATATCTAATTATTGAAGGAAAAAAGGTTTACCAGTAATAATGCAAATTCGAAACTTAAATTAAGGTAACGATAGCCAAGGATTGGCATGTTACAGTACGTGTGCGTACGTGTGCGTACGTGTGCGCCCATGTGCGTGCGTGTGGTACGTGTGCGTGCGTGTGTGTAATATTTCAAAAAGTTAAAAAACGATTGCTTGTTTACCGTTTAAATGCCTTGACCATAGTGATTTTTGGTGTAGGTCGATCTGTTCAGTTAGAAGCAGGAACATAATTTTTTTAATACAGGCGGAAATTACATTACACTTTAATTCATGAACAGTAGGTTTAAGAATAGATGTTCAGTGACAATTGAAGTTGTTTTTGTCTTAGGGGTGATTTTGAATTAGATCCTGATAGGTACTAAAATTACATTTATGCACGAATTAGTGCATTTTCATAGTGAAAAGTAGCAAAATTATAGATTAAAGGTAATTACTTTCATGTTGGTAGAAATTTGAACTAATCCTTGTTCTTTAATTATACATTGTGAATATTCGTACGCATACAAGAATAATATTTAAAATGAGATTTAATATAATGGAATTGAAATCCTAAATGTATTAATTTCAATTAAATTTATGGATTAGTTTTTATCCATTTAAGAGAAGAGCTCATTTCAGACGCAAATTTTACAAACCAAATTCTACAAAATATTCAAAGATTAGCAGTTCTACTGAGACTTATTACGATTTTATCATTCCGCTTAAAATTAAAAATCACAGTTCAGTTCACTGAAATGTTTTTGATGAAGAAAAAAATTTATATTTTATGATTTCTGACATGTCAAGCAATTTATTCTGTAAAATTCAAATGTGAAGCTTTTGTTTAAAAATTTAAACTATAGGATTCCTGTTGCATTCAAATTGTAGCAGAACGTCACACAAAATAATTAGTTCCATTTGTATTGTACAAACTTATCGTATTACAATCTCCATACAATTGTTGATTATAATAAACTTAGCTCTTCACGTCTTCAATGAACCAGAATATCAATCTAGAACACTATTGTAGATTAACAATGAGATCCTACATTTTAAATTTGACAAGGTGTATACTTCACTAAAACTCTTATTCAATGTTTAGTTTTAATTTTACCATTATCTTAAAAAATTGAGTTCAAAACTAAGGAAATTATACTTAATACTAATTCGCTAAATTTACTCCAGAAATATGAATATTATTCCTATGCACATCTGCTACGCTCAAGTCAATTGAGCAAATTCATGTGTTTGAAAATGTTGCTTTTTTTACTAACAGTTGTTAATAGGAACGTCTACAAAACATGAAGCTCTTGCTTGAGTTTAGGACATAGTTAAATGTTATGCACAGTTTGTAAATTTGTTTGACTCTCAAACTATACACAAGTTACAATAAGAAGTAGTTAACTGTTTTCTGTTTTCGGTAATTTTTAGAGTCACATGCCCGAAAGAGAGTTTAACTTTTATGTACTTGGAAAGCTATGAAGTTAGTAATTTCTTAACCTTTTTTACGTAACATGGCTGTCTTTTTCCACCAGTAATTTCAATAAATTCTGAAATTTTATTCAGACTAATATAGTGAAGTCTTTATATATTTGCATATTTTTCAAAGAGCGACCAATAGGTTGTTTCGTTCTGTCCTTAGTATGAAAGTTGACTATCTCCTGTCTCAGTTTCCATCTTGCGATATCTCATTTGTAGGCGATTTCAATGTTCATAACTCTAATTGGCTTCAGTTTTCATCTACTTCAAATCCTGCTGGTCATAGTGCAAAAACATTTGCTATTTCATATGATCTCACACAAATGATTTCTGAACCCACAAGAATCCCTGATAACCCTAACCATACTCCGTATCTTCTAGATCTCTTTCATACATCAAACCCTCTTGTTTATAAAACTTCCGTTCTTTCGCCTTTAGGTCTTTCCGACCATTGTCTAATAAAAATCATTTCTAATGTACCCAATTCCACTGTTGTTCGCAAAACCGATAGAACCTTGTGGTGTTTTAAGTCAGCTCGATGGAGTGATTTACGGATTTCTTTGCAACCTTGCCATGGCGTGAATATTGTTTTAAGTCGTCCTCTTCTTCGGGCATCGCTCTTTCAGTATCTGAAGTCATCCTCATGGGAATGGAGTTATACAATCCCAAAAACAGTACCGTATAGGTCATTCACGTTCCCAACCCTGGTTCAATAAGGCATGTGCTGATGCAATATCTTTAAAAAATAAATGTTACATTAAATGGAAATCTAATAAATTGGTCGATAGTCATGTAGAATACGTTGGTGCTAGAAATATCTGCAAAAGTGTCATCACTAAAACTAAAAAGTTGTTCGAACAACGAAAATGCAATGAACTAGCTACATCTCCTTTAGGCAGTCGTCAATTTTGGTCTTTAGCTAAAGCCATTAGTAAAAACTTTGGAACATCTTCATTTCCCCCCCTGACGTCTATTGACGGATCGATAGTTGCTGATTCTGCAGACAAAGCCAACGTTTTTGTGGATTTGTTTGCATCAAACTCGTGTCTCAATGATTCTGGAAAAGATGTGCCCCTAGCCAACTCTTCTTCATACGCTATGAAACCAATTCATTTTCGGTACAAGCTCTTGGAATCGATCATCAGTAGGCTTGATCTCAATAAGGCGACTGGCCCAGACGGTATCCCAGCTATTGTCTTAAAGAAATGTTCCCCCGAACTAGTACCAGTCCTATCTAAGCTCTATACGATCTCTATGTCTTCTGGGGAACTCCCTTCATCATGGAAGTTAGCAAATGTTCAACCTATTCCCAAAAAAGGCGATAAGACCGATCCCTCAAATTACGGACCAATTGCCATCACTTCCATTTTGTCTAAAATCATGGAAAAAGCCATCAATCAGCAACTGCTCACGTTCCTTGAAACTAACAAACTCCTTAGTGACCACCAATATGGGTTTAGGCAAAGTCGTTCAACAGGCGATCTTCTTTCATATGCGACCCAAGTTTGGAACAGTACAGTAGAACAGTCCGGTGAAACAGTTGTAGTCGCTTTAGATATCTCAAAGGTATTTGACCAAGTTTGGCATAAGTGTTTACTTGCCAAACTCACCTCGTTTGGGTTAAATGATACGCTCATCAACTGGGTTTTTAGTTTCCTTGATAAAAGACGTGTCGTAGTTGATGGCTTTTTTTCAAAAGATGTTAGCATTAACGCAGGCGTACCACAGGGATCCGTTATAGCGCCTACACTTTTTCTACTGTACATAAATGACCTTATTTCTTCAACAACTAACCCCATCCATTGCTTTGCTGACGATAGCACTCTTCACTGTAGTTCATCTCAGTCTACTCATAGTGATAATCCACCTTCTATGACAAATCAAGAAATTAAAGCTGAAATGGCAAATTCAATCAACAAAAACATTCAACGTATTCTCGAATGGGGAAGCAATAATCTAGTTAAATTTAATGCTAACAAAACTCAGTGTTACCTTCTGTCCGCCAAAAAATTTTGATCATTTCCTGTTGTAAGTATGAATGGCTCAGTTCTTAAGTTTTCAGACTTTATTACTCCGTTGGGTATGACTGTATCTTCAAATCTCTCATGGGTTGAACATCTTCTGTCAGCTACCAAAACAGCTGCTCGTCAAATAGGCTTTTTGTAGAGATCTAAGCAGTACTTTACCTCTCGACAACTCCTTCAGCTGTATAAGACCCAAATTCGGCCTCATCGAATAATTTCTTGTGTTAGTGCTCCCCAATATGCTCTCGATATCGTTGATCGTATTCAAAAGAGAGCAATTAGGCTTATAAATACCGTCCTTAACTTCTCACATACAGTCCCCTGCGCATAGAAGGATGGTTTCAGTTCATTCTTTGTATTATCGTTATTACAACGGATATTGTGCTGCTGAATTATATTCTTTGATACCATCTCGGGCTATCTTTGCGAGAAACACTCGGTTCGCTCATTCACATCATCAGTATGCAGTACAAATCTCCATTTGTCGTACCAAACGGGCGCAATCCACATTTTTATACACGGCTTCTAAACTCTGGAATGATCTCCCTAGTTCCTGTTTTCCTCTCACTTATGATATGAGAAAATTTAAGGTAGCTGTTCATAGGCATCTATTGGAAATTCATTATCCCTCTATCCATCCTCCTAAGTGTTCCTGAGTGCTTTAGCACGATAGGCCTAATTTAGCCCGTTCAGGTCCACAATCATAAAAAAAGACGTACTTTGTGCTTACTTATTCTGTTTTGTTTTACCAAGTGCATCGATATGTTAAATGAGCTACTGAACTATTAACGGTATCAAAAAAATGATTTGCCACAATATTTTTTACAATTTTGTGTAAAATTCCAATTTTGGGCCATGTAGTGCTTGACCCTGCGTCGAATACACGGAAATGAGTAATTAATTATATCTGGTGTATCATGAACTAACATTTAACGCGGTAACTGTTGCGCTGTTACAAAATACCTAACATTTTTGATTTTCCTGAATATTTCCCACAAAAATTTTTCAATACGGCAATGCCGCCGTAAGTGCCTCGAGGTCAGCAGTAGTCATGAATTTGTGAAGCGCATTGTCGAAAATGGAGTGCAGACGATTATTAGTAAAAATCTAACGCTCGACCACGTACCCTACATGTAGTGTTAGAACAAATCTAATGAGACCACCATGTATGCTAGCGAAATTGTCAAGTAGGTTTTAGTATAATTAATAATTGGCGTGAGGTAAAGTACAGTTTACCTTACTATTTTGGGTGCGGAAAATAGTATTTTATCGCACTGAGTGTTATAAAGTTCTTTAAGCTCAAGTGAGTTATTTATGCAAAAGGTTTTAAGATTCGGTTAATTTAGCACCTAGGCGAAATTTTTTGTAATTGTTTGACAAAATTAATGAATTCTTTTAAACAGAGAGCAAAATCGCGCCACAAGATAAATTTTTTTGAAATATTGCATGAAAAACTGTTTTTATGGGTCTGCGAAAATGTTGTTTTACCGCACTCGTTTTTTGATTGACGCATTTATTATTGATTTTTTTAACTTCAAACAGGATATTTGTGTTTAAATATTAAAACAATATAATATATAGGTAAATCAGGTTTCACAGGTAAAATTTTTGTTTTTTTCCATTTCATGTCCTTGAGTTTTCATAATATGGACCCTAAAAAGGAACAGTAGCGTCTTAATTGGATTTGATGAAATTCCTAGTGACGTCGAAGAAGTGAATTCGAATAGTGACATCGGAATCTCAGACCATGCAGAAGAAAATACTGAGGGTGAACCGTCAGATGAACCTGACAATGGTCCAGAAATTCCGAATGTTGCTGATATGCCTTCTAGCCTTTCAGGAATACTAATACTGGTTGGAAAAAATGGAATAGAAGTTCCAAAACATGAACCAGAAGAAATATAACCAAAGACAGCTCAAGTAAATATAACAAAGTTACCAGGGGTCAAGCCATTTGCTAAACATGTCACCACAATTTTGGACTGCTGGGGATTATATCTCTCAAACGAAGTCATTGAAGATAGAGTAACTTACAAAAATTAAAAACTGAGAAGTATGCAGTCATCCTATGGGAGTGAAAGGATTTCATTACAACAGATTTTAATGAGATAAATGCGTTTATTAGTGTTTTGTACATGGCAGTGGTCTTGAAGGGTCAGCATTTAAATACATGTAACTTGTTGTGTAGTGATGTAACTACCTCTGAGTTTCTTGCCGCTGTGATATATGAAAGACGATTTCACAAACTTTTATGCTAGAAGGATTCCGAGGAGGGTGCAAGTTTAGAGAATATTTCGCCAGCAAGCCTGCAAACTATGGCATTCTTTGACGTATAACAAAATGCTCTACACCTACATGGAAATTAATGCAGATAAACAGTCTGATGGGACGTATAGTTTTCCAAATGATGTCGCTAGAGTTGTGCAAGGTCTAATTGCACCAATGAGTAACTCAGGACGGAACGTAACTTAGGACAATTACTTCACCTCTGTATCCTGAGTGAATAACATATATACAAACCATGTATAATTACTTCGAATGTAACAAAGAGAATGTCTAGGAGGATTACGACACCTAAATGTAGAGCACTTGACATTTACTTTGAAACTTAATTTTTTTTTATTGGTTTTGCCAAGAACGTTGTATTTACTTTCTGATTTTCTTTTAGATTATAAAGCCAGACACCTCAATTTTTCAATCCAACGCGCGACCACATATAATTATATTAACACACAAAATTGGGTTAATACTTTATTGAGATATTAATAACAAAACATCAATATGAAGTCTTTACTTGTTAATATGAAATACGAAAATTCTGATGGTTACATCGTCTTTTAGAGTATTCTTTATCACTAGTTATTAAAATAGAATAAAGTATACTTAAGGTATAATAATAAACAACTTAGAGCTAATCGAATGATTAACTTCTTAGTAAAATTAGATGATGCAATAACAAATAATAGTTTCTAATAATTTATCTGGTGAGAATGTAATTATGCATTTTAATCTTCGTTTCTAGGTCAAAGGTATAAATATATAATTCCTCCTCCCTTAGGAAAGAACGCCCTTGTTCTTTAGTAAGCTGTGGATCTTAGGTTCACTTGTTTCTTCTGGAAACATTTGAAGCGGAATTAATTGTTTCTGTGGCTTATTTCTAATAAAATTTAGTATCCTAAATCTGAATATTACGATAGTTGTACAAATAATAATTAGCAATATTATTAAAATAAATGTAGTTGAAAGGTGTACAGGTATTAAATTGCTTCCTCTCTAACAGTTTTCAAATCATTTAGATGTGTTACAACTTTATGAATCTTATAATTAACAATTTTAACATTGTCCTTAAAACTAAAATTACTGTAAGTATTATCAAAGGTTTGTTTGTCAATTATGGTTTTACAGTCTTTTTCTGATGATAGTAAAACAGTATTAATTATCGTAAAGTATTCAAATTTGCCTTAGCATTCTTCAATTATCTGGATATTCTTTTCGTTGATAATAAAATATTTACATTTTTTAATTGTGAAAATAACTTGTAACTGTTAGTAACAATGGCGAAGACACAATCACTAACATTTCTTAAGGAGCACTTATTCACTTGAGGTTTTTCAAAGCATAATGTTTGTTGTTCGATTGATTGGCACTTTTCATCTGTCCATGTTTCTCCATCCACGTTTTGTAGATTATATTTGAAAGGTGGCAACATAATTTTATTCTGTAGAACGGGTATAGGATAGTTTCTGATATATTGATATGACGACGAAATCAGGATTGGGATATGTAATATACAATACATGCAATTACATTTTATATCGAAATAATCTGAAATCTTGAACATTCAACTATTTTAAAGGTGTGCAACATATCTAATTGAAGTAATTCAGATCTACTGTATATTAACTTTAAATGATTGATAATTTCAATTAATTCTTTAGTATTAAGAATTTCTGAATTGGTTATTTCTGAAAAAGCTAACGTTACTGTCCTCTCAACCTTCTGGAGTATAGATAGTAATTTTGTACATAAAAATTATTATATTGAACATTTAGCAAGTAATCTAGGTTATTACTTAAGTTTTTAATAGTATTTATTGGAGAATTGATATTGTACTGGATCACTTTTTGATCATCGTAGTATCGTTGAGTTATATGATTTGCAAAAGATGTGTATTGACTAATTTATTTAACAACTTTTTCTTGATTTGTAAATAATGTATCTAAATTTTTATTAATTCCAATTAAGTCGTTATTGTTAGGATTGCCAATGATATACTTGATAGCTGTACCTAAGCCATTAAATAAAGAGCGTTTTGATAGATTATAATCATTAAATTTTAACAATTGATCTTCTACTAGTTTTCAATTTTCTTTTAGCATACTGTTTTGTTTTTATATTGGGATTTAAATCGGGTTGTGCTTCTAAAACTATTACATTCGTTAATATCTTAAAATAACTTTTCTCTAATGCACTAGTATTAAAATAAAAATAAAATTTATGATAATGATTTAAAAAAATTTACTAATCCTAATTCTTCTTCAAAATATCCATTTGTATTAATGTTTTGAACATGAAGGCCCAGGATCTGGCTGATCAGGGTGATCCTGCAATCAAAATTTCTTTTTAGAGCGTTTCCATTTTCTTTTATGTATGTTGGCTTGTCTTTTAGATTTTTCCCTAAATCCTCTTACTTTATCTTTATCAAATGTCGTAATATTCACCTTATCATAATAGGGGTCAGTTTTTCTTATTCTTTGCGTAATAAAGTATACTTCATTAATAATAGGATTTTCTGCTACTAAGTTAAGTTTAGTTAATTTTTTTTCCTTTTTCTAATTGTTTATTATACAATTTTTCGTAAAATGGCAATAATTCTTCTTTACGTTTTTGGTTATATAATTCATAAATTGGTTTATCCAAATCTAGTTCATGGGCGTTTAAATTTTCATATGGTCCGTAAAGTAAAGTGAATGGTGTGTAACCTGTAGAAGAATGAATTGATTGATTGTAGGTCATTACATCTTTTGGACTATCCTTTTATTTTGAACTTTTATTGTTCTTATTTTTTCCAATAGTGTGGAGTGAACTCGTTCGATGGACGAATTAGAACTACTATTGTAATTTGTCGTGAAGTGTAAATTAATTTTAAATAGTGAGCAATATTCTTGAAAAACTTTATTTTTAAATTCTTTTCCTTCTTCACAGACTATCTTCTTGGGATAGCTATGATGTGAAGAACAGTGTCTTAATTTGTTGCGAATTGTTATGCCCGTTGTATCTTTGATAAAATAAGCTTGTGTATAAAGAGAAAATAAATCTATCATCGTTAAAAATGTGTTTCCTTCGAAACTAAACGTATCAATGTGTATAACATCAAACGGTTTTTGTGCAAGCAAAGGTCCTGGGAATGGTGTTTTGTAAGGATTTCTTTGATACTTGCTTGTTAGACATACTTCACATTCATTAATGATCTTATTAATTCTTGTCTTCATATCTGGCCAATAATATTTTAATCTGAGATGATTGTAAGTTTCTGTAATTGCATTATGATTACTACTATGGTATAGTTCTATTACTTTATTTTGTTCTTCTATATTTTCTACGTCTTTGCCAAAATATTACTTTTAATAAATTTGGAAATTATTAAATAAATGTTGTGTAATATTTTTAAAATTTAGATTCTAATTTTTGATCACAAAAGTAAATTCCATACAAGATTTGAGGATTTATAATTTCTTTAAACATTCGGGTAAGGTTTTCTAATTTTTGAGAATGGTTTTTCGTGAGTAACTTGAAATTGATCTCCTGACTTTAAAATTATTCGATTCGTAAAATTATTTAGTGGTCTATCTGATATTGGTAATAAAAATATTAGATTTTCTTGAGCTTTATGTCGAGTATTATCTGAGTCAGTATCTTGTTCTTCTAGCATCTCTTCTATTTCATCGATTTCTGGATTTGTATCGACGTTAGGAAATAATGATGAAGCTTCTAAATCTGTATCATTGGTTTTAGTTTCATTTATGTGTACTTCTATCCTAGATAGTGCGCCATCAACTACATGGTCTTCCCCTTTCTTGTTCTGAATTTTATAATTAAACTCTTCCAATCTTAATCTCCATTTAATTAGGCGGAAATTTGGGGTTTTAAAGAAAATAACCGAACAAGAGGTTTATGATCAGTTTCAATAATAAATTGTCTTTCGCATACGTATCGTCTAAAATGCTTTGTGTTCTCCACAATTGATAATAATTCTTTTTCTATCGTTGAATAATTTTTTTCAGCACTATTAAGTGTTCTGGAGTAAAATGAAAGAGGTTTATTATCTTGAGACAATACACCACCGATAGCTACATTTGAAGCGTCATTAGTTATGTGAAAAGTTTTATTAAAGTCGGGGTATGCTAATAGTAGTGAATTACAAAGTATTTCCTTGCATTGTGAGAAAGCATGTAAATAATCTTTATATTTAATGTCAATTTTTGGGTCCTTTTTCAGACATTTAGTAAAAGGTTGTGCCATTTTTGCGAAGTTCTGAACAAATCTTCTATAATAACCTATGAGTCCTAGGAAAGACTATTTCTTTAACTGTTTTCGGTAAAGGGTAATTTTGAGTTGCTTATAATTTTGAAGGATTTGGTTTAATACCTTGTAGAGTAATTACATGTCCTAAAAAGGAAGTTTCTTTACATAAAAACTCGGATTTATCTAATTGTGCTTTTAAGTTGTATTGTTCAAATTTTTGAAATATTTGTTTTAAATGTAAGATATGATCTTGTAACGATTTTGAAAATATTACTACGGCATCCATATAAACAAAGCAAAACTTGTGTAGATGTTCACGCAGAACGTTATCCATTACTCTTTGAAATGTGCTAGGTGCATTTTTTAAACCAAAGGGCATTCTGACGTATTCATAGTGGCCATTATTCACACTGAATGCAGTTTTATCTATGGATTTTTGATTGATTTCGATTTGGTGAAACCCTTGTGCAAGATCAAGAGTTGAAACATACATACATATTCCTAAATTTTCCAATACCTCGTCTATTCGTGGAAGTGGATATTTATCTTCTCATTAAGTTTTCTGTACTCTATTACTAACCGCCGTTTCCTTTTTCCACTGTTATATCCAATTTTTTGGTACTATCCAAACTGGTGAGCTGTATGGTGAAATACTAGGTCTAATTATTTTATTGGCTAATAATTTTGTATCTGATTTTGAATTTCAGTTTTTAAGTTATAAGGGTATCTGTACTATTTACAATAAATTGGTGCATCGTCTACAGTTCTAATTTTATGCTTCAGTGCATTAGTAAATATTAAATCAGATTTTCATTATAAAAAATGTTCTTGTATTTCTTACAAAGCGCAATTATATTTATGTATTTTCTTCGAAATCTAAATGTTTTGTCTGATTAGGTTAGGTACATCAAAATCTGTAAAACATCGTTGTAGTTTTTCATTGATTTCTATATTTATTATTGGTTATATATCTAATTGTTGAATAA
Source organism: Vesta saturnalis (assembly GCA_036346205.1). Lineage (NCBI taxonomy): Eukaryota > Metazoa > Arthropoda > Insecta > Coleoptera > Lampyridae > Vesta > Vesta saturnalis. Next base: position 331,896 of record JARFJB010002442.1, on the reverse strand, counting down.
AATTAACTCCTTTTTGTTCATTATTTTCGGATGGGATTTTGCAAATGCCATTTTTCCTAAGCGATTGACTCAGGTATGAAAATGTTTTCTAATTGTGTTTCGGGAATAATTATTTATCCTTCTTCAATATTGATTGGTATACTAATAAAATTTTTAAGTATTTGTCAAAATGGTTTGGAATTCTTCGGATTTGGTTCAAAAAGAATGGTATTTTATAATCTCCTACTTTAATGTACGATTAGGATAATCTATTTTTGCTCATAACAGCTGAAAATCTTCACTGCCTATAAGTGCATCAAATCTATCGTGCCAATCCAACACACGTAAATCTATATTATTTTTATTACGAATTCATCTAATAGAGGATACCTAATATTTTCGTCACTTGATATTGCATTATTTAAACTTTTGACTGTAAACGGCTTCCCAATGTTTTTTTACTTGCGTCCAAGTTGTACAATTTGGTATTACTAATGGATCCCTAGGCGCTCCTACTAATTTTGAACAGTCAATTTCAAATAATAATTTATTGAGTGTACAATCCTCTTGGCCTATTTCTTGATTTCTATAAAGATTTACAAATTTGTCGGCCTGTTGTAAAAAATTATGATAAATTTTTTCTAATATTGAGGAACAATTTCTCTAGCAATACTTATTTCAGAAAAATTCATTGCTTTATTCTTTAATTAATCTTCTTGAATTAATTAAATTAGGTAATTTTAATGGTGATCTATCTCGTGAATAACTCATGTATATTATTTATAAAATTACCTAAAAAATAAAAGGGACTTACAGAATAAAAGTTGTTAATAGCATTGCCTTGATGCCTAACAGGTTGTTCAATGGATAGTAGATGTGTAGATTGCTCTGGTTGTCTGAAGTCCTGCAGATGAAGTGCTTCTGGCTTCTTCCAAGTGAGTTTTCTGACAGGAACTTCCGGACGGTTCCGATGGTTAGCAAAGTATTGAAATACACCGGAGATACCGTTTAATACATCCTGTTCGCAGCACCAATTATATTAACACACAAAATTGGGTTAATACTTTATTGAGATACCACTAACAAAACATCAATATGAAGTCTTTACTTGTTAATATGAAATCTGACAATTCTGATGTTTACATCATCTTTTAAAGCATTCTTTATCACTAGTTATTAAAATGGTACAATCAAGTATACTTAAGATATAATAATAAACAACTTAGAGCTAATCGAATGATTAACTTCTTAGTAAAATTAGATGAGACAATAACAAATAATAGTTTCTAATAATTTATCTGGTGAGAATGTAATTATGCATTTTAATCTTCGTTTCTAGGTCAAAGATATAATTACATAATTATATGTAACGCAGGACAGTGCGACCGGTCCCGAGTTAAGGTATTTTGAAATAAATATCACACAATTTATTTTGATACAATAACTAAATGGCCGCCGTATATAATTTGGTGAGATAATAAGTGAGCGTGCGTTCCAAAGTCAACGTTTTATTCTCAACATTTGATTTAGCGTGGTTGTAGTTTTTTTAAACGGAACTGCTAATCACCAGAACTGCCGCTATCTGTTTGACTCTAATCCTCGAATACTTCATCCAATACTCAACGTCCCTTAAAATTAAACGATGTCGATGGAATCCTTGGTAAGGATATTACAGGTCCTTTTTTCGTAAACGGCAGTGGAACAGGACAAAACTATCCAGAACTTGAAAACTTAAAGTGATTATATGACATTCTTGAAAACGACGAAAACTATAATAATAACGGTAATAATAACTTTATTAATGCTGTAAACTGATTAGTGTGGTTATGTTTTGGCAACTTCAGTATATACTTGTGTCAACAATCGTAAAATCACGGTTGTTTCTAAGCTAGGTCAATGAACCCCTGCGAGAGCTTGATTTTCTCTCTCTCTTTCACTTAAGGCGAATACGTATCTTTCTCGCTCTCCCTTTTTCTCTCTTACTGATTTAAATTCTATGTGTGCCCAATGCTTGGGGCTATACTACTAAGGTCAATGTTGATAGCAAAACATCTGGTGGATTGATGTACCTTCCATTTGAACACGTTTCAGTTGTAGTTAGGACTATATTTTGAAAATAAGATATATTGAGGTTTTGTTTCATCTAAAATAGATATTTAACCAGGGTTTTGCAATTTTACTATTTAGATTCTACCTTTTAAATGCGAATCAAGCCAATCATATGTCTCATCCCTAAGACCATATCTTTCAATTTTGTTCATTAACATATTATGATTTACTCTTTAAAATGTCGTACAAAACACTTTGTTACACAACCAAACCGTACTAAGCATCGCGCATGCCACCGAAGTAACTGGGTTGCCAAGCCAACTACAGTGGGGCGGGGTCGATGTAAGAAGTAAAATGAAATGTGAAATGAAATATAGTTTCAAACACCTTAAAATACCATAAGTTATCAACTAACAACACCCAGTCCAGGAAAAATTGTCTCTAGGCGCCACCATAGTCTTACATTTTCCATGCCTTAGGCGGGGTATTAAGTTCCTTTTAACTGTCTGTGGATGATACAATTGTAGACTACTCAGTGAAATCATACACAGCTCAAGTCCAATCACACTTAAAAATAAATTTATCTGAAAGCTTAATAAAATTTTGAAGTATACGGATCGTCGTAAACTCTGTAAAATCTGTTTGTTCAGAAAATAAAAGTAGTAAAACGTTATCTGGATATTTTCTAAGCAGCTTAATTTTTATAAATTAAGGTCCCTAAATTTTATAATCTAAACACATAAAATCAGGTAATAGGGTGTGGTAATCCTTAATACTTGAATGACATTAATCACAAACAATGCAATCTCTAAAGGTAATCAAACTAATATTATAAAAAAAAACTAAAATTGATCTTACAATTAAATTTCGCAATCCTTTGTCGTGTATAATGTAACGTTCATTGGAGGTGGTTTACTTCATGTAATCCTTCATGCATGGACACTAGTCACCTTTAAACACTTCAACCGTTGCACTGTTCGCTACTAAAATGTCCGAGTTTCGCCTTAAGCGAATTGGTCAGTTTGATTTGCTATATGCCCTTCAAGCTAAATATTTGTCACAGAAAATTTTCGTTTAAACGCTAAGATTCTTAAATGCTTTCTTGTATAATCGATTTCGACTGTTAACGATCGCACAATTACTACGATCAATGGCAATAATGTCCGCTGTCGTTTAACTTAACCAACACACTTTTATTTTATTACTTAAATGGCTAATTTAGATTTCTTTGTTAGGTATGAAAATATAAACTTTCACCATTATCACACATAATAAAATCTTTTTTGTTTCAACTTTGACAAAATTGTTTACATCTTTAACAATTTTAATAGATATTACTACTGATGAAGATAACTGTAGGTGTTATCGAAACGTTTAGATTGTATAATTTAAAATACACTATTAAAAAAACCAAAAAAGATAAGTATTTTATTTTAACAATCTTAATAGATCCTTTTATTTGTAAATACTTCATCCCCAATATCGGTTTTTGCAGTCAACTCACATGTACTGCAGCACAAACATACCCAAAGCTCTTCAGCAAACCCTCATTTACATTCAAATTCACCCCATACACTATCCAGATCTACATTCAACTTTTTATGAAAATTTCCTATATGTGCGCTTGAGCACACATTCAATTTTTACCAATTGCGCAATGTTACGACATTTATACAAGTAAAAATATACATACTGTAGGTAGCGTACCGAGAAAATTTTATTATTGCAATAAAAATTTTCTAATCGCAATTCTTACCGCGAAAGAAAAGATAATTAATGGGTTTTAATATGTTGGTAATAAGTCGTAATTTGATAATGTTTTTCGGGATATTTTATTTTATGTAACTGATATTTGACTAAGGGTTGAAAAGAAAAGGAAGAACATATTTTGGGGGTAGAAAACACGTGTTCTCTCGAAATTGCCTGTGCCGAAGACAGTGATGATTCGTTGAAAATTGTTATACACACGAATTTTTGTCCAAAACGTGGTGTTAGTAATTAATTCGGAACATACCGCAAATCAATAGGCGTCTTTGTTTATTACTTTGAAATTCTAGACCTACAATGTTGGTTACGAACGAGTGCATATTTTAAAAATTAATACTTCTTTTAGTAATAAATATGAAAATATTCCCACGAACGTATAGGTTGTTACGGTAGATATATTGAATTATCTTCAAATTTATAGATTCTTATACTAATTACTTTGAATATATTACGGCGAATGTTACATTTCAGTTAATATTGTTTAAGTGATCAATAATTATTTCAAGTTAAAATGATAAATTTTAAATATAGAGCTACAATTTTATGTGAACGTTATTTATTTCCAAACGCGTTTGAACATTTTCGAATTACTTTGCACTTTATCAAATTTTGATCTCCTAACTTATTATCATTTTAATTTTAATTTTAATGCACAACTATACCACTGAAATACAACTAAAAATTGTAATTGTATAAGGGTTTGAATGCGCCATGTAGTATATAAATTGTTAGAATCTGTAAATACGGGTGCAATTCTAAATTGCAGTATATGACAACGTCAGTCTTTGATAGCAAAGTGAATCAGCTTTTGACCTTATCTACACTTTTAGATTTCTACAACGTTGTTAATTGATTTACCAAAAATAATATCAATTAAAGCAAAATTATGTAATGTATCATAAAAATGGTATCTACGCTCACCTAATTATTTTTAATGGACGCAGGTGTGTGTTTATTTTACTTTAATTTTATTTGGAATGATAATTAATTTGAATTAATTAATGGAAAACCAGAGGTTATTTTAGTTCGCTTTTTAATGATTTGCTGCAATCATATTTGTAGTCATGCAATTTTGTTACATGTTTGATATGTTTTTGTTTTATTTTACATAAAAGGTGATGTACAGTGCGTTTGTAACTCTAGAGAGAACATATGACAAAGTGAATAGGGAAAAGCTGTGGGTTATATTAAATAAATATGGCGTAAGTAGAGGTCTAATAAACGGAATAAGGGCAGCATATAACGGTAGCCGAGCTACCGTTACGGTGAGATAAGGTGTGAGCAAATACTTTAATATTGAGTAAGGAGTGCGGCAACGCTGTGTGATGTTACAGTGCTGGTTCAATGTATACAAGCATGTACCGATCTAAATGGTCTAATGGTTGGTGAAGTAAATGTATTTGTTCTGGTGTATCCAGATGATACAGTCCCATTAAGTTACAATTCGGATGAGCCAATAAGTGATCTGAAGAAGTTTGATATAGTCTGTGAGAGCATGGACATGAAGGTAAACGTGAACAAAGCTAAGATTGTGGTGTTCAATCGGGAAGGTGAAAAAGAGAGTTGAATATTTACCCTGCATGGTGAAATTATGGAACAAGTGGACGAGTTGGTATATCTGGGTAGAATGTTCACTGCAGATGGTACAACGAATGGGGAGGTTTGAGGACGGATCAATGCTGGAAGTGAAGTGATTGAAAGTATGTGGGCGATAATGAAAATGAAAGCATGACGCTAATTGCAAAAAACGAGCAATCTGTAATGGTGTGTTTGTCCCGTTAGTACTTTATGGAAGTGAGACTTGGGTATGTCAAAAAGGCACGAAATAAATATAAATGCTCCTGACATGCTAAGAAATGTGAGAAGATCAAATGAAAAAAGGATAATAATGTGCATTCGTGAAAATGGACATCATATTGAACATTTATTATAAATTTTGTATTAAAATAATACAATGCATTAATTTTAGTACTCTAATGCAAATTACTCGGAAAGTATTAAAAATAGGCATACGAAACCCTTGATAAATAAACTGTATTTTTGAATGGTAAATTTAAAAAGTGTAATAAAATACAGGGTGTTCCATTTAAAATAACAAAGAAATTGCACAAAAAAGATGATGAAAATTAAACCAATTGTCAGGAACACCCGGTATAACAATTTATTATTGTAATTATACCGATAGAAAACCTGAAGAGTGTAAAATATATAAGCAAAAACATTACAGCTTGAAATTGACTTGATAAGCTGCAATTAATTATTTTCAAAAAATGTCAAATAAACCGAAAACTATCAAACTTAGCTATAGGATACCTTTAATAAACTAACATTATTTTTTAAAACGTAATTGAAAAATTTCATAAAATACTGGGTGTTCCGTTTAAAAAAATATAACTTTGATATGTTACTCGAATTTGAAACACCCTATATATGTGAGATTAATTTTAAATTGTAGCCGTTACTAATCTACATATGCCTACAAAAGGATTTCTTACCGTTTGCCCAGGAGATTCCGTCCCGTTGAGCTTAACTCACCCTGTACTTTAGAGGCAAGTTTCTTTTACGGTATAGAGTTTCCAAAACAAAAATGTTTTTTTCGGTCCACCGTATCTATAATGGCAAATGGGGCTTTTCTTAGATCTCGTCCAGATGTGTAGCCATCAGTAGGATGGGATTATTGCAATCTACAAGTTACAAATTAAAAAAATATCAAAAGTTGGTCAAATTGATCACTGTTTTGAACAATACATTTTTTTTTCGATGTTCAATCTTTCGATCTGGGTAAATTTTTTAGGATTGAAACTTGGTGATCATGCGGACTAGGCATGCGTTCTGCCCCTGTTTATCCACATATTTAGAAAGTTGTCCTTCAAAAATTCCTTATTATTAATCTAAAAAGCCCCATTATGCTGAAAACACATTCTTGCAATTTTCATAGTATTCAGAAGCACTTGTTCGTTACACATAAAATAAATAAGATTCAGGTGGCCCGTTATTGGTCAATATTACAGTAAAGCACTGGATACGTAGGGTGTGTAACAATATAGTGTAAGAGATACCGGAGGCACCAGTTAATCTCTTGAAGAACGCAGTCCCTAATTAACGTTGCCGATAGAGAAATAGTATTGTACAGTTACTAAATCAACGAAGAGCGACAGTTTGTTTAAGTACTGCTATCATCAACCCCTTAGCAAATTATCGTGCATACGGTTTGAATAAATGAAAATAAATAATTACCTAATAGCTGTAAAATCTATGTGGATAATAACCCGTAACGCATATGATTATTGTATACAAGTTTATAATAAATGTAAATAGAATAAACATGTTTGTCAATAGATGTACCTATTGACATAGAGATGGCATTTTCCCGAAAGCTACCGACAGTTTGGAATGAAATGTGGAATCATCGTTAACCATTGCTAATCCTGAAAACCAACACAAATCCTTTTATTTATCTGTAATACAAACTAATAAGTAATAAATGCTTAGTACTGCTTTGAAATCGTCGAATTCACCTATGTTAGATCATTAGCTGATATATTGAGTATGTTTACAAGGTTTATAGCTATTCAATTCAATTTAAAGTATTGCACTACTCCGCTTCCCAAATATCATTCTAGTAGACGATGGACTAATATTCATAATTAGATACATTTGCACCAGATCTTTCTTAAATATCGTACCGCCTGTTGGAACGCGTTTAATACCACTTTACCGCACGCAACGAATACGGTAACAATAATCAAACGTATTAGCTTGAGTCAAGGTGCGTTTTGCCATAGAGGAAAATTGGATAGTACCATACACTTAAGAGTTTGATTAAAGAAAACTAAATCTCTTAATCAAAAACCGAAAAGTCACAATGAATTTAAATAGAAAAGTTATTTAGGTTTAAAATTTTTATTTCAAAACCATGAAGTTTAAGAATTTACAAGAAGTTTCGGATAAAGACCTAGCATAAGATTCAGCAGTTTGAAACTTTCACTATTCGAAAGTGTATTTTAAGTTGTAATATCCGCATTGTTTGCAACATTGTCTGCAACGTCAGTTATCATAGATTGAAGATATCTGTAAGTACATTTCTATTCAGTGGATGTATCCAGTGCATTGGAAACCTTTTTGCGAGTATACTGGGAGAATGTTTGTGAAACCAATCTTCCTATGCCATATTGACCTATTCTTGCACCGGGATAAGTTCTCACCCACATACAACATGCTTCATTATAGGAGGATTTGAATGATTTCGAAAAGTATGTTTAACGGTCGAGTTTTATGGGTTGTGTGAGATGGAGGACCACTCTTTTTTGTGGAGCCCCAACCACCCCATTTGGTGCATTGAACATCAACCGTTCGTTTGTTGCCTCTTAAATATACGACGGCTTCTTTTTGACCTCCGATAGGCTATAAAGCAAAGACGAATGAATATAAAAAAATTGCTTTCTTACCAAAAGTATTGTGCAATCAAGGTTACTTCTCTTCATAATCATCTTGACGACCGAGGCATTTGTCATACTTGTGGTCAAACTTTGCCGTCTTCGTAAAATGTTGCCGCCAATGATTTGAAGTGAGTTGTGACGGTTTCTTTGCGCTCCCCAAGCCACTTCTTCAGTTCATTTCTCGATGAATTTCTGTTGCACTATTCTCTTCTGCCTTTTTTTTTGTTAGTATTCTCATGATTATGGTTAGTAATTATCTATTTTGGCTTATGTAGATCTTGTTCGTAGATTGTTGAGGAGACCTTCTCCTCTTCAGCCTTGGTGTATCTGCAAGAAACGAATAACACTTTCGTAGTTCACGCTTGGTGGGAGAATCAATAGAGACAGCCATGTTTACGTGACTGCGTGTGTGAATTCTAAGCGATCCACAGTAACAGTCGTGCTAATTTATAACAAACGGTTGCGACTGAAGTTATGAACCATAAATCTAATTACAATTTGTTACGGGTGAAAATGGGTGTAACAGACAAGGGGGTGGGTATGGGGGTGTTTTGCGTGTACGTTGGAATAACTTAAGTCAAAATAGATAAAGTTATAAACCAAAGGGCGCCAGTTTAATATTAAAAACAGGGGTTTAATTAGCGAACAAATAAACGCTAGCATTCCACAGCAATGTAAAAACTTGCTTACCTTGCGTAGCGTTAACAAGGTAAACCAGCAAAGCGGCTTCTGGAGCGATGCTTTTTGTAAAAGCTTCAAAATATTCGCACGCAATCAAACAAAGTATCGTCCTTCAATACCAATTGTAAAGGTCATGAATCTTACCTACTTTACGTTAATTTTATCAATTATATTCTACTTCCAAAAATTTTAATATTAATTAAAAAATAGCAAAAAAAGAAAACACATAGTGAAATCTCTTATTAATTAAACAAATTTAAAGAGCTCTGGTCAAAAATATTAATCAATAATAAAAAAATTGGCGTTAGTACAAGGCTATATAATTCGTAAAATTACCATTAAACCATTAACAAGAAAATAATCAAAGCTATTGATGTTTATAAGTTTATATGAACTGTAAATAATAATGGTAAAGCTAAAATCATTATATTACATACACTAATGAAATACTACGCTTGAAGTTCATTAGCATATATATATATATATATATATATATATATATATATATATATATATTGACTTCCACAAAAATTGCAACACCTAGAATTTGATGAACGATTTTATTGAAATTTTCGTCAACGATTTCTTTCATTAGAACAAACAAAAGAGTAAAATTTGAATAAAATCTAGCTAGTTGTTTTTCTTTTTTACTTTGCACTTAGTAACAATAAATTTGAAGAAATAAAGCAATTAGTGTGTAATTAACTGTCAATTTTGCAAATTGTTTGTTCACAATTTCGTCCTGAACTTGCGAACAATGCCAAGAGTACGTCAACATCAATATTTCTCCCAATTGACTGAATTTGAACGAGGCCGTATTATTGGTATGAGAGGCCGGACTTTCGCTAAGAGAAATTGCTCGTCGTGTAAACCGAAATGTTACAACGATATTGAGATGTTGATCCAAATGGTCCGAGGAAGGGTGCAACAACGTGGCCCTGGATCTGGACGTCCCCGTAGGACTACAGATCGCGAAGAACGTCGCTTAAGACTTTTGGTCACAAGAGACAGGTTTTCAACAACTCGATCGATGGAAAACGATTGGATGAGAGGTGTAGGACCCAGAATGTTTATGTCATCTGTTTATTGCCGGATAAGGTCTTATGGCCTGCGTTCATATCGCCCATTTTTATGTCTTCCTCTTTTTACCGTCTACGCAGGCTAGAATGGAGCAACGAAAGAGCGAATTGGGCACAAGAATGGCATCGAATTGTGTTTAGTGACTATTCCCAATTTTGCCTGTGGGCCCACGATGGTCGTAGGAGGGTCAGGCGGATGCGTGGAGAACGTACAAATTTTTGTGGAACGCAACACAGCCCTCACACAAGGAGTGATGATATGGAGTGCAATATGTTACGGTAGCGGATCACCCTTGGTATTCATTGATAGCAACTTAAATGCCGCTGGTTATATTGCCAATGTGCTAGAACCCGTTGCGCTTCCATATCTTTAGGGGCTGAAAAATCCCATTTTCCAACAGGATAATGCGCGCCCTCATATGGCAAGGGCCACAACACGTTTTTTGGAAGAAGCTAACATAGCCGTCCTCCCATGGCCTGCTCGGTCGCCTGATTTGTCGCCCATTGAACATGTGAGAGATGAGGTCGGTAGGCGACTGGGTAATTTACCACACCCACCAGATAACTTACACGATCTCCGGCTACGGATTCAAGAAGCTTGAGTTGATATACTACAGGCAGCTATAGATCACTTGATTGATAGCATGCCACGCCGTCTAAATGAGTGCATTACAAATCGTGGCGGAGCAACTCATTATTGAAAAAAACATTTTTAGTTTTTGTTCTTTTGTTTTCAAATTTTAATCGTTTGTTTGTTCTAATGAAAGACGAAAATTTCAATAAAATCGTTCAATAAATTCTAGGTGCAATTTTTATGGAAGTCAGTATATATATATATATATATATATATATATATATATATATATATATATATATATATATATATATATATATATACTGACTTCCATAAAATTCCATACAGTACCTCATAAGAAAAGATTGCGTGTTCATCTGCGTATTTAAATACACACCTACAATTTTGAATGAAAACAGTAAAACATAGAAAAGTAATTACCATGAATTCGCACACATTTTCAGTCTTTTTCTTTCCCAGCTCACAACGACAGGATGCAATTTTCGTACAATTGACTCCTGTTAATTGATCGGAAAATACCAATCGAATCTTCAACTCTGTCTTCACGCACGAACTCACGTAAACGAAAACTCTCAGTAACATCAGGTAAATTAACTGTTTTCAATTTATACTCGCAAATGATCATCGAAATACATAAATTTAATCCAGGTTTCCTTTTATTCACTACCTCACCTGGTTCTCTGTTATATACACAATATGTATTAGCAACTTTATTTACAGTAATTTATTGTCTATTTTTAAACTGCCTGTGGGTACACTTTAGTGATTAAGTACGCGCGAGATCTTCCAAAATACAATATTTACCAATATTTAAATCAGGTAACAGCGCGAATAAATTCAATTGAACGGGAAGCACTAGAATAAACACTTTCCCTTCACTAAGAGTACGGGAACGTTAATAAACTCGACAAGCTATCAACACAAAATTCCCCGGGATGATTGAATACTAGCGTTAAATCCAGAAATAGTGAAAGGTTATCTTCTTTACGATATCTTCAAGATGCCACTGGGTACGTTAATTGGTAAACGCGCGCATTTTCTACATCCTCAACCTCTCGCTACCACTTCTGTCAACAAAATGTTAACGACTGACTAAAAGAATCAAGAGCAAAACCCCTTTACCACGCTAAAATTGCGTCATTTTAACCGCCACTCCGTAATAAAAACACAGACTAGGCACTTCTCACAAGAAAGTACCTAGAATCGAGTTACAACATTCGTTCCATAACGCAGCCAAATTGTTCAATTAAACTCTCAATAATCCTACTTAACAATTTCACTTACAACCGAACTGGTCAACAAAGAAGTACGCGGAATTACTTAACCGCGTAACAATCTTCTCGCTATCGGACACGATAAGCTTGCATGACAGCAATTTCAGTCCAAAATACGCCTATGACGTAAATGTAAAGTGCTAAAATTAATCCACAAAAACAAATCCATTTCATTTCAACGAAATCTCGATAGCAACGTTTCAAAATAGTACACACGGAAAACAACATTTAATTGAAATTCTATATATCCAAATACATTGATATTCAAAAAAAAATTCCAAGTCAAACTCAACCACACGTGACAAATTCAAGGTTTTTTTGCATTTATTTATGTTATTACAAATAAAAAAATGAAACTAGATTGAGTTCGTGAAATAAGGATTACAATATAGGGAAGAGTTATACACCTAAGTGTTATCATTTTCTCAAACTATGCGTAAGTTATAACTACAAAATCCAGAGATTAATTTCATTTGCAAAAAGATAAATATTTTAAAAACGACCAAACTGGGAAGGTTATGAAAAATCAAGGTGAAATGTATGTTAAGACATTAATATTCTTCAGGGTCCGATAGGGAGGTATGGTGCTTTTGAAATGACATTTACGTTCAAACCAATTTTAAAATTTATTTTTTTCATAAATTACTGAAACATTGCCATTTGCAAAAAATAATCAACTGCGAAAAATTACATGAAAATTAAAAAAATAATCAACTGCGAAAAATTACATAAAAAAAAATCAACTGCGAAGTTACATCAGTTAGATGGTGTCCATTTTTATCGACGCATTCTTGTAGGCGGGTGGCGAAATTTTCCATACATCTTCAAGTATGGCACACGGAATCCATTGGATCTCCTGCCTTATGTTTTTAGAAAGTGCTTCAAGAGTACGTGGTTAACTTGTCTAAACCTGAACTTTCAGGTAGTCCCATAAAAAGTAGCACAAAGAGATAAGTCCGGTGACCGAGGAGACCAGTTCATATTCCCACGCAATGAAAAAAGGCGTCCTGGGAGATGCTGTCTTAAAAATCCATGGTTGCTCTATGGCAAGTCGCTCCATCTTGTTGAAACTGTGCATCGATGTTTCGTCTTCTGACTTATGGTAAGAAGTAATCACGAATCATGGTAATCTAGCGGCCACCGTTCGTCCGTTTTCACGAAAAAAATACGGCCCAATAATGCAGGTTCGACGCTACACCAAACAGTAATTTTCTCGCTCTGCAGAGGTTTCTGGTGCAGTTTTTGCGGGTTTACGGCTGCTCAGTAACGAAAATTCTGTTTGTTTACCATCCCCGATAAATGAAAGTGAGTGTCGTTATTCATGATCAAAACGATACCGTCCGTCAGCATTTCCGACATCGTTTCTGCGAAACTGTGTCGTCTTATGAAAGTAGTAATGGGGCACCTTCCGCCATCTTGGATTTTGACGTCACTTCCGGTTTTACACGCCCACGTGGGAGACCATATTTTCCACCCTTATTTTTACACGCTTACGTGTAGGACGTGTATTTTCACCCCTATTTTTGCACATCCACGTGTGAGACCGCATTTTCAACCCTTATTTTTATATACCCTTGTGTGAGACCGTATCCTTTCTTTTCGAAGGCCCTTTTTAACACCTATTTTTACTCGCTTACGTATAGGACGTGTATTTTCACCCCTATTTTTTACACACTCACGTGTGAGACCGTATTTTCTACCCTAATTATTTTTTAATGGTTTACGTGAAGGACCGTATTACCCATATTTTTATGATTTCTTTTGGGGGTTAAACTTTATGGCTGTATTAAGGACCTTTTGACAGCTAGGACTTTTGCTAACGTGAGGACTGGTGTGGGGGCTGGTCTTGGCTGTATTTAGGGGTGGGGGCTGAACTAGGGCTGTATGTAGAGCTAGGGTTGGAGCTTAGGGCTGGTCTAGGGGTAGGGTTATTTCTAGTAATTATCTTCAACCTTAATTAAGGTCCTTTTGGTAGTAACCCCTGGAGGTTAGGCAATTGTGCACGCTCTTTTAAATCCTATCTTGTAAGACACGTTATCTCCTCTCTCTCTCTCTCTCTCTCTCTCTCTCTCTCTCTCTCTCACAACTATTTGCCCGCAAGGCATTTGTCTATTTCAAAAACAAGTGCAGACGAAAAAACAAGCAAATACGAAATCACTAAAATTCGTAAACACGAAAAAAAAATCGCTAGCATACAAATGCGCAAACACGAAAAAACGGAAACTCACAAACACAACTATTAGCCCGCAAGGCATTTGTCTATTTAAACGAAGCTGCTGGTGGAGTATCTCTTAGTATCGTTTAGCGATTCAAGATGGAGGGTCAATTTAAGCACCCCTTTTCGGCGATAGTTGCAGGTCCGTCGGGATGTGGAAATCGTATTTTATCGTTGATTTTCTAAAAATATCGAAACCGTCTGCGATACAGGTTTTGAAAAAATTATCTGGTTTTACAGTGAGTGGCAGCCTTTATTCAAAGATCTCTCTGTTGAGTTTCAAAAGGGTTTACCTGATATGGAACAGTTTGACGGGGAAAAACCTGTCTTAATAATAATTGACGATCTAATGCGTGAAACTTACGGCTCCGTGGTTGATATTTTTACAAAGGGCTGTCATCATCGAAATCTAAGTGTGTTTTTCTTAACGCAGAACATATTTCATCAAGGACGTGGACAGCCCACATGGGTATTTATTGTTCGATTTAAAACAGAATACTCCGGATGTGCTACGTTATAGAACAAACATATTCGGGCCTCAAGGTATCTGCCAGGTATATATAGCGAAAAAAGGGTTTAAGTCTCACAGTCATAAAGATTACATCATATATGATGGCTGACGTTTTAATCGAGAACACTGATATCCTACGTGCATTAGCCCGATTAAGTAAAAGTCAACGTGACGCTTTATTGAAATGTTTGGATAGTAAACAGGTAGAGTGTATTTGCGAGTGTGTACATAACATTTTAAAAGGTCGTGTACCTCTGTCAGTTGATCAGAAGCAGCGACTCTCTCAACATAAGCACACTTTAAGACGCTTGGCACAGCGAGGCGAATCTATAAAAAAGAAGAAACAGTTTCTTGTACAGAAAGGTGGTGCATTTCTACCACTGCTATTAGGACCATTACTCGGCGGAATTCTACGTAATCTGTTTCAATAACCATGGACCACACTCTGAAGAAGATGATTATTCTACCGATGAACTTTATACAGCGCTTACAGGCACCAGATGTTACACAAAACAACATTTTAACGCAGCTGGGTAACGATATGGATAAAGTTTTAAAAACTAAAATGACCGACCATGACAAATGGCAGCAGTACAACCAAGTTCTTCAAAGGTAACTACACTTTTCTAATCAGTTACGTCAGCCCACCAGTATAACAATTAGAGGTGACGCTGTTTCTGATGATATTAGAGATTTACCGCAACGCAAAGGTCTGACAGACGACGAGATAGTATCAACGCTTCCGTCTTTATATAACAGAAAAGGCGCGAGTTTGTTACATATACTGAATACGAACAGCGAAGTTTTTTGGGATAAAAGGGGCACTGTCACAATAAGAGACGAAATCATACCACATTCCAACATTATCGATCTGGTTCACGAGACGTTAATAAAACGAAAAACCACAAATCCGCGCGGTTGGCGTCAGTTTGCGACGTACATTAAAGAGATAAATATACCACCACGAGCATTTATCGGAAACACGCAAAGGTATGATATTTCTGTATCGCCCAGCGCTGAACGGACCCTCACAACTATAGGTGAGAATTACAATGCTGATAGTGAAACGCGAGAAACCGAGAAGAATCTCTCAAAGAAGAAGAGGACTTTCACTAGATTGGGATTCGTGGCGGTCATAACATGGATGCTGTATACTATGATCCCTCCCACCCAGCAGGATTCGCTGGTATAACACCTTTAACTAATGCTGTAAAGGGTAGATATAGTGAGGTAAAAAACTGGCTGCAGACACAGGAAGCTTATACGGTACATAAACCAGTCACAAAAAAGTTTCCACGAAATAAATATATTGTGAGTAACCTTTACGAATTGTGGCAGGCTGATCTTTGTGATATGCGGACTTTAAGTAAACACAATAGCGGATACAACTACATACTAACGGTAATTGATGTATTTAGCAAGAGGGCATGGGCGAGGGCACTTAAAACGAAGACAGCCTCATCTGTAATTGAAGCATTCGCGGATATTCTTAAGGATTGCGACAATACCCCAGCAAATCTACAGACGGATAAAGGCAAAGAGTTTGTGGCGAGCAGTGTGCAAAACTTTTTCAAGAAACAAAATATCAATTTCTATGTAACAAATAACCCTGATGTAAAAGCATCTGTAGTTGAAAGATTTAATAAAACATTGAAAACAAAGATGTGGCGTTATTTCACTTACAAAAATTCCTACAGATATATTGATGTACTCGAAAGACTTGTGACTGCCTACAACAATAGTCCTCATTCAAGTATAAATATGGCCCCTGGCAGTAAACGATAAAAACATTTTGGAAGTGTGGAATAACCTGTACGCGAAAGGTTTAGGTCCAGTACGCCATCCTAAATATAAAGTCGGTGAGCATGTCAGAATCGCCAGAACTAAGTACACCTTTGAGAAGGGATATGAAACGAATTGGAGCGAGGAAGTTTTTACAATTAGTGCGGTGATAAAAAGAAGACCACCAGTTTATAGAATAATCGATCTTAATAACGATCCTGTTGAGGGCACCTTTTACGAAGAAGAATTGCAATTTGTTACGGTTGATAAAGATACTCTATTCAAAGTCGATAAGATTCTAGCTGAGAGGGGTCGTGGGCGAAATAAACAATACTTGGTCAAGTGACGTGGATACAGTAACAAATTTAATAGCTGGGTGTTAGCTTCACAGCTGAGAGATATATAAAAAATGGAGTTTTATCTTACCTTATTGAGTAATAGCTCTATGACGTATTTTCCGGGTAATATGACGTCAAGTTTTATTACACAACTACCAAAACGAATAAGATTAACGGGCTCGTGGGTTGTAGGGATATCGGAAATTCAGTACCCATGTTCTTTTGCCGCTGTAAGTGCAACAGATAATTTAATTTATTATAGAACAGAGCCACCTCACGACGAGAACATGTTAGAAACGATATTAAAAAAGGCCGCAGAATATTTTCAACTCGACAACGAGAAGATCATTTATATTGAAGATGGCTGGTACGTGATACGATTCGCTTCGGGAAATTACGCCAGCATAGAAGAAATTATCAGCGAGCTAAATAACCATGTACTAATAAGTAAATTGCTAACAATCGAATATCATAATCTAACTACTAAACGCGTCACTACGAGATTAAAAACTCGGCTCTCGCTATTCGGATTCTCACAACGTCTAGCCTTACAATTGGGTTATCGACCGTATCAGAACATAGCCATGGAACCAATACCCCCTCACCCGGATAGGCTTACCAACTTAGATGTTTGTTTATTGTGACATCGTTGAACCGCAAATTGTGGGTGATGTTTTATCTCCGCTTATGCGTATAATAAATATTACTTCAGAAAACTATACTTACGGGGGTCATAAAGATGTGGTTTTTTCGCCTGCACACTACATACCGGTAATGACACGGGAATTTGAAAATATCGAGATTAATATAAAAACAGATACGTGTGCAGCAATGCCATTTGAGTTTGGAACGTCGTGCCTAAAGCTACACTTTAAGAAAGTACAATAATGGTTTGCCCTTACCAGCAATATTACATGAATCAGGCCGGTAACGGTATCGGCTCGATCTACAGAGGTGCGCCCTATCAACGTGGTCATGGAATAGGGATCTGGTTAGGTGGTATATTTAGAAGTATAATACCGTTATTTAAGTCTGGTGCAAAGGCTATTGGTAAAGAAGCTCTTAGAACGGGTGCTAATATTCTTGGTGACGTCATAGAGGATCGACCTATTAAGGATTCGTTTCAAGAAAGATTTCACGAGGCAGGTAGAAACCTTAAGCGTAAAGCCGATGAGAAAATCGATAAAATGATGGATGGTTCGGGTTATAAAAGAGTACGTCTGACCGATAATAATCAGTCTCCACTGAGAGCTGTTGCTAAGAAGAAGTCTGCTTACGACGATATATTTTCAAGATAATGGCTTTTCTACATGCACAATCGTGTGAATGCGTCAAGTCCGAATTGGATTTGTTCGCTTTACCATCGACGCAGACAAGTATCGAGAGTGGGAATGGATATTTTACAAACCCTTATCAGCTCTGAGTGATGACGCCCCAATAGAATTTGTAGTCCCCGGAAATGGAAACGATTATATAGATTTAAGCCAGACTATGCTGTACATTACAGCTAAGGTTCTAAAGCATGATGATACAGCACTTACAGACGCTGATGTTGTAGCACCGGTAAACAATTGGGTGCATTCGCTTTTCTCACAGGTGGAGGTTTACTTAAATCAGAAGATGGTGTCACAACCAAACAACACCTACGCCTACCGTTCATAGATCGAAACGCTGCTAAATTATGGAAAGGAGGCCAAGAGTTCACATCTAGGATGTACCTTATGGCACAATGATACAGCTGGACAGATGAATACACTGGGAAACGCATAAACGGTTTCTCAAAACCTCAAGCACTTGCGGCTACCGGTAAACAGATAGAGATGATTGGTCACGTGCACTCGGATTTGTTTAATCAAGAGAAGTTTCTCATAAGTGGTGTTGAGTTAAAGACTAAATTTGTACGATCAAGAGATACCTTTAGCCTAATGGCGGCACACGCTTCAAATTACAAGACGCGAATTATAGACGCTAGTTTACTGGTGAGACGCATGCGAATCAATCCAACTATTCTAATTGCGCACGCTAAAGCTTTAGAAACAACAGCCGCAAAATATCCTGTTACAAGGACCGACGTAAAAGTGTTAACTATACCTGCAGGCATTCAGCGAAAATCACTGGATAACGTTTTCCTGAGTCAGTTACCTAAACGATGCATCGTAGGTTTTGTAGCAAATAAAGCCTTCAACGGTGACTACCCCTCAAATCCGTTCAATTTTCATCACTGCAATATTAACTACATGTCATTATATATTGACGGACAACAAATTCCTTCGAAGGCCTTACAACCAGGCTTTACAGCTAATGGTTTATACGTAAGAGCGTACCACACCTTATTCTCTGGTACGGGTATTCATTTTTTGAATAAAGGTAACGATATATCAAGAAGTGATTATCCCAACGGCTACTGTTTAATGGCCTTTGACCTAACACCTGACTTGTCTGCAAACGCTAGCACGCACTGGAATTTAGTTAGAAATGGATCCCTTCGGCTGGAAGTCGGGTTTTAAGAAGCGCTCACCGTAACCGTTAACTGTTTGGTGTATGCAGAATTCGATAATGTGATCGAGATCGATAAACATCGGAATGTCGTTGTGGATTTTAGCTGTTAGAAGTGGTAACTCTAACCTGCAAAGCTTCAGTGTACAGCAGCAACCGATAGAAGATGGACGTATACTTGGACATGCAAGGGTTTAGTGGTGTTAACAACGAATTCATACGGAAAGAAATTTCCGTGGTTACAGATCACGGTCGTTTATCGCTGATGCTAATAAAACCATCGCGAGGCTACTTTATATCAGGATCCATGTCACGACAGATAAAATTTATGGAAGATAATTATCATGGGTTGAAATGGTGGTGGGGCCATGTACATTACAACAATTTCCGTGAGGAGCTGATGAGAGTGTTGCGCCCATTTAACAAGATTCACGTTAAGGGTAGTGAAAAACAACAGTTTTTAAGGTTTCTTAACAAACCAATAGTAAACCTGGAGGAGAGTGGTTGTCCGTCGATTAAACAGTTGAAAAAGGAAGCAAAAGCATATAGCTGTTTAAGTCATAACATCACTGAGCCTATGTGTACACTGGAAAACGCATTACTACTACAAGACTGGACACATACCAATTCCAAAGATGTATGCGGTACAAGTGTTGAGATGCTTGAAATCGATCCCCAGCCACAAGAAGAATGTGTTTCGGCTTGTATGTGCTTCTAATCAATTACCGAAACACGCACCTCAACCGTGTGCAATTATCGTAAACACGGATCCTGCAAACAAGCCAGGTCAGCATCTACATTGACGAGAATGGTAATGGCGAGTATTTTGATTGCTTTGGGCGAGCACCGCAAGGATATCATTTACATTTCCTAGAGAAGAATTCCACATGCTCCGTATACAATAAAAAAAATACTACAAGACTATCATTCGGATGTATGTGGATTTTATGTCTTAGTGTTTCTATATTTTAGATTACATAGTTTATCAATGATTGATTTTGTAAAAAACTATTTTAGTACATGTTTAATTCTAAATGACGAGATAATTAAAATATTGTTTAATGCCTGTTGCCCAATCATTTTATTCTGATAAATAAAGATATTTTTTAGTACCTTACTTTTTAATTAAGAATTGCGTAATACCTACTGTTTTTTTCTTTTAATTCGGCATGTGGGTTTTTAAAAAATCATCTTATATAAAATTTATTATGTAGTGTTTTTAAAAAGAAATTATATTAACCATTTATATTGGTTTTTAGACTATTAAATTAAATAGTGTTATATAATTACACGGTAATTAGTTTAAGTAAACGTGAACAGTGATTTCTTACTACATATTGTTATGGAATTTTAAACATTCCAAACACTTAATATGGTTCTTTATAAAACAATTTGTGCGTACAATATGAATATTTTCAAACCGATTTTATTTTAAGAGAAAGGTAAATGTATGTTGCAGTAAGTGCGATAAAGATGATCAGGTTATTTGTATATTTTACACTCTAATTATAGGTGGTTTTTACACAACCTAGAAAGTTTAATTACACAAGCAACACAATGCGGTGACTATCACTCATAAAGCAGTCCCTCGAAAACGTTTTTTAAGTACAGAGCTGGTAAGTGTGGTGTTAACCCTTTATTTATTTACAGATTTTTAATTACAGTTATAAAACACAAGCATTAAGTTTCTTTAAAAAATATTAAGGCGTACAACATTCTTAGCGGACGGATGGATATTATTTCAATGCAGGTAAACTATGTTTTTAATATGCGTTTTAGAAAACACAAACTGTTAATGTAATTAATTAACTTAATAAAAATGTTTTGTTTTATTAGGAATGTCAGTAATTGTTTTTTTTTATAGCTGGCTAAGGATTTTTTTTTTAATTATGACAATAAAAATAAGTGTTCTATAATTAAATTTTACTGTCATTCAAATTCCCCTACGTATGATTAATCCTAATACAACTGCTATCTCATCTCCTTATTAGAAACGTTTTCTCCAGTAGCATATGACCGTTTTAAAACAATAGGACCGATAATAATAATATCTTATTAATTATGCAATTATTGTATGCGTATGTGTCTGCTCAGTCTCCAGGGTTACAACCAAAAGGACCTTAATACCATCAGAAATAACCCTAAGGTCTAGCTACAGGTCCCGCCCCAAGACTAAACCCTAAGACTTATCCCTAGCTCCAGCCCCAGCACCGAGACCAAACTCTAAGACTTATCCCTAGACCAGCCCTAAGCTCCAGCCCTAAATACAGTTCTAAGCCAAGACCAGCCCCCACCCCAGTCCTCACGTTAGCAAAAGTCCTAGCTGTCAAAAGGTCCTTAATACAGCCATAAAGTTTAACCCCCAAAAGAAATCATAAAAATAAGGGTAATACGGTCCTTCACGTAAACCATTAAAAACTAATTAGTGTAGAAAATACGGTCTCACACGTGAGTGTGTAAAAAATAGGGGTGAAAATACACGTACGTCCTATACGTAAGCGAGTAAAAATTGGTGTTAAAAAGGGCCTTCGAAAAGAAAGGATACGGTCTCACACGAGGGTATATAAAAATAAGGGTTGAAAATGCGGTCTCACACGTGGATGTGCAAAAATAGGGGTGAAAATACACGTCCTACACGTAAGAGTGTAAAAATAAGGGTGGAAAATATGGTCTCCCACGTAGGCGTGTAAAACCGGAAGTGACGTCAAAATCCAAGATGGCGGAAGGTGCCCCATTACTACTCATGAAGTCGTTTTGCAGCAGGTTTTGAACAATGACAATCTTATACAGTGTAAGATTTTGCGATCTGACCTGTCTGACATCTGAAGAGCGCGTGCGTGACGTATCGCTGAACGACGAAGGCTGACTTCCGTCAATGTTTTCCGGAGTCCGTACAGTTCGATCACCTCCTCGTTCATTCCCCGTTCTCAAATAACCTGTTGTTCACTCACTTCATAATGGTATACCGTTTGCAAACACGACCTTGACGACCAACATTAAAAGGGTTTCGAAATCGTCGCTGTGTCAACACCGCAGAACGACCAGTTTCAATAAAAGTGTTATAAGTAAAAACGCGATGTGCTACAGTCCAAACCTCCAATTTTACTAAACTGGCATCGAGTAAAGTAAACATTTTGAAAACGGTGTGATCACGCAAGCGCGCGTAGCTGTCATTTCAAAAACCCCATACATCCATGATTATTTATTTTATTTTGATGTAATTTTTCGCAGTTGATTATCTTTTCTATTTTTAGCAGATGGCAATGTTTCAGTAATTTGTGAAAAAAATAAATTTTAAAATTGGTTTGAAAATAAATGAATGACAGCCATTTTGAAAAACACGTACCTCCCTACTGGACCCTTTACGTATTTACGTAACATGCAATATGACTTGGTATGCCTTCTTGGTAAAGCTAAAGCATGATTTTGCGAAAGAAAATTAACCTGTAATGCTTTATTAAGGAGAATTGAACGCGATGTGAAAGAAGCAATTACCATCATTGCAACAGCTCTAAACTTAAAAACATAAACAAATAATTTCTTTTAAAATTCCTGTAACTGTCTATTATTGAAGAGATAACCTTAAAAGATAAGTTACATATTTTGAAAAATCCATAAAATGTTTTTTTATGTCCATTTTACAATGCATTGTAAATAATTGCGAAGAAATACAGTGAAGTGTGATAAATAAAAGCGGGTGGATAATAATGTACACGGATCATAAAAAGTCTGTTTCGTTATCCAAATTTAAAGTCTCTGTTGTTTTTGTAGCGTGTAATTTAGTATAATGGAAAGTAGGTAGTACATCTAAAGTCTACTTAAGTAGGCTTTAGAATATTGCTTCCACCCGGGCAAGTATTAACAAAACGTGCGGAAGCGTAATAACGATTGAAAACAATACCAACAGATTTTAGTTAGTTTTATGATCTTATTTGTAAAACACAAATTCATGAAAATTTGAGCATATTGAGTAATAAAAGAGGATTCTATTAGTTTCGTATTGTGATTGGAAAACGTAACATAGAGAATTGCGTGCTGATATCCAATATTCCAGAGTTGACATTAGCTGGATTTCGAGGGCTGATTACTATGATCATGATTGCTTCTTTAATGTCTCTACTCCAGATTGATCCCATTAAAGAAAGCAGTTTGCTCACTTACGCAAGACTTTCTACAAAATAACTACATTAACAAAACAAAAGATCCACAGTTTAGGATCTCACTTGCATAACGTATGCACCCTAGAAAATAAGGTTTTACTGAAAGAAAAGTTTTGCATGAATTTTTTATGTTGTGTTGCTAGGTATTGATTAATGTCAATACTACAATAAATCAAAAGCTTTTTATGCAACCCACTAAAATAAATAATATCAAATGCCCTGAATATTAATATAGCACGAAATTTCTTATAGTGTTAAAGTAATGTTGACAATAGTACCATCAAAAATATCTTTACACTTATGATTATGATTATTAAAGTTGGCACTAGTACCCACAATTAAAATTTAAAGTGAAGACTTATCGGTCATGGGCTATATTGATTACTCCACTTTTTTATATAATAATCCATTTTTAATTACTGGTTCTTTATAATTTTACAAGTTAATAATCAAAAACAAATTAGAAATGTAATTAAATTTCAATTTCAATTTACATACAACATGTTTACTCCCATAATTACTTTAAAATCTTTATTTTTGTTCGATTTCAGTTGAGAATTTTATAACTGAATATAAATTAGCCTAATAGAAACTAGTGTAATTCTAAATCTCAATCACTATTTTTACTATAAAACTTAGTAAAATTTTAGGTTTTCTATTCTGTTACAAGCTCGAGTACATTAATATTAAATATGACTACATATTGGTTTTAATTGCTTTATTATTTGATACGAAAATAAATCTTTTAATAATATTTCTAAAAACTAACACGTCTTGATGTTAGAATAGTTCTTTTATAGGTAATGAGATCATTATGTATGAGATGTTTATGTGTTATGGAGCCATTAACGCCTTCTAGATATTGTATTGTTATGACGAAGATGATCCACAAAAAAATTTAGTAAAGCAACTCACTGTTCATGAAAGAAATACTATTGTGTCTTAAATTACATTTATATTCATATTTGTGCGAAAACTACGGGTAGTAGTTCTATCTATTTAATATATCTCTATCTGCTTATTTATAAAATATTGCAAACTTATGTGTGTTTATGCTATTTACATTTGTCTATCTACCGTTTCTCCTTCCCTTACATACCCTCCAC
This sequence comes from Vesta saturnalis, assembly GCA_036346205.1. NCBI lineage: Eukaryota > Metazoa > Arthropoda > Insecta > Coleoptera > Lampyridae > Vesta > Vesta saturnalis. The sequence goes on along the minus strand of JARFJB010002442.1, from coordinate 307,425 downwards.
TGTCTTCTTTCCTCTTGTCTCCTCTCCCCTTAACTGCCTTCTTCTTTTCCGTATTTCTTCCATCCGCTCCTCTTCCTTTTTCCTCTAGTATCTCTTCCACCGTCCTCTCCTCTTCTTTTAACTGCCTACATTCTTTCAACATACGATTAATCGTCTCCATCTCTTCCCCACACAATGCATTTTCTATCTTCGTCCCTTCTCCGATATTTGTTTCCCCTCTCTTTGTTTCCACATCTAAATCTTAGTTTCCTTCTCCCTTCCCCATTCTGATATCCCGGTATCTCTTCTCTCTTAATGTTCCTATGGTTTACATCATATTTTCCTTCTTTCACCTTTGTCCATCTTTCCTGCTTTTGCACGTCCCTGTCCCTTCTAATTATGTCCTCTCTCATGCTCGCTCCTTGCCTCCTTAGTCTCTCCACTTCTTCTTTCGCATACCCGTTTCTTTCATAATATTCTTTTCGGGCTTCTTTTCCATATTTTATTCTTCCTTTTTTTATTTATTTCCAGGATTCCGGAAGAATTTTGCACTCCGATCTTCTACTCATTCCTTCCTCGTACTCCATTGCTCTTTTTCCCGGCTCCACCCTTATTTTTTCTTGTTGCACTTCTTCTCTGACAATGTCCACTCCCAGTATCCACTTCCAGTATTTTCCTTGCAGTCCCTCTATCTCTTTATACTCTTTCCACCCCCACACTTCCGCCCCCTACAACATCACACTTTTTATTAGATTCTTTCTTTTCCTTAAGTCCACTCGAACAGTCTTTCTCCTACACTCCACACTTCATCGTGTATCCCAGGTAGATGAATTCCTTTACCTGCTGTATCTCCATTTCCACTCCTCCTTTTTCCTTTTCCTCCCCCTTTTCTCAGTACGATTACCTTAGTTTTGTTCCCATTTACTTCCAGATCATTTCTTTTCAAATATCTATCCATCGTTTTTAACATCCCCTTAATTTCTTTTTCTTGCTTTGCCATTAGCACTATGTGGTCTGCGTATGCTAGCGACCACACCTTCCTGTTCCCCACCACCAGGTCTCTTTCTTATTCCCCCCTGCAGGTCTCCAGTGTATACTGCGAACAGACTTGGGCTCAGTGTACATCCTTTCCTCAGTCCTTTCCTTGTTACAAATCCTTCACTTAGTTCCCCATTCACTTTCACCCTGTCCCTCGTTTCTTCGTATATTTCTTCCATCCTTTATACTAGCCTTTTACTTATCTTTTTTATTACCACAGCGTTTGCCTACTCACCCTATCAAATGCCTCTATTAGGTCTACGAATACCGCTACCATTTTCTCCCTTTTCTTTTCCCGTTCCTTGTTAGCCATGTGCTTCAGTATGTATACATTGTCTATCGTTCCTCTTCCTTTCCTGAATCCTGCCTGTCCACCTGGTATCAGTTTCTTCTATGTTACTTCGTTCTTTAGCTTTTCTTCCAGTACGGTTGCGTATATTTTATAGGCCGTGTTTAGTAATGTGATTCCTCTATAATTTGTTACGTGTTTTTGTCTATTTTTTTGTGTACTGGGCATATATGTCCATCTCTCCGCCTTTCTGGGAATCGTTCCCCTCTCCATATGTTGTTTATTACTTTCGTCATCCTTTTTGCTACCTTTTCTCCTCCATATATACACTCATCACCTTGTATCCTATTTCCTCCTGCAGCTTTATCTTTTTTCACCTTCTGCATTGCCACTATTACTTCCTCTTCTTTTATGCCTTCGCCTTCCTCCCGTGTTTCGTATATTTCTTACTTTGTCTTCCTTGTCCTTCTTGTACTTGCTCCCCCTCCAGTACGTTCCTGAAGTATCTCTTCCATTCGTTTATTTGTATTCCCGTTTGTGTCCGTCTTTTCCTCTTTTCTGTATCCCTACGTTTTTATACCGTTAATCTGCTCTTCCTGTTTCTTTCTGTTTTCTTCCCTTTTACTCGCGCACGTTTTCTTGTATATCCTTACTGCTTCTTTATATTCCTCTTTTCCTACTTTCCCTCTCTTCCACTGTCTTAATGTGCTTCTTGCCTATCTATTGACCTCCTTGCATTCTCGGTCCCACCATCTCTTCCAACTCGTTTTCTTCCCGTTACATCTTTTAAACCTTACTTTTCCGTTGCTTCCTCCATTCTCCCTCCAATTTCTCATACATTTTCTTGTACTCCTTTACCTTTCCATATCCTGTCTCCCATTTTCTCTTTGTACCTCTCTATACTCTCTTCTGTCCATACCATCTTGGTTATGAATTCTTCTTCTTTTCTCACCTCCATTCTTTATATCCCCTCCATTATCAGTTCCAAGGGCTGATGATCCGTTTCGGCCCTCTCCCTACCGTAAATGTCTTCACCTTTTCCTCAGCCTCTGCATTCCTTATTACATAGTCTATTATTGATGGCCCCTTGTTCCTATATACGTACTCTCCCCTCTCTCCTTCTTCTCTATTCCCATTCATTATTTTCCACCCCCTTTCGTTGCACACTTCTAACAGTTATTTTCCTTCCTTATTTAACACTATTCTTTGTCTGTACTTTTCCCATCCCGCTCTTTTCTTGTATTCCTCTCTCTTCCCCTATTCTCGCGTTAAAATTCCCCCTATTATTACCATACCTTCCCCCCCTGTCTTCTAACAACTCCTCTAAGTTTTCCCTTGTCTCTTTCATCTTTCTACTATATACCGTCACTATTTTTATTTTTTATTTTCTCCACTATATTTTTTTCTGCAATACCTCTTCTTTGTTACAATTTCTCTTCTCCCTTTTCCAACCATTTTATTTTTATTCCCACTATTATCCCCCCTTTACCATTCCGGTTCTGCTATTCCTTTCCGAGTACTGAACCACCCATGAGAATTCACTTGCTATTTCCCTTTCCCATTACTCCCGTTATCTTTCTTCTAGCCATGTCTCTTGTAATCCACCACGTCCTGCTTCCTAACAAACTCCTAGAAATCTTGATCTTCATTATACAATCTCGCCACATTCCAAAACAGTATCCTTAGTTCGATAGTCTATTGTTGTATTATTTCCCTGTTTTCCATTTGTCCCCGTTGTTGTTCTTTTCCATTTCCTTTACTCGTTTTCCCGTTACTCTGCCGATTCGTCATCCTCCTTTCCCCTTTCTTCCGCCCTTTTCTTTTAGTTTTTTGCCTTAGTTTGCCCCTTCTCTCCCCCATTTCTCGACTTAACTCTTTCGTCCTCTTATTCCATACGTATCTTTCTCCATCTATGTCCATTTTTCTATATCCTGTCCATACTTTTCTTCCCTCCGCTCTTCTTTCCACCACGCTGTTCCTTATTTCTTTTTGTACACCCCTTTTTTCCCTTATTAGGTCGTGGTCTATGTAAATTCCTGTACCCCCCAGTTTTCTCTTCTCCGCCATAATCTTCTGCTTCTCCTCCCATCTCTCCATTTCTGCCACCACCATCTTACGTTTCCCTCTCACTGCTTATCACCATTACTTTTCTAACTTGTACTCTTACATTTAGTTTCTCTTCCATCATCGCTTGTAATCTTTTATGTGATTCCTTGCTTCTCCGCCCCTTTATTGCGATGTTATTCTTCCTTTTCCTTCTCTCCTCTCGTATACTTTTTGTTCTAATTTTTCTATTCTCTCTATCAATTTCGTTTCCCTTTCCTCCATTTGTTCTTTCACTTCTTTGATTGCGTTCTTTATTCCCTTCGTGTTTTCTTCCATCAGCTTCCTCATCTCACGAATTGATTCCTTTTCTTCCTCTATTTCTTTCTCCTCCTTCCTCTTTTCACTTTCCACTATTTTGCTGTTTCCACCTTTTTCCTCTCCTACCTTTTTTATGTCTGATGATCTTATTTATTATCTTCTTCCCTTTTCCGAACACTCTTTGCCTTTTCGCCTCATCTTCCTCCTTCTCCCTTTTATTCATTCCCTCCTTTCCTTTACTTTATATGCATTTTCTTTCGCGTTTGTATCGTCTGCAGTGTAGAGATTTAATATACTTCCAAATAAATAAATACTTTTTCACTCGAGTAGGATTTCTATCATGTTGAAACAATGGTAAATATTTTTCTCCGTCCATGGTTAAATCGGTTTGGTTTTTAATAAAGCAATGCTATAGGGCTTACCAAAATTTTCGAGTTAATTTACTAATAGCATATTAAAACACAAGTTTCATAAGACCAGTGCTGAAGCAAGAATTCAAGTTTAAAAAAAAATGGAAGCAAATAACAAAAATATATTTTTGTTATTTGCTTCCATTTTGATTCTTTAATAGACATTATTAAGAAACGTGGCATCATCATCTCCGATGTCGTTATAGCTTGATCCGGAATTATGTCATGCATGTCACTATTACAAAATGTGTCAAAAACAGGATGCGTCTAGTGAAACACTTTGATTAAAGCAAATTCTCGACCGTATTTTGGAAATTTCACGTATTTCATGAGGCGTACATGCAAGATTATTTTGATTACCTTCCAGTTTTGTGTTTTGTGACAGAATTTGGATAAAACAAAAGGCCACTAGATCAAATTTTCACTGTTAATATTAAGATATTACAACCGCCACAAAAATCCCTAAATGACCTGAAGTAAAAAATTTTGTTTAAAAAAGCGCAAATTACAAATAATAGCATAAAAAAAGTATTTCATAAGACCTTGAAACCATCATTTTTTGAAAAATCGGGTCTACGCCACTCGTTCTTTAAACTTAAATTCATGCTTCAAGAGTGGTCTTATGAAACTTGTTTTTTTACAGTATGCTTAATTGTTACTTACTTACTTTATTACTGCTTATATTCTACTTCATATACATGCGGACTATTCAGGAGCCTAATTCCTCTTCAGTCCTGGGTCATCTACGTTAGTGGAGTTGGATTCCTTTGTGTATTGTATTTGGTGCATACAATGTAGCGTGTGGTGTTATGTGGTCGCAAAAAAAAATATTATACTCGTATTGTATTATTTTCTTTGTTTGGTTATGGTGGTAGGTGATATCATCTAGAAGGTTATCGAATTCTTCGGGGAGGTTTTCAAAGTTCCGTGTAAGTGTAGCCTGGTGGGTGCTTGAATTTGTTTTCGTTTTTTTTCCTGTGGGGTCTTAGGTATTGGATGTAAGATAAGTATACGGAGTACGGAGGATGTTTTTGGTGGCTTATGTGTGTAACTTGTTAGCAGTGTTTCGAGTGGTTTTGTGATAGGTGTAATGTTGTATGATGCTTTCGTTGGGTGTTCTGCAGTGTAATCGCTGTATTCTGCGTAGGATTCGGCGTTCACATGCAGCTATGGATTTAAGGTCTCAGGGATTTAGGGTAGCGTACATACAATGGAGCTCGTAAGCCTATATCGGGGCGTATGAAGGCAAATGTGTTGTAGGGTTTCGGGGTGGCAACCTCCTATGCGACCCCTAAGGGCGTCTAGGAAGTTGGATCGGTCTCGTACTTTGTTTAGGTCAGCGTTCCAGTTAAGGGTCTTAGTAAATGTAATTCCTAAGTAGCTTGTGTCCAAGAGGTAACGTTTCCGCTTGCAGGGAAATACTTACGTCACCGTTTGAGAGCAGTTTGTGTTTGGTATAAAGGGGGTGTCGGAATAGAATGGCTCTTGTCTTGGTGGGATTTCGGGTTTACGGAGATTCTCGATTGGTTGGCCCAATTGGAAAAGTTCCATAATGTGGTGTAAATTTTATTAGAGCCACTTTTAGTAGACCGATTGGCAGTGTCGTCAGCAAACAGTGCCAGGGATACTCAGGGAGTTGTCACGCTAGTAATGCCGTATGCAAAGATAAGTTACAGTATTGGGGCCATGACAGAACCCTGTGGTACGCCTGCTTGTGGCGTAAAACTTTGATACTGTCGTATCTCTTAAATACGACAGGAACCTGGTAAGCTAGAGAGGAATACCTAAGGGTTAGATTTTGTAAACTAGACCTGCATGCCAGACTTTACCAAAAGCTTGCTTTATATAGTTTTAGTAGTGTTCTGTTGGGTCGAAAGCCGAACTGGCTGCCGTGTAAGAAGTTATTGCATTCTAGGTAATGTACCAGCCTTCGAGCTAGGATCATGACTAAGGCAAGGATTTTAGGCACTTATAAACTTTAAAAGGGGACACATAAATAGGCCTTTTAAAATTATAGTTTAGAGACTTTAGACAACAATGTAATTAAGTAATTCAATTCGGGAAGTATACAAAAATTTATTCAAACTTGGCGTTCATATATATTTCTCAGAGTTTTCGTTAGTAAAGAAGCTATCGCAACGTCGGCCCTACGGTCTGGTAATAATTGGATTAGGGAGAGGGTAAGGACATGAAGTCGGGAATGGAGAGAGGTTGTTTGTTATCCTCTGTATCGGATGTGGAAGGAGGGAGAGGTTTGGGAACGGCAGTCGCTGCCGGGGCGGTGCGGATTGCACGACGGGTTGCGCAGGTGAAGGAATACGCACGTGAGGTCAACCGCAGTTGTTGCACTTTTATGTATTCAGGCGGATGCAGGAAGGGGCTTTGTGGCTTGTACCACAGGTGGGGCAACGAAGGGTTCGGGTGAAAAATTTCTCGGAAGTATGCCTGACCTGCATGTAAGAAGGGTAGCACATGCTGATTGGCTTGGGAATGCGGGATGGTTCGCAGACATAGTGTTGTAAGGCGGATAAAGCAAGTAGGTGCGCTTGCGGTTTTCGATATTATGCGAATCGGTTTGATAATTTTGGGAAGGTCTATAGATTCGAGGATTTCTTCGGGAAGGGTATCACTGTCTACTCCACGGATGACGCAGGAAAAGGATAGGAGGTTGGGGTTGGTAGGGGAGCGGGGGTGAGGGGACCTGACAGATGCGTGAGCGTCAATGAAGGTTTACCGAAGCAATGCTGCATCGTCGCTGGTAGGGTCTCCAAGAGGTAGGTGCGGTTATGGTTATACTTTACGTTTAATCACGGGAATCTGGGAGGGACGGGGGATTGAAAAACCATTTTTGGATGATGTAGTGGGCGGGTATATTGCGAATGGAATATCGGGTGAAGGGACGGTAGGGAGCGGTAGCACAAGGATTAGGTGTTGGCGTTGTTCAGAAGGGCGGACTCCTACCGAGGTGAAGGTGCACACCCCGTTGGATAAAGGCTTGGACGTTGGGAGTCCGATAGAAGGGAGTGCTTTTGTTAGTATTAAATAAAACAAAAATTTATTGTAAAATTCTTTATTAAATTACCTAATGCCTTGTTATCTTCTTTGTGTTCCTTCCTGGTTGTCTTCTTGTGTATTCCTTCCTGTAGTTCCTGACTGTTTTACTCGATGGCTGTAACTCCTGGCTGGTTGCAGTACTTCTTCCTAGACGGGGTCCACTTCTCCGTATTAATGCGCGGATTGTTGAGCGCGAAAACGCTAAGTTCTTTTTTTTTAACTAAAATTAAGTATTAATTGCTATAGATCACGACCTCTATGCAAGAATGCTTTCTCGAAGATGGTGTCAAATAAAGACACTAGTCATAAAATACCTGTTAATAGAACGAAATCTATAGTTCCATATTTATTTAAATAATAGGCGTATACACAAGAAATATGCTGTATTAATGCAATAATGTATTAAGACTAATTAGAGTACAAGATAGAGTTTCTTCTAAATGGTGTATTTGCTATTTAGAATTGGCCACCATTGATAACTACAAGTGTATGGAAAAAGCTTGATGCGTAGATGGGGGTAAAGGATGAGATATGTCTTATAAGAATGGACATGAACTGCCGCATTGAGGTACTATCGGAAGAGAAACATAAAATCCCAGTACTATCTATTTGTTGAGTTGATCGGACTAACTGAGTTTTCGGCGAGTTATATTCTTGTCCTTTGCTACTATCAGTATGTTGCCCCATGGGATTCGATGGTCTTCGTTTCAGACATGTTCGGCGATGCTTGATCTTTATGTTTCGCCTTTGGTGATTGTTTTTGTGTACGTGACTTACCACTTTGAGTGGTCTATTTCTGTCTCCTATGTATGACCCGGCGCATTCGCATGGTAGGTTGTATTCTGGTCTTCTGTGTGTAGTTTGTTTTTGGTTAGTATTTCCCTGAGCGATCTTGCCGATTTGAAGGCAGTGCGTATCTTGTATTTGCTGCCTATGCGTATTTTTTCCGAAGTATCTGGTATATATGGTATTATTGCTATGTATTTGGGTTCTTCTTTTCCGGTTGCCTGTGCCTTGTTTAGGTTAGGTGTTAGATCGGGGTAGCCTTAAGTGTGTTAGCGATAATTCCTTCTTCTTTTTTCAGGTTCTCTTGTTTAGGGCATATTATTGCTGCTCTATCGCATAAGAATTTTCACTAACTTCTCACTTTTGTGGTGATTGGAGTTGAAGTGTAGGTACACTACAAGTACATTCAGGAATGGCAGTCCTTATCCTACTCCAATTCCATTACGAATTTTATGGAGGGCACGTGACTACTTAGATGATTTAGGAATTCATCTAGTTTTTGCTTGCCGTTTTGCCAAACTACGAACGTATCGCTTGGTCTTCGAAGTCTTCCATGTATATATTGCTCACTATGGATGATAGCGTGGAACTCATCGCCAATTCTTGGTCGTAGAATTTTTATGCTACTTGGAAGTATGTTGTTCAAATCAGATTGTCTGAAGTTCCATTATTGGGTTTACCGAGAATTGTGTGCGTTCATCTAACGTTTTATCCTTTTCTAGCCTATCCTTGTGATAGTTAGTGCCTTGTCGGTGGACACATTTGTGAATAGCCCCAAAGGAAAAACTCAATGGGAGTTAAATCAGGCGACCTATGAGGTAAGGGAAGGGACCACCACGTTCATTCCAACAATCTGTGTTATTTAAATAATTTCGGAATTGGGCCGAAAAATGAGGCGGTGCTCCATCTTGCTGGAATATCAGCCTATTCCGAATATCTATGGGAATATCCTTCAGCAATTCCAAAAGAAAATTCGTTATAAATTCATGATAAACTTGACCGGTAACGTTGGGAGGTAACATAAAAGGTCCAATGAAACAGTTTTGAATGATCGTTCTCCAGATATTAATTGAGAACCGTTGTTGGGGACCACGTACGACGGTAGCGTGAGGGTTCATGTGAGTCCAGATATGGCTGTTGCGTGTGTTGAATATACAATCCCTTGTGAAACATACCTCATCGTAAAACATCACATCCAAAGCAAAAGAAGGCACATCTGAAGATCTCTTCAAAAATCAGCAACAAAATTCGATTCTACGCGCATACTCTGCTGGATCTAGAGATTGAACTTTCCGCTTTTTAAACAGATGTTGTTGGTCTTCATGTAAAACTAACTCTCCAAACCGATATGTGAGAAGCACCCATATAGTGAGCCACGGCGCGAGTGCTGGTGGATGGATTTTCTGCTACACGCTCTAAAACCTCCTCTTCAAAACGCAATGTTCGCCTGAGCCTCATTTGTCCATGGGGTGCAGGACGATTGAGAACTCTTAAACGTGCATGAATGGGTTGGAAAATTTTACGGTTTGCAGCACCATAAGTAAAGTGCACATCTGCTAATTCAGCGGGTGTGTAGTTTTCCATAATATTAAAAAACACGAAAAACACGAAACTGATGCACAAACCAACATGCCTTGACCACAGTAAATAAATATGGTTATAAAAAACTACTTATCAATTTTATCAATGATTTTGTTAAAATACGTTATTTTAAATAATTCAAAAGTAAGACTGTAAAGTATCTAAAATATCTCTGTAAATAAGCTTCTAATCAAAATTTTTCTAAATTAAATTTAAAATTAAAAAAGACTTTTAGATTTAAAAAAAAATGGAGTGGCATAAAAGATAGGGCAGGAAAAGGTCCTGAATATCCACGCAACTGGAAGACATCTACAAAACCTGAAATACCCAAATTAAAAAACTTTGTTTGTTTATTGTTCGTGGTAAGTTTAATAAAAATGGGTTTAAATTTACACGAGTTATAACCAAAAACTGTTATATTTCTTTGAACTTTGACGCCCTGTATCTTTCAACGAGAAGCCATTTTGAGTTGGAATTGATCTTTTCAACTTATATTTAAGAGAGGTACTACCCCTTTAAGTTTGGCCCAATATTACTGAAACGCCCCGTATATAAGTTCTAAAAGATGTGTAATGGATTACTGAGTGGCTCACCGGTAAAGGTGTCAGGCTTCTAAGTGAAAGGTACCAAAGTTTGAATCTGAGAGTAGTCAAGTGCTTGGGAAAAAATCAGAATAAATGAATTCGACTCAGGTGAAAGATCAATCCTTTTCAGGCGCGCAAAAGCAATAAGGCCGGATAACCCAGTTAATATGAGACGACAGTTACAAAACACCAAACAATTATTCAAAAAGCTTGAAACATTCATGAACAAGTTAGCACTAGAGGACAACCACCTAACTTTCCTCAGCAAAGCGCGTGTGAACAACGTAATACTTACTGGGGTCCAATACACAGCCCGAAAATATTACAAATCGCGAAGAGAGTTAGTCAAAGAACGAATTAGATATCATCGTTTCAGAAAATACCAGCTCGAACAACAATCCAACAAGATTAGAGAAACCATTCGAAATCGAGTGAACGAGCAAGACTTTGATAGGATAGATAGGGCTACCAGAGGAAAATATTCAACGCTCAAGACAATGCACAATGAAATTCAGCAGAAGAAACTAGAAAAGCCAATTCGTGGTTACGCAGTAGTTTATTGCGCATGCAGCCCTGTAACATGTTGCGCAGGTGTATTGCGCGAAACTCTTCGCGAATTATTGGGATCCATATGGGTTTCATTTCTATATTAGCTTGGCTTATTAGATTTTTGTTAGTGCGATATATTCTTTGAGTTTTCGTCGAGATGTATTCTCATTGTCTGCCATGTACTATCTAATTCTTACATACTTTTTGGGAAACCACGAAGCAGAATAAGTAGTAGAGTACGAGTTTCTGTCTACCGCAGCATCTGATTCCTCGAGCTTATTGTTGTCACCTGTATTATCTGAGATTAGTATGTCCCTTAGCAACCCTTCCTCCAAAAGGAGCTCCCCCTTCCCGAAGGTGTACCAAAAAAACACTACATAAAGTACGAACAGTATAAAATGTACTAAATAATTCAATAGCTCAATGCTGGTATAAAATCGTGGGCGCGGCCAATTCCACCCTGAACAAAGCGTAAAACTTAATTCAACAATTTCATAATGTTAATCTTCATGTAAAACGCAAAATAACATAAACACTAATTAAGCAACAAATTTCGTGATTATCTAATTTTTATTTCCACCATTTCCTCGTATATAATAGAGATATAAATAACGAACGCAATAAATTCTAATAATTAGCTAGAAAAAATTGAGCAGTTTATTTTTTGTTTTCGTAATTTAAAGGATTTATTGACTACTGCGTGACGTAAATTTTTTTAAACATCATGCTTTAACGTTTTATGGATATTAATGTTTAAAACATATCTGTAATAAGTTTAAACTAAATATTTATGAGAAAAACCTGTGTTATATACCTTACTGTAAGTAATGTAGTTTTTAATGTGATAGATGTATGAAATCTATTTATGAAATTTAGTTTACCCTTTAATCATTAAAAAGTTATTTTCAAATACTCTAATTAGTTCACGTATTTTGTAAGGGTGAAAGTTAAAAATAAAATTTGTACGATAAAATTTTTTAAGGGAATTCGTGAAAAAAGTGTAAAGCTTCGATTTTACGATGCCGTAAAAAAAATGTTACGTATAATCTATTAACTCTTTTTTATTGTTCCTTATTTTGTAAAGTCAAATAGGGGTTAAGTTTTTGTTGTGAAATATTGAATAGGTGGGATTACAATGGAATCTTAGGAATTGAGTAAACAGATAAGAAACTTGTGTATGTTGAACATTGTGTACCATCTTTGTTGTGTAATGGATAATCCTAATCCTATTTTCTAGGTATGATTGCGTACTGTTTCGCCATCCCGCTACTAATTATATTCCTGTTTGCATGCAGACACACCAATATAATTCAACACACAACAGAAACATACATAATCGCTGGCAGTGGTATTTCTGTTTATTGCGGTTGCATTAAGTTCGTCTAACACCAGCAATAAAATCCACAATTTTGTCATATTTTAATATATTCATCTAAGGGACTAGTATTTTACAAACTGTAAATTTATTTCCGAATAGTTTTACAACCGTTTCCGCATACATTTAAAAATGAATAAAAATGAAATTTTGATATACGATAAGCTGTCGTGCTACTTGTGCTATGATTTAAAATTATACAGGTTTTCTTATCTTCCCTGGTAATCTCAGCATTAGCTGTGGCCAAAAGCTTGTACAAGAATAAAAATAATGTAAGCAATAAATTTTACGTCATCAAATCACGATGAAAAGCTCTAAAACGAAATATACTATTGCCTTCATACTTAATTTAACCATGTTACGTTTAGATATTTCATTACAAAAAGATGAAAAGGGACAATTTGGTAGTAACAGGTAAATTTTGCCACATTAAATGTAAAATTGTCAGTGTGTTTCTATAATGTTTGTAACAAAGGAGGCTTATGAATCAAGCTCACAATGTGCTGCGCTTCTGCATGGGAAATTTAAATTTTTTGCGAGTCTTTGTTTTGTGCAGACTTTTATGTAACATTATACAAACTGCTAAAAGGCCTAGAGGAAGTCGGTAAAGCTTTGAGTTATTATATACCAGAAATTTATTGAAAATATACACGGAATTATATAATACTCGTCTCAGTTATAGTTATTAAATATTAATTGGTTATCATTACTCTGTTCAAAACAAAACTTTTACATTTTCAATCTTATTTCTACTAACTATACTTCTTACTTCTAATCATTATAAAATTATAACTTTAAACTTCTTTTTGTTGAATGAATGAGGCCGTTTCATAATTGAACAGATCGTTTGGGCCCTGATTCTGCATCATACATTATGGAGCTCTTTATGTCAAGACCAGCTTCCTTTTTTCTCGCGTTGTATTGCCTTCCTGTTTAAAAAATATTCATCTTACTTTACGTATTTTGAATTTAAGTCAATCAAATTTAAGTAACATCGTATTATTTTAAATCTTGCATGAGAATTGTATATTAATACGTAAGATAATATTCCATAACTAAGCAATAATACTTACGAGCCTGGTTGTCCGATGGCAGATTAAAAAATTTTATATACTTACGTATTCAAGTATACGGCTTTTACCAAATAAATTAATTTATTGTCAGTAGTGTTTATGTTTAACCGAAATTGTTGTAAAAATAATCTTCATTAATAAGCTTCTTAGACACTATCAATTCTCACACGATTTTGAAGTATAAATTATCCTAATCTTACGTGTGTCAATAAGCAATGTTGTATAGGGTCCTCAGACTTGAAAAACTTATGGTAACACTCGGGTAGCACACATTCAAATTTCGTCGATATAAGGTCCAGATTGAATATTCTGTATTTTACCCTAGTCTCTAATTCCTTAATGTTTTTAAAAGGTTTAAAACATGTTGATTCATTTAGAGTAGATAAATTACTTATATATAGTCACGGTACATTCACTTTCTGTGTTTTGTTTATAAATGGCCACTCTGAAGTACTTAGTGGTTTTCCCAAATCATTAATATAAAGTAATTATTTTCAGGATTTGCCAATTATGTAACCAACAATAACATTCTTTCGATCTTTCTCGATCAACACACAATCACACTAAACCGTATCTATACAGTGTTATGTAATTACGGTTGTGTAAAGATCAACATTGGGTAGAATAAAACACGTCTTCGTTTGTTACGTTAGTAACTTTCAAGCTGTAATTCGGCCAAAACACAAATGAATTCGCCTTATTACGAACCCACAATCAAAGATATTCGAGATTTTGAGGAGCTAAGGGCAAATTATTATTACATAACAACAACACCTAAGATGCTGAAGCCGCAGAAGACGATACAAGAATGAGTCTGAGAGTGAGGCCAAGGTTAATGCTAGTACAGCTGCCGAGAAGTCAGAGGAAAAAGAAGAGGTAGTTGAAGATCTAACAGATAAAGAGGATGATGATGGTGATGATGATGCTGCTGCTGGTACAAGAGGTGTTTTTATGTAATCTTAAAAACAGTGTTACTTATTATAAATGATTAAAAACCCCTCTATCTTTTTATTACTGAAAATAACCAAGGTGCCTTGATTCAAGTCGATTCAGATCAACATCTTGAATTTATTTCTGTATTGGTTGGCGAATTAAAAATTGAATTCTAATTCAAAATCTGTTTAAGAATTTGATTAAGATACTACACAGGTTTTTATAAAATTAGATCCAATTACAAGGTTTAAAACATAGTATTTGTATTTCAAACACCGCTTACCTTTTACGTACTGAACTAATTAGAGAGTTTTTCCAAACACATTAGAGGTATTTGAGCCTTGAATAGTGAAAGGATGTTATTGTTGGTTACATAAATGCGAAATCCGGAAAATAATTACTTTGTATTAATGATTGGAGAAAACCCTTAAGTACTTTATATTGGCTATTTATAAACAAAACACAGAAAGTGAATGTACCATGACTTTACAAGTAATAGAAAACCCGCAGTTATTCACTCTCGTGTCAACCTACCAAGGAGTTCTTTCAATACGATTATCAACAACACTGGTAAGTGATTGTTTTTGGTTTTCACCCTCATCCCTTATTTTATTTACTTTATTTAATTACTTGTACAGAATTCTTAATGTTATGATGTAATTAGAGATAGATTTATCTACTCTAAATACATTAACATGTTTTAAACCTTTTAAAAACGTTAAGGAATAAGAGACTGGGGTAGAATACAAGATATTCAACCTGGAACTCATATCGGCAAAGTACGGTGAGAGGATGGTAGTGAAACTGGAGAAAGTTAAATGTGTGCTACCCGAGCGTTACCATAAGTTTTTCAAGTCAAAAGCAACATTGTATACAACAATTTAACGAGCGGTTAAAGTGTAAAGATGCGTCAATGAGTTCTTTAGGGCCAATAGGCAAAACAACCAATTTAATATTTAGTTAGAAAAGCGGCTTTATTAATTTAATTACTATGTTACGCAATGATGATGAGATTGGCTTAATAAATAAAATCATTTTTGTTTCGTGGTACTTGAGATTGATTTGATTGAGATTAATTTGATTGAGATTGACTTGATTGAGATTGATCTGATTGAGATTGATTTGGATCAAACTCTACAACAGAAAACACTCATTAGGTTTAAAAAACAGCACTAGATGGCGTCACAAACAATCAGGGGGTCATGATAAGAGGCGAAGACCTGAGAACAAGTTTTGGAGTCCTATACTTGTCTTATGAGATGGTATGAGGGGCCCCTTATTAGAATACTATTTCAAATTTCCCTCCAACTACAAAAATTGCCGAAAAACCACGCGCGCAAAATGGCCGCCAGAAATCAGGGCGGAGTTATGCACCAGGGTGTTTGGTCTATCCTCAAACACTCCAATCAAAACGCTGTATGCGCGCGCATGGATACTACGGTTGCCTTCCCTCCAGAAGCTGGACTGCCAAAAAGGCTCTTAACACTGCCAAAAGGGCCATAATTAAAGAGTGATGATCATAAATACGCCATCAAGGGGTTGAACATGGCGTCGAAAAAGAAGTACAGAAAGAAAATGGCTGGAAATGGGTGGGGCCACGTGGTGAAAGTGGTCGTGGCCTATGACGTTACAAAAAACAAAATGGCGGCCAAAATCTCCCCATTCTACTAACGTATAAGTTTAGTATTCAAAATGGCCCGCGGAGCTATTATTGTGCCGTAGTAGAGTGGGATTTCTATACCTTCAAGCGGTACACGACAAGTAGGTGGTATATTTAGAACAGGAAATAGCTATAGGAAGTCGACACTAGTATACTTATTCAAGGCATTCCTTCTCATTGCCATTCCTGAGAGAGCTTACTGAAAAAGGGCAAACACATCCTGGCCGTGCGTGAGGGTCACTGCCTACAGGTCATTGGCAATTCGCGTCTTCGCTATTACCGCTGCCACCTTACAGATGGCCAACTCTAAGCCTCCGAGGAAATCCAGAATGGCGTCGAACCCTAATGCGGATGGAACGGGAGTTTTATTGACTGCGGCACAACCGCATTCGATACTTCGTCTTTCTTACTACCGCGCGCCCTTTTGGCGTAACTAACGCCCGTTCGGTGTTGAGAGGGTATCGCTGTCGGCGGTATCCTCTTAAGTCGATGTTGATGTGGTGCGTCGGTCTGCTTCGGCTATGGTAGCGGACACCTTGGGTATCCACGAAAGTTGACCGGGTGGTCATCACCACAGTTCACGCATTTAGCCCGGTCGGTACGGGGTTTAGTACATTCACTGGAGTGGTGATGTTTTGCGCACCTGGCACGGCGTGCCTCGGCGCTTCAAAAACGCTGTGCTTGACGGAATCTCTGTCACCAGTGACACTGTCCGATGCTGGATTTCCGCCTCAAGTCGGCCTAATTCGCGAGGTGAACCAGTTCTCCTTCTGACGAAGGATTACGGGAGCTTCCATTGCTTCCGGGCGGACCGTGGTGTTTTCAAGGGACCTGCAAGCGTTGATGATCGATGTGGGTGTGGACGGTCCATCGATGACTTCGTTGGCTTCTACCTCTGCAGTCGGAGATCTGCGTTGTGGATCGGTGGTGCGGCTACTTTGGTTGCGATAACCGGAATATTCACTTCTGCCTTCGTATTTACTTCTCCCTTTCTTGATGTTGTCCTGGCTACTAATGGGATTCCATTGCAGGACTAGCAGCGACAAAATCACGGCGGATGTATATGTTACTCGCAAGAGCAGACACATAACGGCACTCTAGCTGCACTCTGTCCAGCATCGTGATATCGATGCTTTTCGGAACGTAGACTGCGATTGCTTATAACGTTAGTGAGTTTTCCAATCAATAGTTGTTACAAACACCAACAAGTTCCTGAATTAAAAATATAATTGGCGATGCCAACAGAATTATTAAACAATAATTATCATTGCTCATGTAAATCACTTTCATTAATCGGGAAGGATCGCTATTATAGAGGAACTGTTTTTCCATTCCCTTAAGATGTCAGATATGGCAGGTGAAATTGTGGGCAGTAGTAGAAGTTTTCTGTTTCAAGACAATCTTCATTTATTGTCCAGATAGTTTCAGGGTTGAGCATAATCTAAGGCCAGATCAGAAGTTATTACGACTAACCACCACTACTAGAAAACTTCGACTCAATCGCTAGCAATACCCGTGATGTTATTGGCCTTATTCCTCCTGTGCTAATAATATTATTTGTGGCCCATAAATCTAACTTAGGCACAATGTTAGTAAAATTTTCTAAAACTAATTTACTAAAAGAAATTACTGCTTGTATTCATAGTTTATCGTATTATGTACAACAATGTAAAGGATTTATAATAATTTACAAAGTAACGGGATCTCATAATTCTGCAAATCCAATTATGTTGGTCAAATTTACAAGGAG